>CM052097.1:7855855-7903078 GCA_028453745.1 Agapostemon virescens
GAATTTACAATTTTAATTGTAAATTTTTAATTGTGAATTTACAATTTTAATTGTAAATTTTTAATTGTGAATTTACAATTTCAATTGTAATTTCGTATTCGTGTATTAACAATCTTAATTGTAATTTTGTAATTGTGAATTTACAATTCTAATTATAATTTTGTAATTGTGAATTTACAATTCTAATTGTAATCTTGTAATTCTAAATTTACAATTTTAATTGTAATTTTGTAATTCTAAATTCACAATTTACAATTTTCAAGTTTTTAATGTGAAAACTGCAGTTTCTCGCGATTGTCGGACTCTACCCATAATGGATTTAAATATTTTTCAATGTTTATTGTTTTTCAACATATATAGTTGCCATAAATGTACAAAAAGTATTAAATGATCAAAATAAATCCTCATAAAAAAGTTGTAAAATACAACTTCTCTGTAATTCCGAATAATTGCAATTTCTTCAAAACTTTTGTTTCATGAGATAATTAAAATAACTGCTCTTAAAAACTAATTATAATTTAAAAAATGATTATCTTTTTAAAAATACCCGAGTACTACTTCGAGCCACTGTACATCGTTCAATTATGCAGCGTCCGCGACAGGTGTAATGTCTTCATCAACGGTATCAATTTCCCAGCAATGAGAAGTCGAAAAACTCGTGTCATTCACCGATCAATCCAGCACTGACGAAGCATTTAGCCGAGACAACCCGTTATCAAGATTACTCAATCTCATTTTCCCATTGTCGGCGGTATCGACTTCACGCAGGTCCTAGAACTAGTGCCATAATGGATTTACGTAACTCCGTGGCGGCTATCTGGTCCAAGCATCTGTGAGCCGCAGCGCCGTTAACTCCGTGGCTGCAATCCATAATGCACATCGTATGCACGCACCGATACGTTCGAACGTAATGCACTATGGTAAGTAGCACGATTGCGTATCCCTCGGAGTCGTCTAAGGCAAACGCTACGCCTATCGTGCGTGAGGATCGTTCTCTCACGATATTCAACTTTTTCTTTATTGCGCCACCAGCCAAATGTGCAGTAGAAGTGAAACCATTGTGTCACTTTTATTAGATGAAAACGCGCTATAAATTTTTCGTGCCACTTTATAGCAAACTTTAATACTAGAACTACCAAACCAGTCATTTTGACTGGTCCCTAATTTTTTCTTTCGCAATGATTGAAGTTATAAAAATGTTTTCATCAGAAATTTTTCAGATGTACTTCTTTAACACTAAACCTACCGAGCATTAAAATTGACTAATGTACATTGTCTTATGAAAATGACAAGATATTATTTATTTAGAATTTCTACGATTTTTATTAGGATATATGAGTCGCTTATTTTGAAAGTGGCTTAAGTCCATTTATGCTCGAATCAAGATATTAAAGGGTTTGCGTTGAATTAAATTTAAAAATATTGGTAACACATAACATAATAAAATAATGTTTTTGGGTTTCTAAAGGTGTCAAATTTATCATCCGAATTAGCATTATTAACATTATTGAAGAAATAATATGTTGTTGATGGCTATGAATGGACTTACGCCATTTTCAAAATCAATGAAACGACGTTTTCAATTCTTAAGAAAGCACAAGTCCATAGGAAAAGTAAATGTCCCTTGAAATTAAACTAAATGTATGCACTTTTATGTTATAAAATCAAAAAAGTATTCAACTTTCATTCTTTGTTAAATAATTTTTACATTAAAATTAATATAGTTTTATTAATTATTATTCAGTCTTCTCCAGTTTGTGTAGGCGAGAGGGATTTAAAATAACTGTGGTGTGCAAGTGGTATATAATGTAATAAATGCATTAAGTCCTTATATTGTAGGTTTGTGAGTGGTCTCGGTTTTTTTGTATAGTGATGCCAACTCGATATTATTAAAGTTTTTCAGTCTTCCCCGTTACGGTAGTAAATCCAATGTTTTGAATGGTGCATCCTCGTTCATTGTCGTTTCATAGAATAACTTATATGAATCGCTTCTCAAAAATCTCATCCAACATACTTTAAACAAATTTACTCTTTCACCGTCAGTATTTTTTAGCCTTTTAAAAATCACATTTTCTGTGGACAGGCACTGTTCCGTTGTTTAAAACAAATTCATCGCACATTGATACTTCAACTTTTACTTTGATAATTAAACATAAAGCTGGGATCTAATAAAATTTTATTGCATAATTATTTTCCATATCCATTTGAAACTCTCACAATGGGACTTACGCCACTTTCAAAATAAACTTTTTCACCGCTTCATCAACCAGCAAATTTTCGTGTTACAAAATCTTAACGATTTTAAATATATTAGTAACAAGTTCTTTCAGAATGAAAAGATCTTGTAAAAATGTAACTATTATTGTAGTTGACTCGATTTTTTTTTAAAAGGGCTTACGCCACTTTCAAAATAAACGGCTTATTTGAATGAATAAAGAAGTCTATTGAACTGATTCCAATGCAGGCAATTTTATGACTTCAATAATAGTAAAATAGAAAATCTAGAAAGGGTCATTTGACCCACTGTGGTAGGTTAAGCGTTAAGGGTGCATACCTTACGATAAGAATTGTATGCAGTTTTAATTGATGCAGTCTCGTTATTATTACAGAGCAATGTACATCGTTGGATTTATTATTCGGTAGTTCCAGCGTTAAATGAAGAGCTGCGTGACTGTGCATATGCGAAAGGCTTGCTTACCCCATTTGTGTACTTCTGTTTCAATTAAATCGAGTCCTTGTGACATCTAAAACAAACTAAAATTATTTGGTGCAGATTTAAAAAAGTTATTAATTTTTAATACAAATTTACGAACAGATTTTTCATGCTTCAGACAAATTTCTTTAATTTTTTTTATAAAAGTGATCAGTATTATTAAAGGAAACTGTTAATGAATGTGAATAATAAAGTTCTCGTCTTATACTAGAATCTAGTTAATTTCAGTAGTAATAAATTGAAGTTCAATGCTATTAATTTAACGATAATCATTCTTGAACGATGCAAGTTGCGTTTTTACTGCAAGTTGCGTTCAAATTGCAACACAAGCACATGGGTGTATACCATTGTCTCGATGTATCGAAGAACCCCAATGAAAGGATTTTCCGCTGGTAACAACGCCGACACGCGATTCGCTCGATCGCCTTCGAAACTTTGAATACTGACCTTGATGGAACGAAATGTTTTTCGTCGAAAGAGTGGGGATCGTAAGGTTTCTCTTGAAAAGTTCTTTGTTTAGATCACTCAAGGACCTTCATAGAAAGGTTGTAATGGAAAAAGAGCAGGCGTGAAATTTCTGTGGTGCGTCAATGACGGTTTTTAGGACACGTGTTGCGAGAAGTCTCGTAATAGGTGAGGAACAACTCTAGGTTTATTATGCTTAGAAGATTTTGAAATTAGACTTTATTGCTGCCTCTTGTAATCCTTGGCAGTCCAAGCAATTTTAATACCTAACTCGAGACAATTGTTAGAATAATTTCATTGTACGTGGTTCATTTCCTTTCGTGCATATCAAATTTGTTATTGTTAATAGTACGGCAACACTTCAATTTCTACTAACTTTTTAAGTACAAATATTAGTTATGTACACATTGTTTTGTATAATTGTCTGACAATTTTCAGTGTCGCCTCAAAGAAGCCAATGGAGTGCTAAGGGTTGATATAACAGGTATGTAAATATGAAACAAGAATTTGTCTATACATAGCAGTAGCTGTCAATGTAGTTACCTTCAAACTGCATCATTGACGCCATTTTCTTATTTTGACATCTGATAAAGATTTTCAACTCAAAACCATACAAGTTTCATACAACAGCACAGTTTCTAATGGCGTTGAACATGTCGAATTTTGTGCCTGGAAACTACGATTTGCGAACCCAGAGTTTCCAGAATATCATTCAATTACGCAGATTCTAGCAATTATGCTAAGCGAATACCTGTTCTATTAGGATAAATAGAAAAATTAATATGTCTGGAAGAAATGTCACCAAAAATATATTTTTAAAACATGGTTAAATAGAACAGTGAAAAATGAGGATTTCAAACAGAATCAGTTTCGAATGGAATTTACTAACAGTTATGTATATTATTTAATTATATGTATCCACAAATTGTCAGAGAGATGAGAAAATATACAGATTAATATATTAATATATTAGAATTCCGGTTTCGTATTTACATACTTGATACGGCGAACCGCATAAATGTTTAGTCACTGTTTAAATTGAAGTAACTTATTCAACACATTGGCACCACGATTTTTGCTGCAGTAACAGAGGAAATATTTCGAGTCTCGTTTTCGCAAATGTTAATGCGCGATAGTGGAGATCTTGAGGACTTTGTAATTCCGTGTGAATTATAAATTTTCTTAACGACCTATTCATGTATTTTCAAGTAGGTTGTTGATGAAGGAGCAACAAGAATAGTTTCATTAATCTGATAGCACTCCATTAAACGCTGTCTCCACCTCGTGATGCTCGAAATAAATGGTATGTCAAGGAGTTTCGTAATCAGCAGTAAGTAACAGCGGCTACAAAACATGAAATTACACAGTGCTCACCCACGTGCCGTATAATTACCGCGCTATTGATTTTGATCGTAAGTACCGTGTAATCTCGTGCACCTTTTCAATGCTCTCTACGGTATTCAATTTCACCGTGCACATGGCTAATCCGATTGTCAATGAGCGCGGAGCCATCGATTTGACAAATGTCGGAGAAAGCGTGTGGGCGTGTTATGCGTACAAATAACACTTGCGATTCCTTTTGCGACGAAAATATAACTAGTATTGCTTCCCCGTCGACAGTCGAACAAAAAGCAATAACTTTGATTGATTTTTATTTGCTAGATTATCGTATCATATTGGTTTTCCGGGATTTCGTAACCATACTTGTATAACAGTAGCTGCATTATACCGAACGACTTGACTTAGGGTGACTACTTCTACTACTTTATAATCTTTATAAATAATCTTATCCTGATATTTTGTACACGTTCAACTGCTTCATTGTAACATCTTTTTCTGATGAATCGAAACACAGTGGCTCACGAAAGTAATCGGACACTCTTTCAATCTAAATAACTTTTCAAAAATCGAATCAAACGAGACTTGATTTTTCTGTGGCAATTATTGGGTTGTTCGAAAAGTAATTTCTTTTTTTTCCGACAGAGGATTTAATTGTATTTTTTTGTACCCAACTTCACACTTAAAACTCATAATCATTATACGTTTTGAGAACTGATATAGCAAGGCTTGTGTGTAAAAAAGTCCAATTGATTCTACGCAGTAGTTTTTGGTTGGTGCCCTTTTAAATATGCCCTTTTAAACCCTTTTATATAGCAATAAGCAGCATTTTCGTCATATTTTACTTTTTTACTATAGAAAAGGTAAAAATGCTGTTCAAGCCAGAAAGAAATTAACCGATGTGTATGAAGAAGATGTGTTGACAGTACGCCAGTGCCAGAACTGGTTTGCAAAATTTCGATCTGGCAATTTTGATGTCGAAGATGCACCACGTTTTGGAAGGCCGGTTGAAGCTGATAAAGACACGATAAAGGCATTAGTTGATGCAAACCAGAGAATAACAACACGTGAAATCGGTGAGTGGTTAAATTTATCAAATTCAACTGTTTGTGACCACTTGAAAGGCCTGGGTTTAACCTCGAAGCTCGATATATGGGTTCCCCATGTTCTCACGGAGAGAAATTTGTGTCGTCGCGTTGACGTCTGTGATTGACTTCTCAAAAATCACGAAAATGATCCATTTTTGAAGCGCATCATTACTGGGGACGAAAAATGGGTTGTATATAACAATGTCAAACGCAACACATCATGGAGCAAAAAAGATGAACCGGTTCAAAGCATTTGCAAAGCCAATATCCATCAAAAAAATGATGCTGTCTGTTTCGTGGGATTTTAAAGGAATCGTTTTTTTCGAGCTTTAACCGGATAACATAACAATTAATTCGGAAGTCTACTGTCACCAACTGGACAAACTGAATGATGCACTTCAACAGAAAAGCCCAGAATTAATCAACAGAAAAGGTGTACTGTTCCAACAAGATAATGCGAGACCTCATACAAGTTTGGTTACTCGCCAAAAGCTTTTACAGCTTGAATAGGATACAATGCCACACCCGCCATGTTCTACAGATCTGGCACCTTCGGATTATTATTTGTTCCGGTCACTGCAAAATTTTTTTAGACAGTAAAACCTTCACTTCAAATGAGGAGGTCAAAAACCATCTCGATCAGTTTTTTGTCAGCAAAGACCAAAAATTGTATGGGCGTGGAATCATGCTACTACCAGAAAGATGGCAAAAGGTATTGGACCAGAATGGCCAATATATAATTTAATAAAATATTTGTTCATTATACGAAAATTGGCTTTCATTTTCACAAGAAAAAAACGAAATTACTTTCCAAACAACCCAATAGATGCTTTGATTTATTAAACCATATGCAAAAATAATTTTGAAATAATTCTTCAAATAACATTTACGAAATACATTATTCAAGCCTTAAAGTTTTCTGTGTGGTTGTTCAAACAAGTGTTAATGTCGACTGAAAATGTCACGTAACGTAAAGAAGAGTTGGTATCACAGGATTTACAAGAAGTACGTGATCACATAATTCTGGAGCGACAACGTGATTATAGCGATCAGTGGTCACGATTCTGTGATCGTTTCATTGGCTAGCGATTCGTGCCTTTGCTTCGTGAGATCCAGGAGTGGGGCTACTTAAATGCATCTTATGTCTCCACTCACTATTGCTAACAATAGTGAGAGAAGGCTGAGATTCTCACGTTTGGTGCAGATGATCGTAGTTAGCATCTTGGAACTTGTGATAGCAGAGAAAGAGGAGGGAAATCTATATTTATTTGCGGGGAAATATTAGACTCCGCCAGCTTACTTAATTTGTCGTTATTTGCACAGAAGCACTTTAAGGAGGCGCACACTAATTTTCGATAGCATAAAATTAACTGCTCACAAGAACAATTATACCTGCAATACTTCAAAACCTTCCATCGTTAAATTCAATCACTTGCTAAACTGCAACAACATTCGAACACAGCTTAACACGCTCCGTGCCAAGCTATTTTTACTCGATTTTTCATACAGTCCATTCAATATATAACTAAAACTTTATTACTATACATTTTACATTATTACTGTATAAAACTATAACCTATAAACTATAAACTTTCTTTTAATCTTTATTCTTTAATCTGGGATATACACGCTTTGGTTATAAACTTATTATGAAATATATCTTTTCAGCGCCTTAAATAAATATGTCATCGTGTGCCATTAGGGTGCATCTAAGCTATATGTGTGAAAATTTTTGATCTAGATACAATGGACGATACACGTCCGAATTGTTCTTTTAGGTGAGAAAAAAATTTGTGCAAAGTTTAAGCTCGATTGGATAAAAGGATCACGTGCCCCCTTTAGAAATGAAAATTCAAAAAATTTTAAATTCACCACAACTATGACATATGACACATCGTTGGATTTGCCTGTTTTTTTGAATAGGAGTATGGAAAAATTATATGACCTTCTTTAAATAAAAATAGCGATGACCTTGAAATTTCGAAAATATGATTTTCAAAACATTTTTTATTTTTCTTATGTTTTTCTATAAATTTTTCATATTTATAGTAGCAATACGGTTCGGAATAAAAAGAAATAAATAATATCATTTTACTACAGTGAAATTCAGTTGTATAATTATTGAAACATGTTTTCACAAAAACGCCTCCCTGCCCAAAATTCCACCGTTTTCGACGTACATATGTCGTAACCGAATTCCTACTGTATAGTGCGTCTCAAAGTCTGCCGTAGTCAAGGGGTTAAATTCGAATGAACATATATCAATTCGGAAGAAATGTCAACTGTGGGTTCAATTGAAAATAGCTTCGCATGCGACTAGTTAGACCGCCTTCTAGAATCACCAAACTTACATCGCAATCAATGAGCCAACTTTCGAAATCATTCCCTCCATAAAAAAGCATCGTCGATAGAATAGCGGGCGAGGGTGCAGGGTATATTTTCCATCTTACCGAAACGCTTCCCTTCGATCATGTTTTATTCAGGTGTTGAGAAAAGTTTTCAGATGGGTGCTCGCCAGTTTCGGCCGGTAGCACACCGATACATCGTTTCTCCATTCTCCGTAGCAGCGAGCTGGATGCATAAATCTTCGTCAGGGAACGCCACAGTGGCGTTCGAACGATGCAATCTCCGGCTCGCCTTGCATTCGTACAAGTAACAGGCTTCCTGAGACAGTTTGCCGCGCTTCGGACACCGCTTATCCCGCGAGCGGCTCTCGTTGCGGATGCCTGATCGCACGGTTTTGCATGCGTGCACCTCTCCGGTTAGCGCTGCGCTGCACTGCGCTACGCGTACGAGAGGATGCAGCGGCGGTGCGCCACGCGATTAACTTGCACGGGTCGCTTCTGTTCCTCGGCTTGCAACGGTCTGCAACGCGCTGCAACCATGCTGCAACCGCGCTGCAAAGCTCTGCTCCGCAGAGTGGCTGGTTGCCGCATACCCTTCACCGGATTCCGATCGGATGCAGTTCGTGCGGGATATCGTTACGTAGAATCACGATCGCTTTGTCCAGATATCGCGGCCAATAATGATCTTAAAAGGAAAAAGAATGTAATTGGCTTCCGTTGAACCGGCCCCCGACCGATACGTGCCCGTTAGGGCATTGTTCGCGCACCGATCGGACCGCGCCGTGTTCCCAGCTAAAGTTACTGCACGACCCGATATTAGGGGTGTCGGGATACTCCCCCGATTTTTTACTAACCGGCGAGCCCTCTAATGAATCGCAGAAAGAGATATAAGACAGGCCTGATGTTTAGGGAGACGAACGCGGGAATCTTGTTCCCCAGTCGGATCTGCCGATCCTTCTGTCGAGCCTAAATATACAGGGTGGACTACGAAACGCGAACACGCGGAATTATTTTTGTTGATAATACATTGAGCGCCGGAGCCATGTAACCCTTTAAGCGCTATGAGCCCATAGATGCGTTCTCGCATAATCATTCGATTTTGGCTATGAACTCATATGTGGGGTCTCACAAAACTATTCCATCTATGAATAGATATATGTGACTGGTGCTTGTAAGCCTCTATAGATATAGAAAGACAACAAGCGTTTAAATATGCTTTTGTACAATCGTTTATCAGTATTGTTCATTAAATTTGTGTATGCATTCATTGTACATTAGTTAACATATCGCTACCAAGGACTGTTGAGGCTAAGTGCTGCAACTTTCTGGAAATTTGTTCTTTGAATTTTGAAATTTCATTTTTAATTACCCCTAAAATGTCTGAGAATGAGCTGGAATACTTTAGTAAAAGTGGTAGTGACATGGACTATGAACATGAAATTGAAACAGTTGAAATTAAAACATTTGAAAGAAAACGGATGTGGAATTTGTCTTCGGATTCCGAGGAGCTGTATAAGAAGACCAAGATATTAAAAATAAGCAGTGACACAAGCGGTAAATATCGACACAATAAATTGGATGTTAGAACAAACATAATCAAACCTATTTTTGTAGCTTGGGCAACCGAAGAGTCAGTTCCATTGTATGAGCAAAGGAGAAGACGTCTTTGAATATTTAGCTCATTTTCTGAAGAGGATGAAGGTCTACAGGAAAATGTTAATTCGACAACTAATGACACGACAGAAAACTTTTCATGGTCTAAGAAAAATTTTGTAGCAAAATTATATAATTTTGATGAATCATATTCGGGGATAAGGGTACACTTATCGAAAATATGTACTCCTTTGGGTGCGTTTAAGGTATTTTTCTCGGAAGAATTAATTACTGGCATCTGCGAAAAAACAAATAATTTCCATAAAAATCTAGCGCAAACTAAAATACATGTAGTTCATTCACGGGAAAATACCTGGACAGATACTTCACTTTCGGAAATATATTTATTTATTGCCATTACTATGCTAATGTCCAGTATGAAAAAGACGTCTGTAAGAGAATATTGGTCTACCGATAAAGTTATAAAAACTGACATTTTTTCAAAACTAATGAACAAAGATAGATATGAATCATTGATAAAACTGTTGCATTTTAATGATAATAATAATATGAGCTCGCACGATCCGTTGATAAAAATAAGACCGGTGGTGAGTGAACTTAGAAACTCATTTTCTAAATCATTTTATCCATATGAATATTTATGCATAGACGAAAGTCTTTTACTTTATAAAGGAAGATTATTTTTTAAACATTATATTCCGTCAAAAAGGAGTAGATTTGGCATTAAGTCATTCGTTATTTGCGATTGCAAAACCGTAACCGAAATAAATGGTTATTAAGGCTTTTGAGGTCACCACATAATTTATTTCAATTACAATCGATATACCTTGCAATGAAAATTCAGTCTGCTCAACTTGTGCTCTTTCGTAAAAGGTACGCAGCCTATGGTACGCTTTTTCGTACGGAGTGGGCAGTCCATGGCGCACGCTTAACGTCGAGCAACTCAGCGTTCAAAGGGTTAAAGTCTAAACGCTGGGCTTTATTTACTTGTTTCTAAACGATGAGTATTTAATACCTTGTACATTTTCGTAAAATAGTATATTTGGATTGAATGTTCATCATGTACAATTTCACAGGAACGCAAAATAGAAAGAAAATCGTTCAATCGATAGACTCAGAAGCCCCCATTATCGCGGGATCGGCGCTCAATGTGTTAACCCCTTGTCCTACAACAACGTGTCAGACTCGTGATCAAGATTTCGAACAGAATCATTTAAACATGTGTTTCCTTAATTTTCTTTAAATCGAAAGAACATTCTATTTAATCTTTGATCGCATAGAATCGGTGGAGAATAGTTATGCACGCGGTAACTATAAATTTGACTTTTCTCGTTGTCATTTCGCAGAGGATAAAGAAAATCTAGTCACTGTTAGCAGAAAATAAATTGTAGGTCAAGGAGTTAACCACTTACTCTATTGTATAAAGATGTCGACTATAATAACTATGAAGATGTCAACAGAGTCAACTAAAAACATATACAACATACAGTAGACTAGTTCCACCTCTTGCCACGCCATTTTCTTTGTAACCAAAGTTATTATAATATCTTCATCGCTAAAAATGTTATAGAAGAAAAAAGACAATTTATATTTTTCATACTGCTACATCTACTTCGATGCTTAAATATTGATTATAAATTAACAACATTTGATTTCGTCTAAAAACAAAAGCATAATATTTGTATTTGTGAAACTTTGTTTAAAATCTTCATCGCTATTCTGAGTCGTTATAATATGGCAAAGGGGTGGTTTAACTCTTGCTTCCCACAAATGATGCAGAACAGTGTCATTTTGCACAAAGGCCCACAGTTTACTAATACAGGCGTAACTGAAGGACCAAACAAATTTAGTTGAGTTCGAAAACAATGTTATTATTAATTAATACATTGCAGATTTTATTTACATTTATCCTCACCCTGTTTCGGAGGATACATCTGAAATTCGTCACAAATCTTTAAATGGACGTCCTGCCGGCTAAACTAATCTTTGACCACTTTAAATAACCTTAAATGACTTTGGAAGAAGAAAATGTTATGCATGAAATTCCTTTGGGAATACGTTGCATTTCTTATTTGGTAAATAGAACAATCTTGATTTAGTTTCGGACTGAATGACCGAACACGGTGCTCCTCGTGTAACCAGAACCGGCCACATCTAACATTTTCATTCGATTCCTTTGTTCATACGTGGATGTGTCTGCGAAATCATGGTGGGTGGCGATACGAACGGACTGATGTGCGGCGTAGGTGACTGCATAATTAATGATACAAAAAACCTGCGTGCAAATGAATGTGAAAATCTTGTTTCCTAAAAAACGTGTCAAACGTCACTGCATGCATCTTGAACACCGAGAAGCCGAGCTCAGTTTGCGAAGAAAAGAGACGACATTCTGTGAGTTTTTCACACATTCAACGAGTCAGACTCGTGAAAAAGATGTTAACCCTTAGCACTCTAATGGCTCTTCTAAGGCGACGCTAAAAATTGCCATACTATTATTTCAAACAACTATTACATTACGAATAATAGTAATAAATTTTATATTCATGATAGGAAATGAACAACAACTTAGGTAGTTAGTATGGTATAGGTACAACATGATAAGAAATTAACAACATATATATTCATTGAACACTGTTCAGAATCTGCAATACGAGTCTGGCACATTTTATGGCCGGGGGTTAAACAAAGTCAAACAAATATAAATAATATACATTCCTTTCAAGACGAAATTAAATTTTATTCTTCTGTAAACAATATTTAAGTATTGAAGTAAATGCAACATACAAAATATATAAATTGTCTTCTTTTTTCTGTAACATTTTTAATTATGAAGATGTTATAATAACTTTAGTTACGGAAAAACTGGTATGACTAGGGGTTTAAATATGTAACGAAAATGTGTGTATCAAAGTTCTAATCATTTTGTAAATTTGACTATTATTATACTATTTTATTATGAAATTATATAGTTCGCCAATGGATGCACATTAACAACCACCAAGTGGAATATTATTTCAATTCAAGGGAAATTAATAACAGGAAATAAAATAATGATTTTCTGCACGACCAATCCAACGACCTCCGAATGTCATGTTGAGGAATATAGTAATTATCCGTGCAGAGTGAACAGGGCACTTGGCTTAACCCAGACCACGAATGAGCTTATCAATAAGTCATTCTATTCGTCTTGGAATCAGAATCCTCTGTCAGAATATAAATAAAAAAGACATATCGTTTCATGTAAAAAAACCAAAGAAGACCTTGATATCTCCTTCAAGCCTCCACCTATCAATAAACTAGTACCATCGAATGATCAACCCCTCGATGTCAAATAATTTTGGCCTGATGCATCTTTTCCTATCACCAATAATAGCCAAATTATTCAGATGGTCGGTTTTAACACTAGAACTACAGGCCGAGTCAAAATAATTGGTTCGTAATTTTTTCTTTCAGAATTGGAGAAATTATAAAAGTATCTGCATTGGAAAGCTTCGAATGAATTTTTTTTTCGAAGACATTGTAATAAAACTGGGACAAGGTCAGAATAAATGCAGTCTTTTCATTATTACAAGACAGTGGCGTCGCGTTTATTACTCAGTAGTTCTACTGTTAACACTTTACCGACCGGCGATTATTTCCAAATTTTCTAAGTTTCATGATTCATTATTGAAATTTTTTTAATGGGTCATTCAATACTGGTAGCAATTTTTATTGTAAACCAGCAAAACATCGTCAATAATGATATTTAATAATTTCATTACAAATTCCAATGTAAAAGCAGTTTTTAAGCTTTGTTTTAATACATCACAATTATTGAAAGTCCTATTAAGGGGGAATACACTTTAGAGCGCCTAAACAATAGTGACTTTTAGGAATTTTTTTCTCAATAACTACAAAGCGAATCATTCTCAGACTTTCATGATATTATGTTCTATATTTAAACAATACAAAAAATTTTCTAGTTTAATGATTAATGTATTTTTTTCGCAATATTTATAAATCTTGACAAAACCGCGCCACGCGCATCGTCAGTTTGTGTACATCCTAGAGCCTCTAATTTTCATCTGAAACAGGAAAACAAAAGTTTTTTTTAATCCTTATAAAATTATCTCGTCGATGAACTAAAAGAATTTCAACAAAAAGTACAAAAATGCAAAAATTTTGAGCTTTATTGAAAAAATTACGATTTTTCGCTAAAAATTTCGAGTTTATGATGTAAATTGAAAGGAAGAAATGCAACTATTTAGGAATATTTTTAGTTCATCGACGACATTTTATCATTACCTAACGAAAACTCGCCTTAGGAGCTCAATTGGACCAATAGATCGTTCTGTATCGTGTACACAAGATTCAGAAATATGATATTGAGAAAAACGCGTTTAAAGTTTTTCGACTGTTAGAATAGTAGTTATTGAACACTTACTTCTGGAGGAAACTAATCTGCTATACCAGGGCCATATAGTAAGCTTTTTGTGGCTTCAAAAAATTCATTTTGCTCCATTTGGTGCATCCTCGGAGAGATTAGTGCCTCTTTTGTACTACTTTGTCTGCGGCGTTCCTGTCTCGTTATGCGCTGCGCGTCATCATTTTTGCACTGTTGCCCGATATTAATATTTAATACATTCATTATTTTTAATATAGCTAAGTAACCCTCGTTAAAAATGCCAGCCGCAATGAAGGCGGAGGTTCCGATAATTTTTGCTCCGGAATTTAGATGCTTTGGATTTAGGCGCCATACCGTTGAATAGAAACTTTCATTGCAATTCTGTATGTGTCCACCTAAACACCTGGTTAATAAATCCTCCTTTGAAAGTTCTTCATATATCGATTTTAAATGTTTAAGGAGATCTGGGTGAAATGGACTAGGATGATTAAAATTATCTAATTCACCTTTCGCTTCAGCTTTGCGCCACTTACACCTGACGCTTACCTGTTCGGCTAGCTGTATCTCCCAAAATACATAAAATTTTGCTCCGTAACTTTATACACGTATTCTAGACACATACTGGAATCAATTTCAAACAAACAAAAAAATCGAAAATTTTCATCTTATAAAGTAAATTCCCCCCTTAATAGGCTTCCGGTCGGTAAAGTGTTAAGAATCTCACCCTATATATCTATCATTCTATTCGATCGAAATCAATGTTATCCTTTATTGTTCATTCGATTATCGTTGAATCGAAACTTCGAGCCTCAAAAATGGGTACTCGTCGTGGTCAAGTTTCGATTTATCTAGAGCAAGTCTAAGTTCACTGGGCGTGGTAGTTCCTATAATTTTCTTCGAGTCACGTGTGCAACGAGCTTAACAGCATTGCTCTCATTGATAACAGCGTCGACGGTCGACCTATGGTTTCGATAGTCGGTGGCGGTACGCGCAAGGAATGCGCACGACATTGCGCATGTATAAGAGTGCAGCATTCACATTCATGTTCCTGACCTCCGATAAACTAGATGTGGGTCGAGCATTATCACGGGGTACAGTAACCTGAATAGTCAACAGCAACGCCACACGTTCTACGCGAACGTTGACGCATTAGGTTCGACCCTGAATCAATCCACGGGGGAGGCGATGAATATTTCATGGAGGCTCGCCCTGTTCCTATCGTCCCTTTTCTCAATGATCGAACGATCGCTTGGAACGACTTCGGAAACGACTATGAATGATAGATCGACCGATCCCGACGAAACAGTGTAATGGAACCATTCGTTTTCTTTTTCTTTCTTTTTTTGCAAAAACTCAATGGCCTCGGTCCAATTTCGAAATCGGCTCTTGAAAACTTGATCCGACTTTCTATTTGCGGATAAACGATTGGTTATTTTAAACGTCGAACGTTTCTAAGCATTCGCGTGATCTCCACGGCGGAACCACGGGTTTATAGATACTTACAGAAACGAGATCGATGATCCTAAACTGGCTGCACTCCTACGCCATTGCAAAACGCTTTAGAACTGAAAACGGTACCTGACGACCGACGCCTTCGTACTGAGCTGCCTTTACGATGCCTGCTGGTTTACATCGACATTCCAACGGTAAGAGATTATTACTTCATCGATAATTTGATGTGTTAAATTATGGGATTGGAAAGGTTCCGAAAATAATCCGGCCAAATTATTATATGTCGGTTCTGATTGAAATAATTACGGAGTCAATAAATAAGTGCGAATTAACTAGCAAAATTATATTCCACGTGTTCTTACTATGAATAATGTATTACTATGAATCTATTAGTTAAATTTATTCTATAGAATTTAAAATAATTTTTATGTAATTTTTATGATTTTTTTTTATTTATTAGTCAACCATTTTACTATGAATAATGTATTACTATATATATATATATATATATATATATATATATATATAAATAATATTTAAATTATCAAATTTAATAAATAAACAAACCTATGATTCTAAACAGTTTATTTATAATATTACAATAAATATATTTTTCATCATTTTAAATAATTTTATAAAATTTTAATATTATTAATACTTATTATTATTTTTTTTTTACATATATAAATTTAATGCAATTAAATAAATATATTATTTAATAAATTACATATATATATTATATATATTAAATATTTCAATATATATATATAATATGTTCCTTTTTGTTAGTGGAAAGTATAATACATTATTATATTATTACTGTTTCATATAATACATTTAACTGAGACATGTTGTAAGAATTCAAATTCAAATGTATAATATGATATTCGTTTTGCGGGATCGATGCTATACTGACAATGAATACTGCTGTCAATATATTTCTTTCTGGTTTACTGGCTTATTGATGCGATTTTGTTATCGGTACTGTTGCGGAGAAAATAGGGGAGAGTACCTTGAACATTTTAAATGAAACAGAATCGACGTCCGCCAAAGTCTACAATGGCACATGAAATGGATGACGTCCAACAAACGTCATTGTACGCCAAGGAGTTAAGTATTTCAATATGAAATTAAGTGTTGTCTTTTGATTACAATTAAGTTAATACATTGCGTACGGGTCACGAGAAATCTCGTTTTCAGCAAGCCGAACGTTGTGGCCGGGTCACGAGACATTTCGTTTTCATGTTTCTTCGACTGAATCGATGATATAAGCAACTAGAGACAAAATGTGTTTGTTACATTACCAGGGTATTGAAGCCTTGCCGCATTCTTGTGACAAATGATAAGCAAAATAACTGAATGTTGACATTCCAAGCATGTAAAAACAATCAGTCAGCTTAGCCAGTGTATTGGTAGATCTGTGCCGATCGTCTACCGTACCATATAAAGTGTTTTATTGTTGTACATTTTGTTATTTTAAAGTTTGTGTTTTAATTTGTAAGGAAACAGCTTTTTAAAAATCATTTACACTTTCAATCTGTTACTGATAATTTTTTGTTTACCAGATATCACACTTTAAAGCATTATTCAAGTTTGTGAAATAAATAATTGTTAAAATGGAAAAAATCTTATGTAATAAATAGATGTATAAAATATATAGTAATATTTAAGAATACTTTATGTGAATGTAATACCAAATGCAAATTAAAAATGTGCATATATACATCGCATTGCTTGCCAAGCATGCTTCTGGAGCGTTCAAATAAGCGTGCAGGCCCTGGGAGCGCGTTGAGCGCGCAGAACGCCGTCAGCAATGTGTTAAAAGTTTGGAAATCGTGAAACTTAACGCTAGATCTTTATGTATATCAGATCTCAAATTCACACGATAAAGAACGGAAGAAGGAACAAGAAACTCTAAATATACAGAAGAGGAAGAATATCAATATTATCGAATTTTAATAATAACCAGCTTCACAGACGTTACAACGACGCAGCTATCGTGATCGTGGTACGTTGTAAACATTATTTATTATTAATTAACATTGTTAGCATTAATATTCATTCGCTGGTAGTATCTTTATGGTGACGCAACGGTCATACCGATTACACATAACTGTTGCACGGAAAACGATAAAACGACCATAGAGCTCGCGGATAAGTCTTTAGCTTTCCTGCATAATCTCGATCCGATCGGGGACTGGAACGAGCCAGATCATTAGGCCGGTTAATGATTTTAATCTTAACGTCGCAAAATAACCGCATAGGCGTGACTGATCTACATGCATATCCCGTGTCGCCTTGCATACCGAGATCAATTAGTTCCAATAGATTCGGGCCATAGAAAATTGATTCGAGAACCAACATCGAATTCAGTGTCGGATCATTTTTCAATTTTATTATCGACGATGTTTAAAATTATTCACTGCCGTATTTATCAGTTTCTTAAATACATTTTTTGTGCTTTCGTAGACATAGCAATCTTTTCAATGATACTATTACAGCAGGTGTAAATCCAATTAAGGGCTTTGCTAGAAACTATGAAATTAAATGACGATTTTGACGTTCTGGGACTGAGTAGATTTCGGCACTGCAGTCGGAGGATTGACACTAAACCTATCACAGTGGGTGAAATGAGCTTTTCCAGATTTTTTATTTTACAATTATTCAAGTTATAAAATTGCCTCCATAGGAATTATACATTGTAATGAATATAGCAAATAATGCAAATAAATTAAATCTTGGCATTTTTTTAAGATAGTATGCAGCAGTCAATTTTAACCCCTTGGCATATTATGACATATAAAGTGTAACAAATACAAATATTATGCCTTCCTTTTGAGACGAAATCAAATGTTGTTGATTTGTTATTAATATTTAAGCATCGAGCAGTATAAAAAAAAAATATAAATTATCTTTTCTCTTCTGTAACATTTTTAGTGACGAAGATGTTTAAAAGAAAAGAAAATAGTTACAAAGAAAATGGAACGCCTCATCATACTTATTCTTCAATAAAAATCTGCATCGTTCGGTGCACGAAAAATATATGGTTCCATTTAGAAAATCAAAATTGTGCACTTACAAAGAAATCATGCAACGACATCATCCCGTTTGATTATGCTCAATGAAAAATGTTTCAGATGGCATTGAATTGTTTCAAGAGTTACGTATTCTGACGATGCTAGTTTTTCTGTAAATGGACGTACAGACGACATACGAAGGACATAAACTTTTTTTAAAAATAGAATTGTATATTATTTTAAAAAATATCTGTTAAACTAACTTAATTAAATTCGTTTGATCATTCAGTCACGTATATACTAGTAAACTGTGAATCCTTGTGCAAAATGAGACTGTTCTGCATCAATTGTGGGAAGCAAGGGTTAAACTAACCCTTTGCCATATTATAACCAGTCCGAATAGTGATCAGGATTTTTAAAAAAGTCTAACAAATATAAATATTATGGCTTCCTTTTCAGATGAAATCAAATGTTGTTAATTTGTAATCAATATTTAAGCATCGAAGTAGATGTAATAATATAAAAAATATAAATTGTCTTCTTTTTTCAGGAACATTTTTAGCGATGGAGATGTTATAAGAACTTTAGGTACAAAGAAAATAGTATGGCAAAAGGTTAATGATCGGTAGATTTATTATTGAGTCATAACGGGTGCTTCGTAAAGCGAAACTATTAGAAGTATATTAATGTTTCTTTAAATTACCTTTCCAAAGCTGCGTGGTAATTAATTTTCTTATTGGAAAACGTGTTAAGAAATACGTTTGCCAATTTATAATCATTTATTAGACTTCATGTTCCACTAGCTCTGTCAGGCTACATTAAAAGTAGAAGCAGTCTGCAGTAGACAAATATACTAGCTAGTACTACAAGGTGTCTCTTAACTCTTTGTACTCCAAGCAATTTTACTTCCACAATCAAGACATTTTTTGATGTAGAATAATTTAATGGTGCATAGTCAATTTTCTTTTATGTATAGAGTTAATTATTATTACTCGTGCGTGGAAATCTTCACTTTTTACCGATTTCTTAAATGCAAACACAGTGATGTAAAAGTTGTTTTAAATAATAGTATGGCAAAATTTGTGGAGCCTTAGAGGAGCCATTGGAGTTCTAAGAGTTAAAATCTTCAAGTTCCTTTAGAAGGGAGCGACTCTTGGAATTATTCTAAGAAACTTTGAAATGTAACTTTATTGAATTAGATATTGTCCGTTTTTGCCAATGACGTTTTGCCCTTTTTTAAGCAGTGTCATAATTCCATATTCGTAAAACTTCTGATTTTTGCCAGCAAAAAACTGAATTGAATGAGATTCTACATCATTGGTGTCATTAAAAATTTTACCTTTAAGGAGTTCTGCATGGAACGAAGTAAATGGAAATCTGAAGGCTCAAGGTCAGGGGTATACGGTGGATGTGACAACGCCTCCCAACCTAGCTCCAATAATTTTTGTCGAACGACCAAAGATGTGTGGAGCTTTGCATTACTATGTGTTGCGTCAAATGAATTTCCTTGAGTCGATGCGAGACCCATAAATCAAGTTTCTTAACATAGCCAAGCTGTTTTAATTTTTTTTTTAATGCTTGTATGCGATACATCGAGTTTCTCTGCAATCTCACGTGTCTTGCTATGACGATCTGAATCAATAATGGCCTTAATATGGCTCTCGTCAACTTTAACTGGACGACCAAAACGTTGTGCACTTTTCAGTGAAAAATTGCCAGAACGAAATTTGGCAAAGCAATTTTGACACTGCCTTTCTTTCCAAGCTTTATTTCAATAGACGGCACATAACTTCTCGTATGCTTGCTATGCATTCCTGCCGTTTCTGAAATAATACAATAAAATATGTTTGAAATGCGCGTTTCATTCTTTCATTTTTAACCCCTTGACTTATAAATAAAATGGAATTTGAGGCGTCCGAAAAATATTATTTAACTGTCTCAACTGAACAGTTATATGCACGCTCGGAAACATATCATTTTATTTCGAAATTTACATTGCATTAACATAAGCATTATAAACAGCTATGTCAAACAGATAAAAGAACATTTTTTTATATCCCTTAGTACTCGAATCGAATAGAAATCGATGCACGATTTTCGGTGTCCATCAGAGACAGTTCTTGACGTCTCGGAGACGTCGAAGTCTGTAATGAAATATGAAATGAATAACGTCTAACAGACGTCATTGTATGCCAAGGGGTAAATTTGGAATAAAAACAAAACTAAATAACAAAAGATATAATTTTCTCACTAATGATTAATCTCTTAGGCACTATACGCCACTAGGCTTTCGCGGATGTCATCTTTCTGTACGACGCGCCACTATAGTGGCTTTCGCGGATGCCACCTTTCTGAACGACGCGCCACTCGAATTGTATTATTAATTATTAAAGAAAATTGTTAAAGTCAACATGCGTGTATCATATCTTTAAGAAAAACTGTAGAAACGGAGCAGCTCGGGAGGCTAATTAATAAATCTGAATCTGGAGGGTCAATTTAATATGTCTTTTATTAATGGCTACGAAATGAAAAATAACAAAAGTATAAATCGAAATAAACAACATGTACTCCATTCATAAATGTTTTAAACATGGCGCTCTCATTTATGAGCGCGAACTTTAAATTAAATGGGAGTGAAAATTGATTCTCCTTAACAAGAATTATAATTTTATGATCAAACACTTCATTCCAATGTACTCGTGTAGAGAACAGCATTATCCGTCACACATTACAGTGCTGTATCATTTACACGTAATTCGCGTTGAACTCTGCCGTACAGAAAAATAGCCCCGCGCAAAATTCAGCCGTGCCTAAGAGATTAAAGGTGGAAGTCCAAACAACAAGAAAACAATACATCGGTGAACTGCTTTGAACACGTTGACGAAACAAGAGAATGAAAACCACCTATCGACAAAATCCGTAATCATTTAGTTGCCAACCCAATAATTTGTTCTGTCTAAATACTTTCACACTGTCTTTCGAATGTTACCGGATGATGTATTAGGTTGTTCGGAAAGTAATTTCGTTTTTTTTTTGTGAAAATGAAAGACAATTTTCGTATAATGAACAAATATTTTATTAAATTATATATTGGCCATTGTGGTCCAATACCCTTTGCATCTTCCTGGTAGAAGCATGATTCCACGCTAAAAAAATTTATGGTCTTTGCTGGCAAAAAACTGATCAAGGTGGTGTTTAACCTCCTTATTTGAAGTGAAGGTTTTACCGTCTAAACAATTTTGCAGTGACCAGAACAAATAATAATCCGAAGGTGCCAGATCTGGAGAATATGGTAGGTGTAGCATTGTATCCCATTCAAGCTGTAAAAGATTTTGGCGAGTGACCAAACTTGTATGAGGTCTCGCATTATCTTGGTGGAACAGTACACCTTTTCTGTTGATTAATTCTGGCCTTTTCTGTTGAAGTGCATCATTCAGTTTATCCAGCTGATGACAGTAGACTTCCGAATTAATTGTTATGTTATCCGGTTAAAGCTCGAAAAAAAAACGATTCCTTTAAAATCCCACGAAACAGACAGCATCACCTTTTTTTGATGGATATTGGCTTTGGAAATGCTTTGAGCCGGTTCATCTTTTTTGCTCCATGATCTCTTGCGTTTGACATTGTTATATACAACCCATTTTTCATCCCCATTAATGATGCGCTTCAAAAATGGATCATTTTCGTGACGTTTGAGAAGCGAATCACAGACGTCAACGCGACAACACAAATTTCTCTCCGTTAGAACATGGGGAACCCATATATCAAGCTTCGAGATTAAACCCAGGCCTTTCAAGCGGTCATAAACAGTTGAATTTGATAAATTTAACCTCTCACCGATCTCACGTGTTGTTATTCGCCGGTTTGCATCAACTAATGCCTTTATCATGTCTTTATCAGCTTCAACCGGCCTTCCAAAACGTGGTGCATCTTCGACATCAAAATTGTCGGATCGAAATTTTGCAAACCAGTTCTGACACTGGCGTACTGTCAACACATCTTCTCCATACACATCGGTTAATTTCTTTCTGGCTTGAACAGCATTTTTACCTTTTCTATAGTAAAAAAGTAAAATATGACGAAAATGCTGCTTATTGCTCTCCATATTTAAAAGTTCACCAACCAAAAACTACTGCGTACAATCAATTGGACTTTTTCACACACAAGCCTTGCTACATCAGCTCTGAAAACATATAATGATTATGCGGCTTAAGTGTGAAGTTGGGTGCAAAAAAGTACAATTAAATCCTCTGTCGGGAAAAAACGAAATTACTTTCCGAACAACCCAATATTTGCTCCACGTGCAAGGATCATCGAGCTCTTCGAAAGGTGACATGAAAAAGCTGAAACAGATAGCCGAGCTTCGCAATATACTCATTTCGCAATGAAGCAATGTAGATACGCGTTTTACGAGGCCATTAAGGCTTTTAGCAGAGCCTGAAAACAGCCAAGTAATAGGCAATAAATAGTAGGTGTACGGTAAATATAGGTTAATCGGTCGGACATGGTATAAAAAATCGTAAAGCTCCGGTCGGAATGTAGAAACCTGGGAAACCATCGCCAACAATTTCGCTTATCTCGTTGCGACTTAATCGTATACAATTTTACAACGATTACCCCGTGACAATTTATCATTCGAATCGTTCACTAGCAGTCAGTTCGTATTTTATTCACCTACATACGTACATATTTTTAAACAATACATGTAATATTCGTTCTGCAGTATTACGAGTCGAAACGCGTGTAATTGTACACGATGCTCGAACAATTTCATTGCCATTGCTGTGGATTGCCCTAAAATTTATTCGTTAGCTCGTAAATATCCGAGTACTTGCCTGTCAGAGTTAAGAGCTGTCCCCGGTGTAAAGGACTTTTAACATCAGTTCAGCTCCGTGATTCTAAAACCACATTCTGCAAATTGTAAAACAAATTTTAGTCGAACGACCTGATTTATTATCGTTCAGCCGTTTATAGAGATCTTTATTTCTTATGGAAAATTAGAGAATGTTTTTTCTTAAGGCCATTTAAGTCAACAGAGTTCTTGTTTTACAGCCTGAAAAGTACTCAACATCTTTTAAATATATATTAATCTCGCAAACAATTTTACTGTGTTTCTATCGCAGCAAATGGTCGCAAGACCGCATAATTCTCCACCCACATACAGATGTACATATTCATGTATTTCTATATTTTCTTATTGCTTCAGATTCTAGATATCTACCAGGTATGAGAATTCTTATCTCTGTGAAACTAAAGTTCGTATCCTGTTTGCATTTATTAATTTAAAATGTGACTAACATGTGCATCGGGAACAGACAACTCTTGAATAACGAAAGCTTGTATAATATCTTCATACATTACTTCCTCGAAAAAACATAGTAACTCCATCGCGTATACATTGTGACGTGTATAAATGAATGAAACTTGAACGGAAGATTAAACCTTTTATGTACAGTTTATATTTGTACTTGTAATCGGACGTGTTTATGTTCATGCAATTTTATTTTCGATTATGTTTTTGCAATTTTATTTTCGACTTAACCCCTGTTGTATGTTGTACTACAATATTGAGTCAGATTTCAAACAGAGTCAGTTTCGAATGGAATTTACTAAAAGTTATGTATATTAATTAATTATGTATATTAATATTAATTTACTATAAATCGAAATAAAATTCCATTTTGTCACTGTCGACATAGAGTCATTGGAGAACACCTAGACATAAAATAAGTACAAACTATTTCAATCTTCTAAACAATTATGAATAATAAAATCACTTTATCGTAACGAACAATCTTTTATTAAAATTACATTTGTACAAACTTTTCGAGTTTAACATTAGATTCACGCACCGCTAAAAGTGAGTATTTTAAATTATTTTATAAAAATAATGAGAATACGTCTATCGAAATTGTTAGCATTGTTTCAATAATATTAGGTCAATCGGAAAGTTCTGTCCATCTAGCGTCGAGTAGCCGTAGCTCGAACTGTGGGTAACTATAACCTCTAAAGTAAGGCTAACTTTTTAGTTTGAACATCTGTTAATAAAACTCAGTACACAACAATTTACGCTTGCATCAAAAACATCGTTTTTTTCTACATTGAAGATGTCGGAATTTGAGCCGAATAAGCGTCATTTGCGCGAAGTGTTAGTCTTTTGTTTCAATTGGAAGAAAACGGCAGCTGTAGCTCATCGAATGATTGTAGACGTTTATGGCGATAATGCTGTTTCCGATAAAACATGTAGAGAGTGGTTTCGACGTTTTAAAAATGGTGATTTTTCTTTGGAGGACTAAGAGCGTTCTGGACGGCCACGAGTATTCGAAGACGAAGAATTGCAGACATTGGTGGATGAAGATCCATGTAAAACGCAAAAACAAATTGCAGAAGCGTTAAATTGTGCTCAATCTGTCATTTCCGACCGTTTAAAAGCCTTAGGGAAGGTCTACAAGGAAGGAAAGTGGGTCCAATATGAACTCAAGCCAAGAGACATTGAAAGGCGGAAAATCATCTGCGAAATTTTGCTTGCTAGGCAACAAAGAAAGGGGTTTCTCCATCGTCTCATCACTGGGGATGAAAAATGGATTTATTTTGACAATCCTAAACGTCGAAAAACCATTTGTGATCCTGGCCAACCGTCAACATCGACGCCAAAGCGGAATATCCACGGAAAAAAGGCTTTACTCTGCATTTGGTGGGATCAGGAAGGTGGGGTATACCATGAACTGCTAAAAACTTTTCAAACAGTCACAGGAGATCTCTACCGACAACAAATTATCCGTTTGAGTCGAGCATTGCACGAAAAACGACCACAATATGAAACGAGACAGCGTAAGGTGATTTTGCTGCATGACAATGCTCGGCCTCACGTCTCAAAAATTGTCAAGGAAACGATAGAAGCACTTCGCTGGAAAGTGCTACCACATGCGGCTTATTCACCAGACTGTGCCCCATCTGACTACCACTTGTTTCGGTCAATGGCACACGCACTTGCTGAAGAACGATTTAATTCGTATGAAGATCTCGAAAAATGGATCTCCGCCTGGATAATCTCCAAAGATGAATCATTCTTTCGACGCGGAATTCGCTTGCTGCCCGAAAGATGGGAAAAAGTCATCACTAACGATGGACAATATTTTGATTAACGTACTTTTTCATTTTCTTTCATGAATAAAGCTTTACTTTTTGTAAAAAAACGGACGGAACTTTCCGATTTACCTAATATCAATGATCAATATTAATTTCAAGATATTGGAATGTGTCATTTTGACGCATCCCGCAAGCCTTGCGTCAAAGTGATTTCAAGGTCACTAAGTACATTGTCAAATTCGTTTCGACATCAGTAACATTCACATATTTTCAGAAACATATGATATCATTTCAAAGAGTCAAGGTTACCTTGTGTACCGTAACAAACATTTTTTACTGCCCTGTAATAAAATGACAGCGTTCGTACCTTCCGAGAACCATATTCGGCATTGCATACTTTTCCATTTTTATTGCAACAGTAACAAAGAAAATTTGCGATATTTGTGGAGATGCATCGACAGACAACAAGTGTCAACGTTGGTCCAGGAGGTTTGCTGCTGGTGATTATGATCTTTCTGACAAACCGCGTCATTGATGCCATTTTCTTGTTTCAACATCCCGTAAATATTTTCAACTCATAACCATACAAATTTCATACAACAGCATAGTTTTTAAGCGCGTTAAACATGTCGAATTTTGAGCCTAGAAACTGCGATTTGCGGACCCAGATTTACCAAATCATCATCTAATTACACAGATTGTACCGATTATAATAAACGAATACCTGTTCTATTATGATCAATAGAATGATTTATATGTGTGCAAGAAATGCTAGCAAAAATATATTTTTAAAACATGATGAAATAGAACAGTGAAAAATGAAGATTATGCGGAATCATATGTTTTTCATCCTCGTTATTGCAATCGTTAAAGCAATGCGAAAATGTCTTTTCGTAATAGCTATCTGTAGAGGTGCAACTTCTGTTTGCCATAATTTCGGCGATACTAAACATTCTTGGAAACCACTGTATGAAGGTATCCAAAGAATGGTAAGCATTAAAGCTAGATCGCAAATATTCTACGTACCAAGTTCCTACATGTGAAACCAGAATTTGTTCATACATGGCACTAGCTGTCAATGTAGTTACCTTCAAACTGCGTCATTGACGCCATTTTCTTGTTGGTTGTTGGTATATCCTGCTGCATTCTAGTATAATGTTGTATATTCTGTTATGTTATGTCATATGTTGGTATGTTATGCTTTATTCCAGTGTATTTTTGTATATTCTACCATTTTTTTGTATACTCTGGGATAATATGGTGCATTCTTGAACATCCGAGTCAATTCTTGTATATCCTGGTGCATTTAATATATTATTGTACATCCTGCTTCATTCTACTATAATCTTGTATATCCTGGAATCTTATGTCATATGTTGGTATAGTCTGCTTTATTCTAGCGTATTCTGGGATATTCTAGTATATTTTTGTATACTGTGGAATATTATGATGCATTCTAGTACCAATTAGTCAATTCTTGTATATCAATGGTGCATTTAATATATTATTGTGTTTCCTAGTAGAGTCTAGCATATTGTTGCATATTATGGTATCTTATGTCATATGTTGATATATTCGGATTTATTCTACTATATTCTTGGTTATTCTATATACATCTGATAAAGATTTTCAACTCACAACCATACAGGTGTCATACAACAATATAGTTTTTAATAGAATTTAACATAATAATGATTTGCGGACAGCATAGATTTTCTGTTACCATTTGAAGAAAACTGCTGCAGAATCGCATCGAATGCTTGTCGAAGCCTACGATGAGCATGGTAAATCACGGTGCTTCAAATGGTTTAAAAAATTAAAAAGTTACGACTTTCACGTGAGAAAACGAAGAACGTAGAAGACCACCGAAAAAGTTTGAAGACAACGAATCGCAAGCATCGTTGGATAAGGATGACGCTCAAACGCAACAACTCACGGATCGATTAACAGTAGAACTACCAAACCAGTCATTTTGACTGGTCTCTAGTTGTTTCTTTCGCAATTATTGAAATTATAAAAATGTTTTCATTAGAAATTTTCGGATGTACTTCTTTAATAATTGTATACCTTACAATAAGAATTATATGAAATTTTAATAGATGCATTCTCGTTATTATTACAAAGCAATGTATATCGTTGGATTTATTGTTCGGTAGTTCTAGTATTAAATGTGACATGAGGAGCCGTTTTCATACATCTGAAAGCCATGGGAATGATCCAGAAGATAGAAAAATGGGATTAACAGGCAACGGGCCTGGCATTTAATTGGAAAATACTTTCTCATGTGGCTTACTCATCAGACTTGGCACCATCCAATTATTAAGCGGACTGTGTCGAACCCCAGAATCTTCATAGACCGACCCTTGTTTTCTAACAAATTCAACCCCAAAAACAATTTTTTTAATTCTTTTACAATGAAATTAGACCATTTATAACGTTTTCTAAATTTATTTTGCGATAGAGTTCGCTCGCAATGCGAATAATAACGTGCCATCGGATACGCAACGATATATCGTCGTTGGCACTTTTCGCAACGTCGTTTGGCGCTAAAACGGTTAAATGCAAACAAAGCAATGTAAAAGTTTTAAATAACAGCAAAGGAATTTTTAGTGTCGCCTAAGAGACACCATTGGAGCGTTAAGGGTTAAATGTGACACGAGAAGTCGTCTCCGTTCGTTTGAAAATCATGGGAAATATCCAGAAGATAGGAAAATGGGATTAAAATGATAATGCACCATCGCACACAGCAAAACCGGTCAAGGAAGCGATTGAGGCGTTTAATTAGCAAATACTTTTGCATGCGACTTACTCGCCAGACTTGGCTCCATTCAATTATTACTTATTTGCATCGATGGGACACGCACTTGCCGAGCAGCGCTTCACATCTTACGAAAATGTACGAAAACGGCTAAACGACTAGTGTGCCTTAAAAGGGGAACAATATTTTCGGCGTGGCATCCATAAATGATCAGAGAGATGGGGCAATACTTGGAATAAAATATTTCTTACCATCTTTTTCTACACAAAAATTCCGGTTTCATATTTACATATCTGCTAAAAAAAATACAAACGCTTGATCCACCAAGTACTGATAAAAATTTTGTCCGAAACAATGTTTGATCGTTCTATCGGAAGTACCTTAACCACTTGCGCTGGCAAAAAATTCACCGACGCGTGTACCAAAACGGTCCTGTGTAACTTGCTGGGAAGCGTCACACAGTGTTCGATGCCTCAGAGAAATCGGAAAAAGATTTATATTTTCTAAACTAATTTATTTTTGATCTAGGACTTTTAATAGTTTTTTGAAGGGAATATAGGCACGTCTTGATTATAAAATTATACAAATATAATTTCGTCGTTTTATGTTTCTGTGACAATCGCATGACGACATACATACCACATCGTTAGCGATTCTGTAACAAAAGCATTACGACGTGCGTGGCACGTCTTTCCAGCGCAAGTGGTTAAAAATTGCGACAAATCTGAACGGGTGCGCCTTGTGCAGCAGCCGCAACCGTGTCTGCGAACGGTCTGTTTGCACTCGGCAGAACATTGATCAACGTCAGAAATGATAGAGCGCAGCTATCGGAGGTTGTTGATCGATCGCGTGGCACGCGACTTTTATCAGGAACGTCGATAGTTCGATAGAGGTTGAAACCAGTTGACTAGACCGTCAACTCCGTTGGCTAGACGAGAGGGTCACCAAGCACGTTTGCGGCGCCGGCAACGAACAATAGCAAGGCTAACCGCGGCGACGCGTTAATTCCAGCCGGCCGTGGCAGAGAACTTCTTGCGGTAGGTCACAGACCATGAAGATTAGTTATACAAGCCACGAAGAGGCGCCGCGGGCGTTTCGAACCGACGGTAATTCCCGTTTCGCTGGATTACATGATCTCGGCTCGCCGGCGGATACGTGTCAGCCAAACCGATGCAAAAACGCGATAGTAAATTGTCGGACCTGATGTGTCGCTCTTCAAGATCAATGCTAACTATCGCGCGCGGCTGCACCTTCGCCCATTAATAATCGATTCGTTCGCAATAATTAACCCCTTGCAAAACGAGTCAAACTCGCGACGATGTCCTTACATTCTGTTAAATATAAGAATTACTTCATTTTAAATCAAATTCTATTCTTTCAAACTTATTTCTTTTTTTTTATTGTATACGAAAATGTAAACACAGAACATTAACCCTTTGCGCTACAAGCAATTTTAATTACAAAATGTTCACGAGTCATTTCCTTTCGTGCATGTCAAGTTTTGTATCATAATACTAATATAATAATAATATTGTTGCGAAGGCTTCAATTCCGCCTCGCCGGAGAACACATATCAAAACTCTAAACAATTCTTTATTTACAGACAATATCTTAAACAATAAAAAAAGTGTGTGTTCTTGCTCCAACTTCTTCTTGTTCTTCTTGTTAATTATTGATACCACAATATCGATACGACGGCCAACTTCTCTGGATCTCCACAATTGACTTGATATTCCATCAAGATCATTTCATCTCGATCTCCGCAATTGACAGCTCCCATCGTAACAATATTAATAGTATTAAAATAAAAAACTCCTTCATTATCAAGGACAGTTTGCCAACTTTCCTGCAAATTTTCCATCCCCTTCTTATAGAAATCCAAGGTGTCAAAATGTGACTCAAGGTGCCATTAGTTTGAAGCCTATCAGAAAGGCCATGATCAAATGTCAAAAGCTCAAAAGTTGGGTCCTGACACAACGTTGACACCTGTTGACCTTCGACACATCTCTATAAATATTGCAAATTTTCTTTGTTGTTACCGTTGCATTAAAAATGGAAAAGTATGTAATGGCGAATATGATCCTCGGAAGGTACGAACGCCGCCATTTTATTACAGGACAGTAAAAAATATGTATAATTCTCAGAATATTTAGATTGCAGACTGCTTTACTCAAAACTGTAAAGGAATACCTGTTTCCTCTTCAATGATCGGTACAGAACTAAAGGTAAGAAACTTCTTTCCAAATAGTTTATTATTTATGCTTACCCCTAATAATAATACTAAACTTGAGTTTACTATTGAGTTTAGTAATTCTAAACTAGAAGTAATAACTCGTACATGCAACATTGCAATTTCTAATGTTTTTTTAACACTAGAACTACCAAACCAGTAATTTTGACTGGTCCCTAGTCGTTTCTTTCGCAATTATTGAAATTATAAATATGTTTTTAACGAGCATTAAAATTTACTAATGTACATGGTTTATAAAAATGACAAGATATTATTTATTTAGAATTTCTACGATTTTTATTACAATATATGATTGAATAAAAAAATTTATTGAATTGATTCCAATGAAGGCAATTTTATGACTTCAATAATAGTAAAATAGAAAATCTAAAAAGGGTCAATTGACCCACTGTGGTAGGTGTAGCGTTTAATGATGTATACCTTACAGTAAGAATTGTACGCAGTTTTAATAGATGCAGTCTCGTTATTATTACAAAACAATTGATATCGTTGGGTTTATTGTTCGGTAGCTCTAGTATTAAAATGCGAGCATAATGATGTAAAAGTTGCTACGAATAATATAGTCGCAATTTTTAGGGTCGTCTCGGAGGCGTCATTTGAGTGCTAGGGGTTAATGATCTTGTGGAGAATGGATCATTTAAAACAGGCCACGTGGATAACTCGCTTGCTTTTGAAGGTAGAACAAAACACATCAGACCAAACATACTTGTTATCGAAGGTTTCATAATCTGATACTGCTAATGTTTTTGCAGATGGAGGCGTTAAGGAGATACGAAGGTGAACTCTATCTGTTTAATGAAAGGGTAAGGTGTTTTCTTTACATTCTGGTATAGTGTTTTGAGAAGAATGTAATTATCTAGTATAAAGGTCGTTCTAGATCTCTCAAGGTCAACTGCAATAGACAATACATTGTTTCCAAGCAGTTTTCGAATTCTTCAACAATTTTATATTATATATAAATAAATACATGCGACTTGTACCTCGTATATATTTAGCGCGCAATCGTTATTTAATTACAGTGACGTTAAAAGTTCACTTTTTATTTAGAGCACGATAAGATTGCTACATAAAGCCGTATATCAATTTTAAACAAATCGTTCTAAAGGAAATAATTCTATATTGCCATTTTCAGTATGAAAAGCAGTAAAATGTGTTTTAATTCTGTAGAATCATTCGAAATTGTTAAAAAATCTACATATACAGAAATCAATTCCACTTTTCTACTTTGTAATATACAAATGTAGTAATATACAAATTTCTTTGTATAGATTAAATCGAAGTTAAATTAAAAGTTGGACACTGCGAACATAAAAATTAATCCATAAAGACAACCATATAGTTATATTTTATAGAGTTATAGCAATTTAAAGATTCATGATGATGCCCTTGCACCATAACGTGATGAAGCTTTTGAACAGAGTCTAATATATGTATAAGTATGTTAAATAAATCAAAATTTAATAAAACTTTGATAAAACTTCATGAAAACTCTTTAATAAAAATCTTTTAATAAAACTCCTGCTTTCAATAAAATTCTATTTAGTTGTTATTAATGCACAGCCACGGGAAAACATATAAACATGGAATAAATATTCATTTTCTACTTCTTCTGAGAAATAATAAGCTACAAAGTAGTTTCAATCATTGAAACTCTGCAATAAATCATAGTACAAGAGGTTAAGAGGAAAGATCGTTAAGCGATTTTCTGATTTTTATATAAACATCGATCTAAACATCGCATCGAGTTTTCCCGTTCAATTATTGAATTATCAATTGCCTAGTATTATAGGTATTATAAAAGCGTCGACTGCTCAAACCAACAATTATCTCCTGATAACATCAAAGGTCATTGGCAAATACCTTGAGGGTTCGATCGAGTAAAGCGGATTCTAAAAGAACCGGTCACTTGAGATCGTTTAACATTAAACCTACCGAATATTAAATTAGCTAGTGCATATTATTTTGTCATAATGACAAAACAATTAATTTAAATTTGGCAGGCAATTCGATTTCGCATCAAAACCGTAAACTTTTTAATGGAAATCTCGTTAAAATTGCATTCTTAATATTCTATTGTAAAGTACCAATGTTAAAACGTTGGATATTCTAACAATTGAACAATTCAATACGAATTGAGACTTGAGTGTTAACTTTAATAAAGCACTGAGTATTAAAAAGTTAGTGCATATTGTTTTGTAATAATGAGATTTAATTAATTTGAATTTCGTAGACAATTCGATTTCGCATTAAAACCGTAAACTTTTTAATGAGAGCCTTGTTACATCGGATTCTTAGTGTTCTATCATAAAGTATCAATATTGAAACCTTGAATATTCTAAAAATTGAACAATTCAATACGAATTACGACTCGAATAATAACTTTAGTAAACCAACCAAGTGCTAAATTTAATTAATGTATATTATTTTGTAGTAATTATAAGATTTAATTCATTTAAATTTCGTCCCACAATTTATTACAATATATGATTGAATAAAAGATTCCTATAAAGACAATTTTATTATTTCAATAATTGGACCGTTTATTTTGAAAGTGGTGCAAGTCCATTTTCTTCTGTTTCGAGAAAATTAAATGTTAGCAGATCAGATAATTAAAAAATATAGGTTAATTATGTGAAGTCTGGGAATGTTTGTACTAATTTATCAATATGTAATTTGATTATATAAATTTCTTTTAGGCGAATTTAACTAAAATAATATATATTTCCAGGCTGCAAATGGACTTACACCACTTTCATAATTAGTCAATTGTAAATATCAATTAATTTCAATTTTGAAATAATAAATATCACTTAAAATATATTTCATATTAATCCAATTTTGTTTCTAAATATTAACAAGAAATAAAATAGAATTAGTATTTTTTATTTTGAACGTTAATTATATTTATATATTGTTAAACTTAACACAAGATATTGGTATTATTAATTATTTATGCTCTTCATGTGGCAGTGTTTTGAAATATTCATGATGCACAAGAGGTGCATAAGGTAATAGCTGCTGCATATTCTTATGTTTTTCGTATGTAATAGGCCTGGCATCGTGATACAAAGGCGGCAGGGCGATTTTTTCAAATTTTGGCGGTCTTTCTCGACATTTAGGTGATAAATTCAGAGTCTTAAATTCTGTGTCCTCCATTGATGTTTTATGTAAAATAGTATACGGTGCACTTTTGCAAAATCTCATCCAACATATTTGCAACTAATTCACTATTTCTCCATTAGTGTTTCTTCTTATCTGTTTTTAATTGCGTTTTGTAGATTTTTTGTTGAAACGAAATTCTCTCGCTTTATTTCGTGTAAAATAAATTTATTATATTGTCTACATTGGTTTATAACGTCATAATAATCCTATGGTGTGTACAGGAAATTCTTTTTTCGTAATGCCATTTTTTCTGTCTATGGAAATTGAACTTACACCACTTACATAATCAATGGTTACGCAATTTCTTTTACCGGCCAATTTTAAATTGAACAAAGCATAGGCATTTTTTATGATATTAAATACTAACTAGTTATAAACAAAAAGTTTACACTAAATTAAGCATAAATTACGTCATATCTCATTTTTTAAAAAAAAGGACTTATACCACTTTCAAAATAAACGGTCCAATTGTAAAATAAAAAAATCTGAAAACTTGATTTTCTTATCAGACACTGTCAGATCGAATAATTCGTATAATTGACTAAAACGACATCCGAACATAATTATTATTTGCTGATAACATCGCGGGTGAATGCTAATTAATGCCAACGACTCGAGATCGATTAACAGATTCCCCTATTTCGAATCGAAGCAGACGCTCCAAATAAATAAAGCGTTCGGCTGGATATGTATGCCAAGGAAATGAAATAACTAATGATCGTGACATCGTTTCGCGAATACCGTAGAAGCCGATACAAATCATCCGATCAGCAACTCGTCTATGGGAATCTTGACCAAGACACTGCGCTGTTAATGCGTCGCCAACAAATCAACGCAGAGCTGTTTGGTCCGTGAGTAATCGATGATAGTATCAAGCGTTACAACCATTTCTAATTGGCTACAGTATAGTTACTGACGTAACCTGCTTTAGGTAATATTAAGAATCCGTTACGAACGCGCACCGCGCCTTATCACGCTGTCAAATGTTCGACGTATTGAAATGGGCGTGCACTGCAAAATTTCTCACGTATCCATACTACGAACATTATTTCATTCTCAATCGGAAAGTTGAAAGACACGGTTTAGTTATAATGCACTTTTACAAAATGTAATATCTCCAAATGGTTTGCTTTCAAAATTTTCCCAAAAATGTGAGCCATAACGCAGACGCCTGCGTTATTTAATTCTCATTCCGATAGTTGAAAAGAGCGATTTAGTGACATTGCACTTTTTAAAAATGTAGCATCTTCAAAATGTTTACCTGCAATCTTTTCCCAAAAATGTTGTGACTGACACTCTCAATGTTGGCGTTATTTAATTTTTATCTGAAAATATAAAAGAAGCAATTTAGTTATATTATCTTTTTTAAAAATCTAACATCTTGAAACGTTTCACCAAAAATATTGTTTGAATAACTTAACAAAATTACCAAATAGAGAATTTGCCTGTGTGGCCCCCGCAGATTGCAATCAATACAAACAATATTTATTTCACATAAAGTTTCATAGTCTATTAATCATTTTAATAAATTATAAATAATATAACAATGTTTATAAATACTTGTAACGATTTTGTTTTACATTCCAGCCACTTGGTTTTTAATTTTTAACACATGTTATTAGATAGTACATAGAAGAATATATATCATTTTTATTTGAAAAACGAAGTTGACCTTTATACGCCCTCTAGGTGTCCACCTAAAAAAAACTGTTGCCATACGTCTGATACCATTTTTTCTTCTGACGTGTTTCAAATGCCCTAATCAGTGTATAGTGATTCTTGGATATAGAATAATTGTGATATACAACTTTAACTTGTAAAATAAAATTTTATTTAGATTCTTTTTATCGTCGATAGAAGTTACAAGACTAATAATATTAATTTTAATATTTCGAATTTCATATTTTCATAGAAAATAGGTGAATTTGTTATCTGAAGAACGTGCAAGGATTAAAAAGGAAAGGAAGCCTTCGCAGTTTTCACTTTCTGAATGTATCCGTAATTTAGAGATTTTGGCTTTTTACATTAGTTTATTGACAATTCTAAAATTAGTTTCAGCCACCGAATTTTTTTGAACTTGTGTCACAGTTAGAACTAGTTCCGCAAAAAATTTTCAAGTCCTGCCTGATGCAACAGTTCAATATGCATTGATATGATATTATATTTGCGTCACTTGCGGTAGTTCCATCGATTTAATTCGATACCAATTTTTAATGTCATCAGGTAATCCCATAAGTTGCATCGACTTTCAGACGTTCGCTTAAAGTGTAAAATCATGATACATCATTCCTATTGCATCATGCTAATCATTGCATCTTCCTATTTATTCATAAATATTTTCGTTTCCATCAATTGTGTCTTGCTTTTCACAACTTTACAATTTATCCGGCGATCTGTGCGAGCTGGCCGGAATTATATACATTGTCACCTGTACTTCTGAGCTTTTTCTATCTTCAACTGACAATGTGCTACACAAAAGAACAACGCGTTTTCACTGTTGAGTAATATTTTAAACATAATGAGGGTTTGGCCACTACAGTTTCACCAATATCATTTTCAGCGATGAGGCTCATTTTCATCGTCGATGACTTCGGTGATCGTCAAAATTGTCGCATTTAGAGTTCAGAAAATCCACTGAGACACAAATGCATCCACAACGTGTTACTGTTTCGTGCGGATTTTAGGCTAGAAGCATCATCGGACCATTAATCTTAAAAAATGCGGCTCATCGGGTGATAGCATTTACTGGTTCTCGCTATCGCGATATGATAATCCAGTTTTTGGTGCTTAAATCGCAAGATACGGATGTGGACGACATGTAATTGCAACAAGACGGTGCCACATACTATACAGCCAGAAAAACAAGTCAATTATCGCACGAGACATTTCCTCGTCGTGTAATTTCCCGTTTTGGTGCTCAGAAATGGCCGCCCAGATCACGCAATTTAACGCCGTTGGACATATTTTTTGGTATTTTTTTATGTCTAAGGTTTATGCCAACAAACCCACAACTACCCACGCCTTGAAGGAGGAAATTGAACGCTGTATCAACTAAATTCAACCACATTTATGCAAAACGGTCATGGAAAATTTCGAAAAAAAAAGAGTGCGTATGTAACAGTAAATACGTGGAAACCATTTATTCGATATGCTATGCTATACATAATCCGATACTATTCGCCATTTTTGTCCTAAATGACCTTTGCTGACCTTCAAAGATCATAATGTCGCACCTCGTTACATTCGTCTCAACAACCGCGATAAAAAACACGTACCAAAACATAGCATTCTATTTAAAGAAACAAAGGTGATCTTCACATCTCTGTAGTGACTCCACCTAAGAAAAAAAGATTAACGCCATATTAGAGTCCATGTTGTCTCATGCATCTTTTGTTGGGAAAACTATTCTGCTACTATTATACTTTCAGAGTTATTGAAGGTGGCACCAGTTACTGCCTCATCCTGTATACTTTATGAGTCAATAAGAAATTCACAACTTTTAATTAATAAACCTATGTTCTCCATCAAAATCACTGCTTACATCAATTTTCCAACATCCTAAAATCAAAGGCAAGACCTGAAAGATTAGCTTCGTACATTTAAATGATGTATAAGAAGTCTATAGTTTAGAACAGAGTATTTCTTGATTATTTGATTCAAAAGCTAAAGTCCGCGACAATAGAATAGCACACCCCGTAAAATTTGTTAATTCTTATTTATTAAAGTATAAAAATATAACTTTGAATATGTAGACAGGTACACATAAGTGTTGAACACCAAATAGCGCTAAGTTTCTATATACAAGGATGGTCCTTTTTGTTTCATCTGCAAAAATGTATATATCTTGATAAACCGGTGCGACAAAATAATAGCACATTATTGCAATTAATTAACATTTATGCATACATACGAAGGGAACTCAATATTTAATAATTTGTAGATCCTCCAGAGTTTTTTATAACCGAAATTATTCGCTTTGGAATCGACTTAAATAATTTTTTAATCCTTTTCTGCTTCATTCGTTCCCATTCGAGTGCAATGCACTCTTTTAATTCGTTTACGTTATTAAACTGTTTCCCTTTAACATAAACTGCTCTAGTAAGGCCTCCCAAACAGTTTTCTATAATATTCAAGTCAGAGGAACGAGCTGGCCATTGCAAGACTTGAATATTTTCCGTCTCGAAGAATGCTTTCACAACCTTTGCGGTGTGAACCGCTGCATTATCCTGCTGGAATATGTGTTTCTCCCCGGAAATTCTGGTTGCGTGTGTGGTTATTTGTTCACGAATTAACATTAGATATTTCACGCTGTTCATTTTTCCACTGATAAAATTAATATCCGTCTTTCCATGGTAGCCGATACCGGCCCACACCATGACTCCTCCGCCACCCATCTGACGACGGATCAAAAACATTTTTTCTTTACGTAAGTCGTGGTAATAATAACTCCACCCGTCAGGTCCATCGAGATTAAACTTCTTTTCGTCGCTGAACATGACTTTTCTCCACTTCTTCTTCCAGTGAGCATGTTACTCTGCGAACTGCAGCCTTGTCTTCTTATGCGCTTCGGTTAGAGGCGGTTCTTTTTAAGCTTCCTTCGCTGCAGGTGCTTAGATGTTTGCAGGACACGTTTCACATTTCTGACGTTTGTTTGTACGCCTGCTGCTTCAGCAATCTGCCTGGTAGTCATTGGTGCATTCGATGCTGCCCTTAGAATAGCACGTTTCTCTCGTGCTGATAGTGTCGCAAGTCGTCCAGGACGTTTTGTATTACCGTATTTCTCGGGGTTTTTCAAATAATTCATGACAACCTTCCGGCTTCTATGAATTACTTTCGCAATCTTTGAAATAGAAACATTTTCTTTAGATAGTGTCATAATTGTTTTCATTTCACTATCTGTTAACTTCTTTCCACCACCCATTTTTTTAGAAGTTTTCCGCAATAATTCACCACACTTCATATCAAATACTGTGCCACCTTCCTTTGCTCGTGTTCAACTAAGAAGTGAGAGTGTAGGATGTGTGCTATTACTTTGTCGGATTACGTTTCCATGAAATCTACCAAAACAACGATTCTAAGAATTTAGGGGCAGTGTTTACGTGTCAAAGTCACTAAGATGGATATATAAGAAGTAACTCAAGAAGCATATGGATTGAACGCTCTCATTTCTGTTCTATTTTTAAAATACTACAAAATTTAGAAGGTATGCTATTCTATTGTCGCGGACTGTATATTCTCCATCAAAATCACTGCTTATATGATTTTTGTGACATTCTGAAGCCGAAGGCTAGACCTGAAAGATTAGCTTCGTAAATTTAAACGATGTATAACAAGCCTATAGTTTGGAACAGAATACTTCTTGATTGTTTAATTAGTAACCTATGCTCTCCATCAAAATCACTGCTTACGTAAATGTTCCGACACCCTGAATCGAAGGCAAGACCTGAAAGACAAGCTTCGCACACTTAAACGATGTGTAACAAGCCTATAGTTTGGAACAGAGTATTTCTTGATTAGAACGTTTTATAACATTTCCATTCTGATATCGATCGTTTCATATTGACCGCTCGAATGATATAAATCGCGTGCGTCACGCTGTTACAACTTTGCGATTTATCCGGTGATTTGTGCGAGCCGAGCCGTATTATTAGTGTCGTAAAAAATGATGAGAACAGGAAAAGGGCGAAAGGGCAAGGATTATTTTGGTAGGCCGAATACGTTAGCGCGTAACAAACGACCGAGAAGCCCCGATCCAGTCTTGCCCGCATGTTACACCGCCTTACGTAAGGCGGATCTTGATAGCAACTCGGCACAGTTACTGTTTTCACCGGCGCGCACCGCCGGCAGAAAGTGAGAGCTGCAAAAGGATCAACAGGAATTCATCCTTTTATTCTCCGGGCCGCCTGTCGCCTTCCTGTTCTTTATCCCGAGCTATTAAGTCCGCGGACATACAACGACACTTCGGTTCCCGACCATGAACACTCAATTACACTATACAGTTGCTCCTGCCGATATTCGACCACTTGCGAAATCATTGGTCTACATACCAGCTACCGTGATCATCGAACGCATTGTTACGCGTTTTGTGTTCTTCGTGCGACGAACGACGCGGCATCTTGTTTGTTTAACCCTTTCAGTGCCGAGCGAAGGTATCGTACCTGTGCGAAGAATGCCGGGATAATTTCACGAATTCGCTAAGGTTTTTGGAGAAAAGCTGATAAAAACCAAACTAAGAATGATATTTACAAAATTCAAAGAGCAGCATGTTACAAAATAAAGAAAGAATAAAGTAATACCAATTGTATTTCGATATCCGTTGAAGATCGTTCAAGAGATCATTCTCATTTTAAAACATAATGAAAAATGTAGAAATGAGTTTCTATTCTACAAACAATATTTGCACATAAATATAATCGTCGTTTGATTATGATGTATAAATATTACATTTTCGTGATTCGCATTGCCAAAATTTAGGGATTCGATTTCTTGAGGACCTGGAGACGGAGCAGCCAGAATGACTGCTGGTAATTCTGTCGAACCCCGCGGAACTTACCCCAGAAGCTTCATAGAGCGAACCTTATTTTCTAACAAGTTAAACCCCAAAAACAATTTTTTCAATTCTTTCGTAAAAAAATTAGACCATTTATAACTTTTTATAAATTTATTTTGAGATAGAGTTCGCTCGAAATGTGAATAGTAACGCGCCATCGGACACGCAACGATGTATCGTCGTTCAGCACTAAAAGGATTAATAATTATGTTGGTACAAATTAACAACTATTTACAACAAGAGTACAATTTCGATAAATCTGCTCAATTTACTGTCCGCTGTTTGCAGTCCGCTCGACAGGCAAACATCGACTTCTCTCGATTGTCTGTCGGTGCAACAATTCCGTGACAACCCCTATCTTCTATTATTTTCTTAAGGATCGTTCACCATGAAGTAATTCTTCATTATAGCGACACCATATGGACAACCGTCGCAACATTATCTTTCGCAGGTAGACAATTTTATTCACCAATCGCAAAAACGAGTAGACGAATGAATATCAGAGGATTCGCAACACATTTTTATATTCTCGAAATATGAACTCTCGAATGGTTACTCTAAATATTGCCGTATTATTATTTAAAACAATGTTCCCATTGAATAAGCTTGTATCCGAGAAATTGTTAAATATTCAAATATTGTAAATACGAGTAGTAGCGACAAACTCTGTATGCATAAAAGGATGTAAATGAGTCTGAATGACAATATAGATCAAGAAACATTTTGGTTTTGAAGTTAATCTTTTGCATTCCGAATAAATTTTCCAACGATCAATTACCTGAGACAATTTTAATATTACGTTTACGAAGCAGTAAACGAGACTATTTTACATTGCTTTGTAAAATCAGCAAGAATGCACTTATCCTAATTTTTACGCTATTTGTTTATAATACGTACCCACTGAAAACCCTGCATAATTATATTTATACAATCTTAATATACGCAAATATTATCCCTTTGAACTCCAAGCAATTTTAACACCTTGCCATAAAACTTTCTCTGTAACTACAATTATTACTATAACGTTTTCAACGCCAGTAATATTACAAAAAAAGAAAGAAAATATTTCTTATACGCCTGCATTTTCTTCAATGCTACAATACTGTTTAAAAAAGAATAAAATTCCGTTTCGTCTAAAAAGACAAGCAAATATTTATATTTGTATATTTATTATTTATTTCTATTTTATAACAAATAATAATATAGTTATATTTGTTAGATTTCAGCTTTGATACGAGTCTGACTCGTAATATAAATTCATTATATAATATAAAAATAAAATATAATTTCATTGCACATGGTTCATTCCTTTTCGTGCATAGAAAGTTCATTGCTATTACTCGCCGAACAACACTTTAATTTTGACCGGTTTGCAAATGTAATTATGTAAAAATTATTTTAAACAATGGTACGACATTGAAGCGCTAAGGGTTAAACCAACTTTGAGTGCAAATGGTTTACGAAACACTAAAAGTGCCTATTTTGCATTATTTTATAAAACTAACAATACTATCCTATCCCATATGTACCCAGATAAATAAATTTGTTAAATGGTTTCTTTACAGTCTCAATAATTGTGAATAAGAAACATTGGTAAACCTAACGTTAATTAAAAGTACTATCGTAGACAAAAAATTTCATTCATAAGAATTGCTTTGACCCAGTTTGTAAACAAAAGATATCTACATTGTCCTGAATATTAAACACGTTATTATCTGCAAAACAAATACGAAAGAAGTGGAAGCGTAATTAATTAATATCGCACGAGTGAGAGTCTATATCCGCAATTAATCTCAGTCATCGATCGAAGATTGAAAGTACATTGCAACTCGTGCACGGCTAGGAACAGCAAATCGTTGAATGATTTCCAACAGAAAGGCCTGACACGGTAACGAACGAAATGTCTCACGTTTGCTTATGATTTTATAATTGCGCCGCGATCGTTAATGTTGCACCAATTACAAAACTGGTTGAACAGTGACGAGGGACTGCAGTTGCAATGTACGGAAAACGACGCGAGTCCCGACGAAGGGTCCAAAGATCGAGCCTGCACTGCGTGCAATTAAACAACCGCGTGAATTTATTGGAATTACATCGGTTCCCGGATGACAAGAGAAATGTGGTCTAGCTAAGTTCGGCTGGCTAGGAAATCGTGAAATGCAAATTACAGTCGCGACCAGCTCTGAAAATGATACCCGGCGAAACGACACTTTCGCGAAAACGGCAACTCTTTCGCCGAAGAGGGCTGTGACCAGTGATTAACCGATAATCATGATATACACGCAACTGAGGCATTAAGGAAAGGGGATGCTATCAAAATGTCCCGAATACTATTAGGCTGATGCATATGAAATGTCGGATTTTCTTTACATGTGAATCACTTGTCTCCCTATTTTCGTTATGCTTTTGTTTTTGGCATACCCTCGTTTGCAGTCGTACTGTCCATTGCCAGAGTCACATTTCGACAAAGAAAATTTTCTCAAAAGTGTTCCATTTCGTTATTTGTCTTGAATTTCGTAAGGATATAGCTACTTTATCTCAAAACACGAAATAAAATTTATTATAATAAGGATAACAATTAGAACAGTAATTTCTGCGAATTGAACAGTCATCTTCTAGCTGTTCACAGTTCGTCTCACGTATTTCAGATTTCTTTGCATGTCCAATTGATCGGTGAGTTAGGCTTTGAAATGTGCAACGTCACCGTTCTCTATGCATGTTTGTTCGCCAAACTAGTGTTGCAAAAAGGGAAAAAAGAACGGAAAGGTAAGTCGACATCGTAGAATCAGAATGTTTCAAACGAGACCTCGTTTCCGAGAGAATCGAAAACTTCTTTTTTGAACTTGTTGAAATCGTCTGGACGTCTCCTAGCCAACAAGCAAACAAAATTATAATATTTCAAAATCATTGAGGTGCACTTTGAAAACTTGCTGAGAAAGAATCAAGTGTCATCGCCCGGAGAGTCCTTGAAGTGCCATCGGTAAGAAAGAAAATCAATCACGACTATAAAAATGATTGAAGTGGTCGCGTTAAAGTTTCGTTTATGTATATTCATTTCAGGCACTTGTCGCTTTACAGTCTTATGATAATACTCTAAAAATCTGAGACGCCAATAAAAATGACTACACTATTATTTAAAACAATTTCAACATCGCTATCTTTATATGTGCCCATAATTATGAAAGTGGTCTAAGTAAAAATTAAAAAAAAATGAGTTCATCAGTTATTTCACACCACATTACTTTAAACTAAATTTATTCAATGTAATTTTTACGATATCGTCCAGAATGAACCATTAGCTAGTGGTTGTAATTTTAACATTATATGGAATTCATTTAGTGTTAATTATGAAAGTGGTCTAAGTCAAATATTTAAAGAAATTATATAAACATAACTTGAAAATGGCGCGTGGCCCTCTGTACATGGAGGATATAACTACTCAAAAACATGTAATAGCTTACAGTGATGCTTGTTCAAGCCAAAATCGTAACATTAAAGTAACATTGACATGGATGAAAATTGCTCAGTCATCAAATAATAATATTGAAACAGTAGACCACAAATTTTTGGTATCGGGTCATTCCATTCTACCGAATGACCGTGATTTTGGGTTGATAGAAATGAAAATAAAAAAAGAAAATTACTTATACAACCCTGAACATTATTATGAATTGATAGAAAAGTGTAGAAGAAGAAATACATTTTCGATAAAACGAATGTCGCAGCCGGATTTTATTTCAACGAAATCACTAGAAAAGTCAATAACAAGAAGAGTAAAAAATACTGTGGGCGAATCTGTCTCTTGGCTACAAATTCAATGGATGAGATTCTTGAAAAATGAACCTTATAAAATGTTCTATAAAACTTCTTTAGATGATTCTAAATTCCACGTTTTGGATCTTTCACCTAAAAGAGGAAAACCAAAAATATACGGAAATATTAAATTACTTCCATTATACACCACCACTAGACCAGTAACGGAAGAAAAACATAAAGATATTATGTGTTTACTACCATACATCCCTCCAGTTTTTCAGGAACATTTTAAGAATCTTAAAAACTCGAAATGATAAAAATGGATTACTTTTTAAAAATAATTAATAAATGTTCATGAATTATTTCGTTAAAGTTATTGTTTCAAATAAAACTCATAGTTCTTTATTGCTTTAAGTCATTTATAGGACATTCAGTTAATTTTGAAAATGGTCTAAGTCAGTTCAAACTTTAAAAACAACATTTTCGTATGAAATTCACACAAAATTTCATATTCATAATAGATTTCCATTAATCAAGAATAATAAAATTATAAATTAAAATGTCGCATAAAGTAAAAATATTGTTTAATTTATTCAAATGCAATTCATTAAATATCTCGAAACAAGAAATATATGACAGACCACTTTCATAATTATGGGCACATCCATAAGAAATTGATAAAAATTTAACAGTTTTAAATACGAGTAACAATAAACAAACTACGCATACACAAGGTGAAATAGTTTATGTAGAATGAATATATCTTAAGTCAGAAAAAATGCTTTGGTTTTCTAGTTAAAACGGCTTCGAATGCAAAGGGTTAACTTATTACTAATGTAGAGTCGCATTAGGGGTGAGTCCTTTTTTGGTCTTTTTATCGAGGGGAGGTTCGCACTTGCCCCTCGTACAAAGTTTATACATTATTGATGGGTTCACAGCCGCGTAAATATTTGCTTGTATTTTACGTATTGCTCCCGACAAATCGCCTTTATTAAAAACTAGAAGCTTCTTGTTTTTATATAATACAAGGTGATATACATAAGTGGGAGAGGTGACGAGCATTTACAGGTTATGTGAGGGTATTTTGATGGTATTTACAAGTGAGACGGTAATATGGTGATATGGTATGAGGATATTTACAGCGAAGATGCCCGATGAGCTTAGCTGCCTACTTAATTTATTTCTATAATCTAGATCTTAAAATTACTTATAACGGTGTCAAATTTACAAATTAATATGTTATATATAATTCATAGAATATTAAGAAAAATTCATACTCTTTTAATAGATTCGATTGAAACAGAAAAGTACAAATGGGTTGAGCGAGTTTTTCGCTTCTGCGCAGTTGTATTCTCTCTGTTAAAACATAAATAAAATGCGACACGAATGCTTGGTAAAATAGCTCCACATTCGACGTGTTAAAACTTGCCGCACTATTATTTAACAGGTTGAATGCCACCGTGGTCACTGGTGACCGGCACCATTATGTCGTTTAAGAATGATCATCATTAAATTAATGGCAATGAACATCGATTTATTATTGTGAAAGTTAATCAAATTGTAGTATGGGGTGAAAGCTTCATTATAGAGTAATTAAAAATTCTCTTTAATAACATTGATCGCTTCTATGAATGACATAAATGAAACTTGTCTGAAGTACACAAAATTTACTCGGCATACAACGTGTTAAAACAATTTTAACATCGCTATGTTTGTACCTATCAAATTTGCAAAAATAGAAAACAAAAATGAAACTGCAAAATGACAACGTCCAATAAATCTATTATATTAATCAATACGCGTATCCTACACGAATTGAATTTATTCCATCGAATGATTAAATTACTCATAACAGGATTGCACCATAAGACTTGTACGCTGTCGGTTTTATCGAGGTCGCGTTCGATGGTCCATCCCTGAACGCGGGGGCTTCTTATTTTCGCCGCAGCTTTTCGTCGCACAATGGCGACAGAGTGGCCATAAAGTCGCTAAACAAAGTACGCGGCGTTTTCATTTGTTGCAATTTGCACCTCGCGGTTCCAGCGTAGAGTGGCCGACGGATGAGGAACACCGTTCCACACGGTTACTCAAACGATACGATCTTTCTCGATCGAAACCGCGTCGAGGGGAAGCTGGAGGCACGGCTCCGGAGAGGCCAATACGATTGACGTCAATGTGGCCTGCCCGGTATTGAAATCTCGAACCCGTTTTCTTGATCGATGGGTGAACTAGGTACTCGCGTGGGGTCTCTACATGGAGACAGAGAAAATATTCGTTCACACATAGACGGCGGATTTTATGCGAGTATTACAGAAATCAGTGCGAAAAACAGAAAACAGCGAATGCGTCAGACGCATTTAAACATGTTTTTCTATTGCTTTCGATCTAGAAGAGCTATTTAGAACAGAAACTTTTATTTCGTACGAGTCTGTTGTAAGCGAAGCAGGAAACTTTTATTTTGTACCATGATCTATAGCCTGTTTATATGTCATCTTTGATTAATCCGGGTGAAAATTGATGGACTGACGCTACGTAATCTGTTTCATCGAAGACTGGTTATTTTTAGAACAGCCACTGCTTTTTTTAGACGATTAGATTGCCAACGTGTTAAATATACATACCTCGTTGTTGAAGTTATAAGAATGTTTCTACGAAGACTTTTTGAACGGACTGTTGATTGAAGCACGTATGGATATAAAAGTTGTACGATATTTGAACGAATGCAGATTTTTCAGTCTTATGAAGTATTTTATATCAATCTAGTTTGATGCTCGGTTATTTTAGTATAAATATTGGGATAAGCAATTTGAATTTATTTTTAGATAATAGAATACCACCTACTAAACAATACGAATCGATTCAGAAAACTTTTAAATGGCCCAAAATCTAAATCAATTAAATCTTGTAATTTCTATAGAATAATGTACACGAGTAGATTTTAATACTCGGTAGGTTTAGTATTAATATATTTCATGCCGAACGTTGTGCCTAAGAACAATTTTCAACGGCAGTTGTACCATGCTCGTACGATTTATCTTACAGTAAAATCATCGATATGAAAGTTAACTGCAGTTGAAAAAGCCGGTAAACTCCATTTAACAACTCGTAGTAGTACGTAGATGATTAAATGTCCCTCTTACGTATTTTACTTTACAAAATTGCCTTCTCAGGAATCGATTCAAAAGATATTAAATTGGCCCAAAACCTAAATCAATTAAATTTTGCCATTTTTATAAAACAA
>CM052097.1:7915984-7932565 GCA_028453745.1 Agapostemon virescens
GCAGGTGGTATATAATGTAATAAATCCATTAAGTCCTTATATTTTAGGTTTGTGAGTGGTCTCGGTTTTTTATATACTGGTGCTAACTTGATATTATTAAAGTTTTTCAGTCTTCCCCGTTACGGTAGTAAATCCAATGTTTTAAATGGTGCATCCTCGTTCATTGTCGTTTCATAGAATAACTTATATGAATCGCTTCTCAAAAATCTCATCCAACATACTTTAAACCAATTTACTCTTTCACCGTCAGCATTTTTTAGCCTTTTAAAAATCGCATTTTCTGCGGACAGGCACTGTTCCGTTGTTTAAAATAAATTCATTGCACATTGATAATTCAACTGTTACTTTGATAATTAAACATAAAGCTGGGATCTCATAAAATTTTATTACATAATTATTTACCATATCCGTTTGAAACTCTCACAATGGGTCTTACGCCACTTTCAAAATAAACTTTTTCATCGCTTCATCAACCAGCAAATTTTATTGTTACAAAATCTTAACGATTTCAAATATATTAGTAACAAGTTGCCTCAGAATGAAAAGATCTTGTAAAAATGTACCTATTATGGTAGCTGACTCGATTTTTTTTTAAATGGACTTACGCCACTTTCAAAATAAACGGCTCATTTACGAATAGATTACATGCAAGAATTTTAAAATCTTGCTAGAATATATTTTCATCTTTTCAAGACGAAAAAAAGAAAACTTGCATTTCTTTTATGCTGTATAATGATCCACAGTCTATGTATATAGAGTAACCCAAAAATGATCGAGTTCCTTGAAGGAAATGATTTCTAGGATTATTCTAGAAAACCTCTGGCATTGCCAATTCGCGATTTAGCGCTTCGTTCTCGAATTATTAATAAAAGAATATAGACCAATCAGAGCACAGCTATGACGGCTGTACCTCGACACGACCAATGGCAATGCCACGCCTGATTGGTTCACGTTTTTCGTTAATAACTCGATACCGAAAGCGCGTACGACGTTTTCGCAAAGGAAAGAATTTCTTCAAATAATCCGAGGGATCATCCTTTTCAAGGAACTCGAACATTTTCAGACACCCTGTAGAAGAAACGTAACGTTCGGTATGTCCGTTAAGCACTTAAAAATGTTTGCCAGTTTCTATTAGTTATCAAACCATGAAGTGTTCGGCGTATTTCACGAATGTAAGGAGAAACGCTTCCCCGAGCGATATATCATTTTGTCAGAAGAATGATGATCGAAATCGATCGACTTGCACGTAATCGCGCGGTGAAAAATCCGGTTTCGTGGATGGAAAACGAAATCTGGAAGTGTGCTGAGCTGGTTCGTAAAGATTCCTGGACGTAATTTTCCCGCCTTCCCGTTCTGTTAACATCGATGCAAAATGTCCACCCGACTCGTTGCATAATGTTGTCGCGATATCGTGCACTCACCTCTGACTTCGTACAATTAGCAACAGCGACGATTATATGCGTTTGATTAACTATAAAATATTAGGCGAAGCAACAATATCTGTGAAAAATCCGTCGACGGACATCACTGTCGGCTATTTCCCTGGTCCGTTGCAAATGTGATAAATCAATTACGGAGTATCTTGAAACTATTACGAAATAAAATTGACTGGTACAAACGCTCTTATAAAAATTATGAAAATTTATTAATTGCAATTTTGTGCGAGTTTTATTACAAGTATACTATCTTGTAAAGATGATGAAAATTGATTGATTCAGATTCTGTGCGAGTTTTATTACAAGTATACGATTGAATAAAGAAATCTGTAGAAACGATTCCTGCGAAGAAAATTTATAACTTTCATAATTGTGGAATTGGAGCTATAAAAACGGTCCATTTGATTGTGGTGCATTTGATGTTAAAGAAATATAGAATTCTTTAGTTAACGCTAGGTTTACGGGATGCGCCATTTTCACGCATTCTAATACTTTTTATTTTATTTTTATCCATGAGAAACAAGGCAGCAGATTTATTTATTTGGATATAAATTATTTTTAAAAAGACTAATTTGGACAGACACATTCTTGTTATTCTTTATAAAGTAATGTAAAATTGAAATTAGTATGAAATAAATTATGACAAATTAGAATATACATGATAATAAAATATAGATTTTAGTGTAAAGCTAGTTAACTAATACTGCGTTGCGATGCTATCGATACTTCCCTAATATTTTTATGTTACTGTTACGAAGTTACGACGTTCCGTAACGAGTCGAGTTATGCGCGTGAGGAAATATGTATGAATCCATAAAATTATAATCGCGTTAAAATCGGTTGTAAATTTTGATAGTACGCAATAAGCGACGCCAGAGTTATAATTCTGGTAGGAACTTTCTCCGAGCAGCGTTACAAGGGCGGGAAATATTGTTTCATCAATGCCAAGTAATTTTTTATTTGATAATCAATCATATCCGATCGACGCGTAATAATAGAAAGGATATCGTTTGCTCGGTTCGTATACTTGTGCCATTCTGTGCATTATGCTCGAAGAAAACACTTAATCGACAGAAGAAGCAAGCAATGGACACACTAATCAGTTACGTTTCAAAGCACTGCTTATGCGAACACATTTTACATTCCACTGTTATTTTCTCACGTAGAATCTGCGTTGGGATACTACTCGCAAACCACTTTATCAATCGTACTGCCACTGTCGGAGTGCTACGTACCATTTTTCTAAATAAAGTACATTGGTACAACGGCTCTTAACATTCTCACCGAGAATCGTAGATAGTAGTCACTGATGAATACTGTACAGATTCAATATGTGAAAAGTCGTTTTACAAATTGGCTTCGAGGACAAGGTTTTGCGGGTGCCGTAGGGATTCGCAGGTACATACTTATGGAATAAGTATTGGCAAAATCAAGTGGTAGTCCACTGATACAGCGGCTTTCAAAATTTTGAGAAACGTTCACTGTGGAGCGAAAATGGCAGGCACTGACGAATGCAGTACATGTTCTAAACGTGAAAAATCGTTTTACTAATTGGCTTCGACGATAGGCTTTTGCGGACGAATCCTTACAAAATCAAATGGCAGTACACTGATACGATGGCTTCTAAAATTCTGAGAAACATTCACTGAGAAGCGTAGGTGATAGGCACTGAAGAACACACTACAGATTCTAAAAGTGAAAAGTCGTTTTACAAAGTGGTCTCGGCGACAAGATTCTGCGGGCGTCCAAAAGAGATTCGGATGTGAATACTTATGGAATAAGTATTGACAAAATCAAGTGGCAGTCCACTGATACAGCGCCTTTCAAAATTTGGAGATACGTTCACTGAGAAGCATAAATGGCAGACACTGGCGAATGCAGTACATGTTCTAGACGTGAGAAATCGTTTTACAAATTGACTTCGACGGCAGGCTTTTGCAGACGAATCTTTACAAAATGAAAATTGGCAAAACCAAGTGGCCGTGCACTGATACAGCAGTCTTAAAAATTCTGAAGAACATTCACTGAGAAACGCAGCTGACGGACACTGACGAATACAGTATAAGTTTTAATCGTCGTGTTACAAATTGGTTTCGACGACAGGGTTTTGCGGGCGCAGGAGAGATTCGCAGGCAAATACTTGTGCAATATCTATTAGCAAAATCAAGTGGTCGTACACTGACATAACGGTTTTTAAAGTTCTCACTGAGAAGCGTAGAAGACAGGCACCTTCGAATACAGAGTATGTTCCGTACGTCAAAAGTCGTCTTACAAATTGGCCTCGACGACAGGGTTCTGCGACCGCGGCAGAGATTCGCAGTCGAATACTTGTGGAATATCTACTAGCAAAATCAAGTGGTCGTACACTGACATAACGGTTTTCAAAGTTCTCACTGAGAAGCGTAGAAGACAGACACCTTCGAATACAAAGTATGTTCCGTACGTCAAAAGTCGTGTTACAAATTGGCCTCGACGACCGGGTTTTGCGGCCGCGGGAGAGATTCGCAGTCGAATACTTGTAGAATAAGTATTGGCGATACCAAGTGGCTCGGCAAAACGGTTGAATCGCGAAGCGTTGCGGAATACTGATCGATTCCCAGGGTGTGAACGAAGGATTCGCGCGTCTGTGCCGAGAGGAGCCGGCTCCTGTTGTGTATGGAAGTCTCACGATCGCGTAGCTCCTCTCGAAATGCCGCGATTGATCCTCGTTATAGTCGCGGCAGCTATGCTCGAAGTGCACAGGGCCTCCGATAAAACGCGGTGCACACATGCATAAAACACGTACCGTACATATCAACATAAAGTGGCTGGCGCTCTATTTACCAGCCCCAGCAGCCGGCCGGCTCACGTTTAGAGTGTTATACAACTTCACGTGGAACGTTATGTATTATAATGTGTAACGGTATGTGGCTCGTATGTATCGGCGGGTAAATAGTGTACGGTAGGTGTGGCGATGGAACACCGAACGGCCATTGGCTTCCCGTTGGCGGGGTGCACGAGCGAAATGAAAGTGAATTCCCTATATAAAGGGTGGTTTTCCTCCAATGCGACAGAACCAATTTAATTTACCAAGTCAACACACTTGCTTGCCAAAGTATTAGCCGGTCGGTCAAGATGAGGGCCCTGGTACGTTTAAGTTAAGCCGACGTCGTCGTCTCCGCGAACGCGTTCTCTCGTTATCATTGTGCTGTAAGGAAAAGCTCCTCCAGTGATCCTCGGACGTCCCGGATGTCCGGTATCTCGGCCGCGATACTTTCTGTGAACGTTCTAGTGGCGTCCGTTCGACAATCTCCGAGATTTTTACCGAGAGATGTTTACCCTCCGCGAGACTGTGTAACTCCGCCATTTTTACGTTTCTCGAGTCCGATTTCATATTTTATCCGTTCATTACGATTTTATATGGTTTCTGTAATTTCGGAAATATTTCTCTATTTTGAATAATTCTCTGTTCGAAATCTCGTCGGGTTAGGCACTCTTTTTGTTAGACTTAAGGAAATTTCAGTTACAAATATATTATATACTTCAAATCGATTAACTAAAGAATTTTTCGGAAATGGCTGCGTTTAGATTTTCTATTTCACATTTGTTGAAGTTACAAAGTTAAAAATTCTATAGATTTCGTTATTTAATCATATGAATGCAATTTTGTCACTTTCATGAGATAATATGCAAGTAAATTTTAAAGTTTTAAATTTAAAGATTTTAAGTTTTGTTTAAAATCGCGATTATCTACATGTTAAGGAACGACCTCTTCTACTGTATACTTGCATCGTGTACTCTTCGATCGTTTTCTCCATCTGTATAATATCGATATATAATATCGATTGGTCAGAATTAAGACTAGTACTCGGCAGTATATAAAATATCGAGAACAATTTCCCATTTTCTCTAGCAATTTCTTTCTCTCGAAAATTCTCTGACGGAAAATCTAGACAATTATTAACATTAACACTTTGACTGCCATGTCACAGGGTGACAGAGTAATTTGTCCATTTTTTTAAATAAATTTGTACATTAATATAATCGTTATACTACATTTAGTTGAAATCTGGAGAATACGAAAACGTACATTTAAAATTTTAAACTGATGTTTCATCAAATAAATTACTTCGATTTTGTGGAATTTTTGAGATTGTTGTTCTGGCAGTTAAAGTGTTAAAGATTATAAAGGGTTGCGATGCGTACGTTCAGGTGTTAATCGATTGCTTCTGATTCGAAGGTATGCGTAATGATGATCGCTGTGGCGCTTGCCGAAGAGAAGACGGTTCAAAAGCGAGGTCTTCTCGATCTCGGCCTTGGCGGAGGACTCGGCTGGGCCGGTGGTGTGGGACTCGGCGGTTTGGGACTTGGTTTGGAAGGTGGCCACCTCCTCGGTGGTGATTTGGGACATAGCAAAGTTATTGTTCAGGAAAAAGCTGTGGCAGTTCCAGTTGCTGTCCCGAAACCGTACCCAGTTGCCGTCGACCGACCAGTCGCTGTTAAGGTGAGGAAAATGCGAATGAAACTTACCTCGAGCGCAATATTACAAAACACGACATGCTCTATTAACTTTGAACTCCTTTGCCCCTACCATTTTCCATAATCCGTGACGTTTCCAGAAATTCTGCAAATGTCGATCGATCGCTTCACATTCGATCGAAACTCGAAGTTGACGCGTTCAGTGTCGTCAATTCATAACAATTTATACTTACTCGATTTGCCTGCACTTTGCTCGATTATCTCCGTTCGACTCATTCGATGCTTGCCAGTTACGTATCTATTATTGAATTATTATGTTACAGACCTTTTAAGGAAACGAACGGATTCATCAAATTTTATTAATTTTAATATAACGTCTGCTTTTAGAAGCACATTTATATCGAACTTCTAGGTTAAATCAGACTTCAATTATTTTGTTATAGCACTTGCATCTTGCACGATTACTTCCGTTCGACTGATTTATAGCTTGCTAGCTACGTATTTGTTATTAGATTATCAATTTTCGAAGGGAACGGGTCGAATGATTAAATTATATTAATTTTAAGAAAGCACTTGCATTTAGACGAACATTTATATTGAATTCGTTTGAATTTAGCTTGATGGCTGCATTGCTGTCATTAGATTTTCAGCACAACAATTTCAGGGTATGTCTACATCCAGTCAGATTTAAATTATTTTGCTGTATTTTTTTATTCTTGCATGATTACTTCCGTTTGATTGATTTGTAATTTGCCAGCTACGTATTTGTTATTACATTATTAGATTATCAATTTTCGAAGGGAACGGGTCGAATGATCAAATTATATTAATTTTAAGAAAGCACTTGCATTTAGACGAACAATTTATATTGAATTCGTTTGAATTTAGCTTGATAGCTGCATTGCTGTCATTAGATTTTTAGCACAACAGTTTCAGGGTATGTCTAGATCCAATCAGATATGAATTATTTTGCTGTAGTTCTTGAAGCTTGCACGATTACTTCCGGTTGACTGATTTGTAACTTACGCATTTGTTATTAGACTGTTCGATTATTGACTTTCGTAGAAAACGTGTGGATTAATAAAATTTCATTAATTTTCATGTAACGTGTGCTTTTAGAAGCACATTTCGAACTTATTTGAATTTATCTTGATAGTTAAGTAGTTACTGTTAAACTTTTAGCACAACTGTTTGAGGATACTCCTAGATTAAATCAAATTTTAATTATTTTGCAGTATTTTTTTATTCTTGCACGATTACTTCCGTTTGACTTGTTTGTAGCTTGCCAGGTACGTATTTGTTATTAGACTGTTAAACTATTGAATTTTGAAAGAAAAGAGTAGAACAATCAAAGTTTATTAATTTTAATATAGCACTTGCATTTATACGAACATTTCTATTGGACTCATTTGAATTTAACTTGATTACCACATTTTTGTCATTAGATTTTTAGCACAATTGTTCAAGGATACGTCTAGATCGAGTCAAATTGTAATTACTTTGTTACAGCTCTTGCATCTTGTATGATTACTTCCCTTCAACTGATTTGTAGCTCGCCAGCTATTTATTTGTTATTAAACAGTAAAATTATTGAATTTTGAAGGAAATGAGTGGGTTAACCAAATTTTATTAATCGAAATACAACGTTTGCTTTTGGACGCACACTTCTATCGAACTTATTTGAATTTATCTTAATAGCTGCATAGTTATTGTTAAACTTCTAGCACAACTGTTTGAGGAAAGGTTTACATTAACCCTTTGCACTCTAATGGAACCTCTAAGGCAACTAGAATTTGCCATACTATTATTTAAACAACTCTTATATCGCTAGGTTTGCAGTTCAGAAGTCGATAAAAATTTTAAAGTTCTCAGTACGAGTCATAGTAATTAGTTTAGTATGAACGAAAGGAAATGAAATATCTACACTGGAACTATCATAGATAAAAATATGGTTCGATTTTGTAGTGGAATTGCTTCGAGTGCAATGAGTTAAAAAAATTTCATTAATTTTAGTATAGTTTCTGCAATATTATTTCTATTCAATGTATCTTTATTCACTTTCCTACTACCACGTTCACTACCAACCCGGGTAGTTATCCAAGAAAAATTTGTACTCATACAAATTAATAGTATTTTTCCCTAGCGTAAGAAATATTCTGGTCGAGGAAAGAACCTTTTCCTAAATTCTCATTAATTTCTAGAAACGGCTAATGCTTGCGATTATAAAATATTTCGTCAACATTCAATATTAACTTGACCCGTTAGTTTTGCGTTAACCAATTAACTGTGGCGCCCTCGTTTGATAGCACGCACCGTTTTGTGTCGCCAGAATCGAGCCATGACGAGTATACTCGTCAATCACAGAGTAAGTTGTGCTGGTAAGATATTGGATGAAAAAGATGGGTTTATTTTATAAAATTGACAATTTTATTACTAATATTTACTTATTTGGTTAACATACACATATATTACATACATATTAAACTAAAAACACAATAAAAACTAAATATTATACATATATGACCATACCTGAAGGCAACCCTATTACAAATCAACTTTCTGACTTTTGCCTTTGCCCCTTTTAGGCTAACATCTAAAAAACGTTATCATCGCACATAAATAAATTCGTTATGCGAACTGGTAAACTGTTTCAGCCCGGTGCATACGGGGACGCATGAGTTCATCTCAAATTATTTATATTTTTTATTTGCTTGTTTTATTCCGCCATGGCCTCAAAATATTCTAAACATCTTGAAATTTCAGAATATGTTTTGTTTTTCTCAAAAATTACAATTTAAATAGCCAATGGTCACTACTTTATACGCATGACGAGTATACTCGTAAATACACAAAATCGTGCCACTTCTCCATGACGAGTATACTCGTCAATCATAGTTAACTGGTTAAGTAAAGAGGATATTTCGGTGGAAGCCAGTGAACCATTGCAGTGCTGCGAGGAATTTCTTGCGCAGCTTGAAACATAAATGTCGTCGAACGTATCTGTGACAGAATGGGTTGGAAATCATTGTTTCTTGTTTGCTTTAGGTGCCAGTCGCTGTGCCACAACCATACCCGGTACCAGTTGAGGTCCCCAAGCCGTACCCAGTGATCCAGACCCAGACCATCCATGTTCCAGTCGAAAAGCCGGTCCCAGTTACGGTCCCAGTTAAGGTGCCCGTGCCCGTACCCGCCCCATACCCCGTCCAGGTGAGTCGAAGAGATCGATACTCTCGATTTCGTTGGTAATTCCGTTAATTAGTCGTGGTCCACGCTGATCCCAATCGCGATAGGAACTCTCTCCCTCTCTCTTTCTTTTTCTCTTTCTCTCTCTCTCTCTCTCTCTCTCTCTCTGTCGTGGCCGATCGTAGCGCGGTTTTTGTTCCCAGCGTTCACTTTAATGGCACCGATACACGGACGGTACACGAGTGTCATTCGAAGGAACGCCAACGGATTTTGCATAAACGGAATCGTATCGAATTTCAATCAACACCATCGCAGAAAATCGATATGTAACAAGATCGTGTCGAAAGAGTAGGAAAAAAAGTAGGGTCCCAATCAACGAAATGATTTCGCATCGTATTAGCGACGGCGGCGATGTCTCTGCCACTTTTTTTAGCAGCTTCAATTATTTATCGATCGTTTACGACGGATCATTAATATTTTATACTCGGCTTTTTTGTGGATTCGATACCGGACACACCGAGCGCGACATGTGACCGATACACGTTCTATAGGAATTATAAAAACTGTGGTTATTTATATTTCTCGTATTTTTCGGAGGATATTTGTTTAATCATTTTGAGTGGAAGTATCTTTGTAATTTCAATCGTAAAATACACAATGTGTTTGAGATCGAGAATTTTTAACTTTAACACTAGATTTACGGGACATCTAATTTTGAGTTAACCTAATATTTCTATTTAAGATTGTTAAGATTGTAAAAATGTGTCCACGAGGGTCATCAAATTTATTTCGATGGACATGAACTGTTTCAAGAAAGGCTACAAATTTGAATAGACACATTCCCGTTATTTTGACAAAGTAATGTAAAATAGTCGCTGTTTAACCTAGTGTTAACGTTGGATTTTCGGACTCGTTATTCAACAATTGTTGAAGTTATAAAAAATTATAATCGATAAAAATTGATAAATCATAAGAAATCTAGGTAAATTGAGTCTCGCCGATTTTACAAGACGATATTAGTTAACGAATTTTAATGCTCGGTGGGTTTAGTATTGTATACTTACTTAGTATTTAGTATATAAGCAAGAGCAGGCGAATTTGCTCCTGTCCATTACTATCCGCGTGATATTTAATCTGCAATCAATACCGGTCTGTGTTATTTGAAGTGTATCGAAGCTTGGCATCAACTTCTCAAGTTCACAGTTGCCGGGTGGTTAAACAACGCGTTGATGTGATTGTTGGGTTCTGCTAATTTAAGTAACAATTTTCTTTCCGTTTACAGGTAGCGGTCCCGCATCCGGTCCCTGTAGCGGTTCCACACCCAGTTCCAGTCGCGGTTCCTCAACCCGTTATCGTTAAACAAACGGTTCCCGTTTTGGTTAAAGGCCACCATGAATCCTATGGCCACTACTAGATAAATTTTCCCTTCAACTTGCCACCATCCCTACCTTCTCCTTACCTAACCGCCCTAGAGCATCGCAAAAGACATCATGACGAGCGCAGTACCAAAACACGTTCTCCTTATACCGTAGTAACTACGATTCATGAAATAAATTGATTTTATAAATGTTTTTTAAACAATCGTCTGTTATTTTCCTGACCCAACCTCTGCTCGAATCGCGTCGCTAGAAAATCAACAATTTATTTCAGTCAGTTTAAAAATATCTTCGTCGCTGATGTTACAGATTAACGTTAGCACTACCGAACGATAAAACCAATCGTATATGTACATTGCTTCGTAATAATAATTGAACCTACGCACAATTTTTATTGTAACGTGTGTTTTATCAAGGAAGTGCATCCGAAAATTTCTGATGAAAACATTTTTATAATTTCAATAATTGCGAGAGGAAAAACTAGCCAATCATATTGTCTGGTTTACCGTAGTAATTACGATTTATTAAATAAATTGATTTTGAAAATGTTGTGTAAACAATCGTCTGTTATTCTCCTCACCCAACCTCTGCTTGAATCACGTCGCTAGAAAATCAACAATTTATTTTAGTCAGCTTCAAAATATCTTGGACTTCAATGTTGCAAATTGACACTGGCACTACTGAACGATAAATCTAATATACATTGCTTCGTAGCAATGATTGAAACTTTACATAATTTTTATTGTAACGCGTATTTTATCAAGGAAGTGTATCCGACAATTTCTGATGAAAACATTTTTATAATTTCAATAATTGCGAGAGAAAAAACTAACCAATCACATTGTCTGGTTTATCGTAGTAACTAGAATTCATGAAATAAATTGATTTTACAAATGTTTTTAAACAATCGTCTGTTATTCTCCTCACCCACTCTTTACTCGATTCACGTCGCTAGAAAACTAACAATTTCTATATATAATTGTAATAATTTGTAAAAAATTTTGCCAATCATATTGACGGATTTGGTAGTTCTAGTGTTAATCGGTCTTTTAACTCTTTGCACACTGGTTTTAACTCCAAACACCGAGGTATCTCTTCTAACTGCGAATCTTTTCATTCTACATGATTTGTTTCCTCTTATGCATACGAAGTTTGTTACTCGTCCTCACAACAATTAAATTTTAATCAATTTCTTGGGCACAAACGGAACGATGTAAAAATTGTGTCGAATAATAGTATGGCAATTTTTAGTGGCGCCTCGGAGGTGCCTGATTGTATATTCACTTTTCATTACTCTAGTAGCCTGCACAATGTATTTTATTAAGGATTATACAGCTGTAATAGTGTGACAATATATGGAGACGGGCTATTATTTTTCTGTATGAGATAAGATAGCCGTTAATAAAATATTCAGGTGTAAAATTATCCAACCGGATTTTGCAAGTGAGAGTGTAAAAAAAAAATAATCAGTTATGCGAACGTTATAACTTGTTGCTTGTGTTGGTACGATGGAGACGGTTTGATTTCAAAACTGTATTTTACAGAAAACATCGAACTGGTTCCCGATAACTAGACTGCTGGCGGTTATGCTAATTTACAGTTTTATAGATGCATTTATACAAATGGAAATTGATCAATTTATTTTGCCTACTGGTATACATTAAAACTAAAACAGAATAAAAGATCGACAAGAATATCTCGTAAAAGCGTTCGTTAATTTGCATGTTCTATAAACAAAATCTTCGTCTGGCCGATATTATTCATTCACATCGATTATTTCAATATCATTCCCTATTAATTCATATGTTTTTGTGTAAATACCAACCTGAGCAATTGATTTAATCTTCGAAGTAATTCCTTACTTTAAAAATAAATTACAAATTAACTGCTAGCTCAAGGACCTAAAAATAAGTAGACCACTTTTGGACAGCATTAAAACTATATGTTAAGTAGTTCATAGGCGATCTATCTTATTTGTCAATGGTGCTTGGCAGGCCATGATTAATTGTGCTCTATACAATCAATATTAACAAGTCAAGCGTCGCAGTGAATTCTAAAACAGTATCGACAACGCGAATATCAATGTACCAACCAATTCACTTGATCCAGACGTACAGTGGCTCAAAGTAAAACTCGGACACCTATATATTTTCACTTTCTGAGGTTATTGTTAGTATAAGAAAACAAATTAAATGAAAAACAGAATTATTTTCAATAATTTACACTTAAGGTCAAATAAAATTTATTAAGCAAAGACAACAATTATTCACGATAATTCAAAACAAAGTGGAAATGTTAAAAGTCATGAAAACTAGCCTCAAATTGAAACTCGGACAGTTGGTAATCCTGTGAGAAAAACAAATGAAATGCGGGGAATCACCCTTCATTTTTTCATACTTTCATTTTATGTCTGTTTTAGTTCACATAAGTCGTTAGTTTCTGTGAAGTTTTGTTTTAATTTCTCAAAATGGCTAGACAATGCGGACAAACGTCGTTAGAACTCCGAGAACTTGTTATAAGTCAATTTAGAGACGGTTTGTCTGTATGAAATATTACATGAATAGTGAAATGCAGTCACTCTACAGTTCATAATATTATAAAACGCTTTAGATCCAGAAATAATGTGGAAAATAAATCAAAACTAAGTAAACGGAAGATCTTCACAGAATCCGAGGAACGTTGGATCGTACGACAAATTTTAAAAAATCCACAATTAAATGTCCCGAAGTTAGCTACCGAAGGTAAAATACATTTAGGAAAGGAAGCTAATTCAGAAACAATGAGGATTATATTAAGAAAAAATAATTTTAACGGGAGAGTTGCTAGGAAGAAACCATTTGTGAGTAAAAGAAATGATTCAAAAAGATTGCAATTCGCGAAATCTTACAAAAATAAAGATTTTTCATTTTGGAGTATAGTTTTATATACAGGCGAGAGTAAATTTAACATTTTTCGATCCAATGGACAAACTTATGTTTGGAGAAAACCTAATGAGGAGTACAAGGAAAAGAATTTACGACCTACTGTTAAACATGGGGAAGGTTCAATAATGGTGTGAGGATGCATGTCAGCTGCTGGACCAGGAAATCTCCACATTATTGACGGGATCATGGATCGGACAAAATATCTATAGATTTTGAAGAACAATTTAAGAGATAGTGTGGAAAAGTTAGGTATTGCCGATTCTTACAGTTTCTACCAGGACAATGATCCAAAGCATCGGCCTCATAATATTCGTCTATGGTTACTTTGTAATAGCCCACATGTAATTGAAACTCCCGCTCAATCACCTGATTTGAATGTAATCGAACATCTATGGGCGTAATTAGAAGAAAAATTGGAAAGTCACATTATTTTTAATGCTAAAGATTTAAAGAAAGCATTAAAAGAGGAATGGGCAAATATTAATCCTTCGTATTACGAAAAACTAGTACGGTTCATGCCGAATCGATTAAAAGCTGCAAGAGCAAATAAAAGACTACCAACAAAATAATAATATCAAATAAAAATAGCATAAAACATATGTACATATCTACAAGAAAATTGTCTACTGTCCGAGTTTCATTTTGAGGTCAAATTCCATTACTTTTTAAACTTCGTTTTTTTACTTAATGTAAATAAATTTTGTTTTTGTTTTTAGAGATTTATATAACCTTGAATAAAGTTTACTAAAAATAGCTCTATTTTTTATTATATTCTTTTCTTACCCTATGAATCGCTTCATAAGGCCCAAAAATGTCAGTGTCCGAGTTTTACTTTGAGCCACTGTATCAAAATTTGACAAAACTATTCGCAAGCAATTCCCTAGACGCATCCGCGTAATTTGCCACGTTTTCGCCACGTTTTCTTTCCTTCGAAACTTATTCCACTTTCTAAAAATAAATCGCGAAGGTAGTTAGCCGAAACTAACTAGAATAAGCTAAAAAGTTTTAGCTGAAAAACTTGAACATTCTCGAACAGGTCATGGCGACTTACAAAAAAAGAAACCATTTAGCACGACTCTCTCGAAGCTACCCCGTTCAAACTTCTGTCTCGGCCGCTCCCGTTTAAATACATTCTTCAAGGACCATGAGTCCATAAATTATCTCGCACGAGTCACAACGTTCACATCACTTTTCATCTAATGCCTCAGCCTCTAAAAAACCGACTATTCCGGAATACAATGCGACCGACTACCAATTGCGTAACACCAGTGACTCAAGCTGATATTGAAGAGCTGCCGAACCAATGCTATGACCAGTTTGTAATCGCACGAGATTGCAATGTATCCGCTTACATGATTTCAATACACGGTTTTGCTTGTCCAGTCACGGGAGCCTTCGGAATCGAGCCCGATTCCTTGAAAACCGGCATTGCTCCAGTATTATAAATTCACGCGTGATGAAAGTCTGACGCAACGGTGTAAAAATATTCGAAATCGTGCCGGAAGACTGTGTCGCGGACTAAAATCCTGAATTCGGTCGATCATGCGAAGTATTAGCGCTACTATTTGTCGGAAACTGAGAGTTTCCACTTTTTACATTTTACGTACGACTGAATTTTGCGCGGGGCTGTTTCTGTATACAGAGCACATTGGAATGAAGTTTTTGATAACTAAATTAGAATTTTTTTTAAAGATACGATGCATATATTTTAACTTTAGTTATGTTGGAATGAAGTTTTTGATAACTGCATTATAATTTTTCTTAAAGATACGATGCATATACTTTACCTTTAATCATTTACTTTAATAATTAATGATACAATGAAATGTGTTCAAGCCACTATAATGGTGCATCGTAATATAAGATGACATCCGCGAAAGCCACTATAGTGGCGCATTGTGCCTAAGAGTTTAAGATTGCTTGCAATGCAATAGGTTAAATATCTTTACCGACCGGCGATTGTTTCAGAATTTTTTAAGGGCTTTTTAATGAGAAAATTTTGAAAATTTTTAGTGTGAAAACTTTTTAGTGGGTCTTTCAACGCTGACAGTAATTTCTATTGTATATTAACGAGCCAGATCGAAAAATTTTGTTGGAAATTGCAATGTAAAGATAGGTTTTTCTGATTCATTTTTATGCAGCGCAATTTTTGGAAGTACTATTAACAGGCTTCCGGGCGGTAAAATGTTACAGATGTGATGTATGTACTTTGACTTTAATTATTTATTGGGAGTATAAATAAATCTACGTGTCAGATATAAGACGTCACATCGTAAGGATGCACATCTGTCCACAACATAACTTCGAAATATTAGCGATTGTGTATCAGCGTCGTATATTTCTTTCGCGAGAAAATGTCGAGTTTTGAGCCGAACAAACGTCATTTGCGGTAAGTTTTGATTTACTTCTTTAATTTGAAGAAATCTGCAGTAGAGGCGCATCGATTGCTTGTAAAAGCATATGGTAAGACTGCATTAAGCGAGAGAAGTTGTCTTGAGTGGTTTCAAAAGTTTACGAACGGCGAATTTGATGTCGAAGACAAAGAACGTAGTGGAAGGCCGAAAGTGTACGAAGACGCGGAATTGGAAGCATTATTGAATGAAGATTCGTGCCAAACGCAAGAAGAACTTGCACTTGCATTATCAGTGACTCGACCAGCGATTTCACATCGTTTAAAATCATTGGGAATGATTCGAAAGCAAGGGAATTGAATTCCATATGAACTGATGTCGAGAAACATTGAACGCCGATTGTCCACATGTAAAATGCTGCTTGTCATGTATCGGTCAAAACGTACTTGAAAACACTTAATTGGGAAGTTTTTCCCCACCTGTCGTATTCACCAGAGATTGCTCTTTCTGATTGTTACTTGTTTCGATCGATGACGCATGATCTGTCTGAGCAGCATTTCACATCGTACGAAGGTACCAAAAATTGGGTCGATTCGTAGATAGCGTCAGACGATGAAGCGTTCTTCCGACGCGGTATACGGATGCTGCCAAAAAGATGAGGAAAATTAGGGGCCAGTGATAGACAATACTTTGAATAAAACATAAGGTACCGTTCTTTTGCAATAAATGCCCGATTTAAGATGAAAAACGGCAGCGACTTATTTGTACTCACAATAGAAAATATGTTTTTGGAAAGTTTGATGAAATGCAGCAGCGAATTGTTAAGCGTCGTCGATTTGTATCTCAAAGTTCG
>CM052097.1:7932575-7951172 GCA_028453745.1 Agapostemon virescens
GTATTATCGAACTAGTTTAGTTTATTATCGACCCATTCTTGGATACATCGTTGTTAAAGATCTAAGTTAGGAATAATTTAAATTTTGTGATTCGTGAAAATTTAATAAACCTGCAAATATTTTCTCTTTCACAAAGTATACAGTAGTTCGATGTAAGTAGAAGTCTACATATAGTTGAATATTATGTTAAGATAATCGGAATATCGACAACACTTTTGTTATTATTTATTTTCTTTGGGCATTTTAATCCTGTTGGGGTTGCTATCGTAGAGGGAAATATTTTGGAGTCTGTATAACTCACTTTTGTAAAGCACTGATTGGGGATGTTCAGTATTATCGAACTAGTTTAGTTTATTATCGACCCATTCTTGGATACATCTTTGTTAAAGATCTAAGTTAGGAATAATCTAAATTTTGTGATTTGTGAAAATTTAATAGATCTGCAAATATTTTCTCTTTCACAAAGTAGACAGTAGTTCGATGTAAGTAGAAGTCTACATAGTTGAATATTATGTTAAAATAATCGGAATATCGACAACACTTTTGTTATTATTTATTTTCTTTGAGCATTTTAATCCTGTTGGGGTTGCTATCGTAGAGGGAAATATTTTAGAGTCTGTATAACTCACTTTTGTAAAGCACTGATTAGAGACGTTTAGTATTGTTTAATTTATTATCGAATCATTCTTGGATAGGTCGTTGTTAAAGATCTAGGCTAGAACTGATTTAAATTTTGTGATTTGTGAAAATTTAATAAACCTGCAAAAATTTTCTCTTTCACAAAGTATATAGTAGTTCGATGTAGGCAGAAGTGTACATATAGTGGAACGTATGTTACGATGATCGAAATATTAATAACACTTTTGTTATTATTTATTTTCTTTGGTCATTTTAATCCTGTTGGGGTTGCTATCGTAGAGGGAAATATTTTGGAGTCTGTATAACTCACTTTTGTAAAGCACTGATTGGAGATGTTTAGCATTGTTTAGTTTATTATCAAACCGTTCTTGAGTAGATCATTGTTAACACTATCTTACATCTCACATCTTAATATTTTTCATTTACAATTACTGAGGTTGTAAAAATGCATCCACTAGGAAGGAGTCAGTACATTCATTTCTTTGAATGTTATTATTATCTTATTGAAAAAATGGCTAAAAATTTGAACACACATTCTCGTCATTTTTATAACGTAATGTAAAATATTCACTTTTAGTGCTTCGTAAACCTAAAGATCTAGCTTAGAATTACTTCACAATTTGTGATATGTGAAAGTTTAATAATTCTGCAAATATTTCCACTTTCTCAAAGTATGCAGTAGTTCGATGTAGGCAGAAGTCTACATACACGAGACAATATATTCCCCTGTATCAGTCATAAATTAAATTGTTTACTGTTTTAACACTAGAACTACCGAGTAATAAATCCGACCGATGTATATTGCTTTGTAATAATGACAAAATTGAATCCATTCACATCTCATACAATTTTTATCGTAATGTCTGCTTCAATGAAGAAATTCATTCGAAACTTTCTATTGAAAATGTTTTTATAACTTCAGTAATTGTAAATGAAAAAATCAGGAACCAGTCATTTTGACTGGTTCGGTAGTTCTAGCGTTACGTTTCGTGTCCCGTCGGTTGAGCGGACCCGCGACAGACCTGTCGCGCAAAATATTGTCCCGATCAGGTGGATTCGAGCACCTGCGATACTAATTATGTACGAACAGAAACGTTTCGACACATCCTCGCCGCGCGACAGGCTATTACAATATTTTTACGGGGCGCTATCTGATTCCTCATTGTATAGTGTAGAAACTACCCACGGGGCTTGCGATTCGCGTCTCGCGGAACCTTGACTGCGATTTCGCGCGATCCGAGGAACAACCCAGCGCGGCGAGTTCCTCAGGATCTCACGGAGAGGCAAGAATGCGGGTCACGTCGTGAACTTTCCGTCGAGTTTCCCCACTTCCCTTTATCTATATATAGACGAAGGCTTTTTATCATGGTTAGACAAAGGGCTCGCGGCTGGATTTTCCTGGAAAGCCGGCGAAACGAATTCCTGGCCGGTTATGGCGTGCTTCTCAGTCGATTGTTCCAGCCGGATTCGGGTTTCGGTGACGGAAACGTATTGCCGTAACCTGCACGCGTGTAGTGCTGCTCGAAAATTTGAACCCGATGAATGGGACTCGTCCTGAACGTACATCCGTTAGGTTCTACAATTATCTGGTCGATCGATGAAGAGTTTCTCTTTGGAAACGTTCGGACTCGTGGCACGAATCTCTCGTGAACTTGTACCGAAAATTGGCTAATGTATACGTTCTTACATCTTAAATATTGTACGACGTCTATTGCAATATATGATTGAATAAATAAATCTATTTTAACGATTCCTATGAAGATGATTTTATAACTTGAATAAATGGAAAATGAAAAATCTGAAAATTTGACCAGGTTTGATTTTATTTTGTTATTAACCTGTTAGGTACAGAACACATTGGAACAACGTTTCTGATAACTACATTATCATTTTTCTTAACACATACCCACCTGTAATTATTTCAGAATTTTTTCAGGTCCATGATCCATGAGGGGAAACTTTTTAATGGGTGTTTCAATGCTGTCAACAATTTCTATTGTGATCAACAATGCATCTCCAATTAATTTATTAGAAATTGCAATGTAAAAACAGGTTATTAAGCTTCGCTTTGATACTGCACAATTATGGAAAGTGCTATTAACAGTCTTCCGGTCGGTAAAGTGTCAAAGATGTGAAGCATATACTTGAATAATATTGGAATGAATTTTTTGATAACTAAATTATAATTTTCCTTAAAGATATGATGCATATACTTTAACGTTAATAATGTACTTTGGTAATTAATAGTACAATTGAGTGTGCTCAAGCCACCATAGCGGCGCATGATAATATAAGCTGGCGTCCCCGAAATCACTATAACGGTACATTCTGCCTAAGTGATTGAACCTGTTACCATTTGCTTTATTACCAAGGGCTTGTGATGATTTTAATATTAATCAGATCTAGTATAAATATCTGATAATATAAACCAGTTATTATAGAACTAAAATTTAAGTAATTCTTAGGAAAAGAACAATACCATTCTTCAACATTTAATTTCGTTATTTGCTAAACAGATCTGAACACCAGGAAAATATTTAATAATTACACTAAAGCTTGTTAAACATATTTTCTTGTCTCTCTAATTAGAATTACTTGTCCCAATTGAAGAAAAAACGAAATAAATATATGAAATAATTAATAATAAAACTGTTCGAGGAAAATTCATAAGAGTTGCAGATTTTCAATTACTGTGCATAATATAGTAAAGTATATAACCATAGAGATTAACCCTTAGCACTCGAATGGTGACTCTGAGGCACCATTAATTATTGCCACATTGTTATTTAAAATAATGTTTACATTGCTATGTTCTCATCCAAGCAACTAATAAATATTTCACTGTTGCAAAGATGAGTAATAGTAAAAATACTCCGTATTTATAAGAGGAAATAAATCTTGTAGAATAAAAATATTTTAGGTCAGAAGAAATGCCTTGGTTCTGGAGTTACAACAGCATCGACAAAGGGTTAACATGAAACAAGATCGTATCGCACACATGTAAATAACTTTAATTGTCACTTTGTTGTACTGCCTATTACGTTTCTGAAGTCAGACCACAGATTTTGACATAACCTGTACAATTTGATGATTCCCGGCACATCCTCTCATTCACAGCGCGAGATAATTACAATAAACAATCAACCCCATCTTCGGGCAAGCGCCACGCAACTCGTGCTTTGCTATCCATCTCCATTCACTCTCGACTGGCGTGCACAACCGATTATTAATTTCTCGAAAGTGCAATGCAACGACCGTCATTATCCACCGCAACATTCCAATCACCTTACAGGATCAGCTAATTAACATGATCCTTAATTGCTGACCCTGCCACACTGGCAACACGCTTCCACCGTGCCGAAACACAAAAACAGGATGAAGCGGTGTAACGAAATTCAAGATCGAATTGATTTTCGCAGTTTCGGGATCGATTCATGGAGTCTTCCTAGAAACTATAAAATTTTACTGTTCCGAAGTTTGTCCTCTTTTTTTCTACAAAAAGAGGCTAGAGTGTAGAAAGCGTGTCTTGGAATTTAAACAAAAAGAACGAGCCGTTCTGGAAACTGTATTTTTAAAATCCGAGGCCACGTTATCTCGAAAATTACTGGATCCAGTTATTTCAAAATTTGTAGGCTTACTTTGAAATAAAGACACGAACTCGATTGTCTACCGAACTAATCGTCCTACCTTCTCCGAGAAAGCCGAAGTTGAGTGGATCCATTTTAAAGAAATTATTCCGAATTGATCCTAGATAACTATACTTATGATGCCAATTAGCAACGCGAATATAATTGGACTCTTCATGTTTAGCAACAGAAATACTGTACCTTTTATGCAAACAGATTTATTTATTAGAAATTGAGTAAGTACTAAGAGAAATCAAACTACTAAGAAAGTTCATTGAACACACGTTGATTGTAAAACTTCTGTAAAAATGAAATATGAAACATGATACAATTGTTCATTATGCTCGGAGCGTTACAAAAATCAATACAAAATGAAAAATGTAGAAAAAGAATTCATGAAACAGTTTCAATAAAAGTATTGTGTTTAAAAGATTTATTAATATTTTCTTTCCAAACATTTTTCATTTCTGCAACCGTTTGATCCTTCTGGTCCTTAACGTTCCTCTTTTGTGATTCTTTGAGGGTCATAAAACGATTTTAATAATCCTGGACAAAAGACCGAGGATTTAAGAGCCAGGACGATAGGCGCGATTTAGCACTGATCCTGCCGAGTAATAAAATTGGCTGGTGTATATTCTTGTATAGAAATGACAACATTTAATTTATTTGGATTTCGTGTGATTTTTATCGCAATATATGAGCCGTTTATTTTGAAAGTGGCGTAAGTCCATTAAAAAGAAAATAGAAACAACTACGATAATTGTTACATTTTTACAAGATCTTTACATTCTGAGACAACTTGTTACTAATATATTTAAAATCGTTAAGATTTTGTAACATGAAAATTTGCTGGTTAATAAAGCGATGAAAAGGTTTATTTTGAAAGTGGCGTAAGTCTCATTGTGAAAGTTTCAAATGAATATGGAAAATAATTATGTAATAAAATTTTATGAGATCCCAGCTTTATGTTTAATTATCAAAGTAACAGTTGAATTATCAATGTGCAATGAATTTATTTTAAACAACGGAACAGTGCCTGTCCGCAGAAAATGCGATTTTTAAAAGGCTAAAATATACTGTCCGGTGAAAGAGTAAATTGGTTTAAAGTATGTTGGATGAGATTTTTGAGAAGCGATTCATATAAGTTATTCTATGAAACGACAATGAACGAGGACGCACCATTCAAAACATTGGATTTACTACCGTAACGGGGAAGACCGAAAAACTTTAATAATATCAAGTTAGCACCAGTATATAAAAAACCGAGACCACTCACAAACCTAAAATATAAGGACTTAATGGATTTATTTCATTATATACCACCTGCACACCACAGTTATTTTAAATCTCTCCCGCGTACACAAACTGGAGAAAACTGAATAGTAATTAATAAAACCATATTAATTTTAATGTAAAAATTATTTAACAAAGAATGAAAGTTGAATATTTTTTGATTTTATAACATAAAAGTGTATACATTTATTTTAATTTCAAGGGAAATTTACTTTTCCTATGGACTTATGCTTTCTTAAGAATTGAAAATGTCGTTTCATTGATTTTGAAAATGGCGTAAGTTCATTCATAGCCATCAAAAACATATTATTTCTTCAATAAATTTGACACTTTTAGAAACACAAAAACATTATTCTATTATGTTATCTATTACCCATATTTTTAAATTTAATCCAACGCAAACCCTTCAATATCTCGATTCGGATGGACTTAAGCCACTTTCAGAATAAATGGCTCATATTACTGATCAAAGAAATGTATTGAATCGATTCCCATGGATATAATTTCATCATTTCATCATTTTCATTCATTTCATTTAATTGTAAAGTTAAAAATCTGAAACGAGTCGATTGACATGTTGTTTAGAGTTAAATGTTACCGTCTGGAGACATACAAATGTGTTTTACAGATTATGCATTAACCCTTTGGACTCCAAGTAATTTTAATTCCAAAATCGAAACATTTTCTGAACTAGAACAGTTGTACATTGTTATTTCTTTTCGTGCACAGAAAATTTATTACTATTACTCGCGCGCAAGATACTTCAATTTTTACAGATTTCTTAAATGCAAATATAGCGATCTAAAGATTTTATTAAACAATATTATGGCAATTTTTAATGTCGCCGCATAGGTGACATTGGAGTGTTAAAGTTTAAAACAAGTTTGAGTGTAAATGATTTACGAAACACTAAAAGTGGCTATTTTGCATTATTTCATAAAACTAACAATGTTGTACCTATCCTTCATTGCCAGTTTAACATTAGGGGTGGTTATAAGTAATAAATTATTGGGATAGAAGATTATTTAGATTGTTGAAAAGGAAACATGTATTCTTTTACAGTTTTCAGTAAAGCAGCCTGCATTCTAAATATTCTAGGAAGTATCAATTTTATTACTGTAATACAATGGCGGCGTTCGTAACTTCCCAGGATCATAGTCGTCATTGCATACTTTGTCATTTTCATGCGGGATTTAAAGCAAGGGTACCAACAAAGAATAATTTACGATATTTATGGAGATGTATTGAAGGCCAACAAGTGTCAACGTTGGTACAGGAGGCTTGAGTCACATTTCGCTTCACGGACCCGGATTTCTATAAAAAGAGAATTGAAAATTTGCAAAAAAGAATGTCTGGATCTGGAGGAAAGATAATGATGGAGATTATATAATATATTATAAATAAAAACTTAATTTTACTACAAAGTTTGTTTTACATTTCAAAATCTATTATATTACTCAGAAGTATAAATTACTTATGAGTCCCCTAATAATTTGTATACAAAGAAATAAATTTGTGGAACAGTTCCTCCTGAATAAATCTTTACAACCTCAATAATTGCGAATAAAAAGGGTTAAGTGCCGGCAACCTGACAGCACTGTCAATTAGGTTAAAGGATCATTAAATCACTCGAGTTACCGCGTCTGCAAGACCGCCAGCTGTTCGGAAATGAAAAATTAAGGCATTTGGTTCACTGATCATTGGAATCCATTGCTGAAATCCATCGAAGCCATTACGTCGACCGAGAAAATTTACTGTCCAATCGATAGTGAAATAACTTGGATTATCTGCGACTCGTGTAATGGCCATGAGGCACTCAACTTTCTTCGAAAGGCGAGAGATTATTCAACAAGTCGAGCATCTAACTGAATAATGAGCTGCGCGACGTCATCGAAAATCGAGAGATTATACAATAAGCGACGAAGCTAATCTGACGACTAAATGTGACTAAGGTGAATCATGTAATTATCTAAAGATCACATAAACCTTCCAAAAATAGCCATAGGACGATAAACGCGATTTAACACTGATCCGACCGTACAGTAAAATTGGCTAACATACATTATCGAACGAAATTGCAAGATTTAATTCATTTGGATTTTGTGTTATTTTTATCACAATGTATCGTTGAAGCAAACAATCTATTGAACCGATTTCTACGAAGGCAAATTCACCGTTTCAATAATTCTAAAGATAAAAATCTGGTCGATTGACTGGCAGTTTCAATTAAACGATGATTGCAAGCGCAAATGTTAGCACATTTATTTAGCTATAAATTATAGTTATAAATTAATGTCTAAATTATGCATCGAGCTTAATATTCGGCATTTATTTTGATGCAGTATTATTCAAGTATTCTGAATGTTTGATGAATATTTTAATAAACATAGACGAATGCTTGTTGGAATTTCAATTTTCCGGAAGGTGGAAGGAGCATTCATTTGTTGAATCTACATTCACCATTAGCAAGCGAATTTAATAATTATACGATGCGATAGTAGATGCATACCTGACGACTCAAGTTGTTGCATGTCTACACTTAATGTAAAGTAATTGTTGTTGAAAAAATTGAAGTAAATAAATTTTTTGGTAAATCGATACAGTGGTATGTGAACCCTTAGTACTCCAAGCAATTTTAATTCCAAAATCGAAACAGTTTTTTGACGTAAAATAATTCCATTGTAGATGGTTCATTTTCTTTCGCGAATATAAAGTTTATTACTATTACTCGTACGTGCAACATCTCAATTTTTACCGACTCCTTAACACTTTGACTGTCATTTCACATTTCATTTTCGTTTGTAAATAAATGTTTACATTAATATATTCATTTGTACCAAAGTTGATAATGGTATAGAAAGTACAAGAAGGTAGAGCACTTTACAGTACACATTTTATTTCTTCAATTTTGATTTCAGTAAAAATTTCATTTTCATTTTATAAAAACTTTGTGGCTGCTTGTTTGACAGTTAAAGTGTCAAATGCAAACAGGGCAATATAAAAGCCGTTTTAAATAATAGTAAGGGAACTTTTACTGTCGCCTCAGAGGCGCCATTGGAGTGCTAAGGGTTAATCTTCAATGACAACTCAAGTTTGTCTAAAAATACATGTACTGGGAAAGATGTGAACAATACACATCATAATTAACAATAACAATGGCCGGTCAAATGATCGTTTCAGATTTTTTATTTTTCAATTATAGTAGTTATCAAATTGCCTTCACAGGAATCGATTTAATAGATCTCTTTATTCAATTGTACTTTGTATTTGCAAATAATTAAAATAAATTAAATCTCTGCATTTTTATTAAATAATATACACCAGTCAATTTTAATGAAATTCAATAGACCTCTTTGTTCAATTGTACTTTGTAATCGCAAATAATCAAAATAAATTAAGTCTTGGCATTTTTATTACATAATACACATCAGTCAATTTTAATGCTCGGTAGGTTCAGTGTTAAAATTCACTACTGTATATTTTCTTATAAAAATGACAAAATTCAATTACTTCCTAGACTTTGTACGTTATTTATCATAATATAAATTGCATAAAGAAATCTATCGAACCGGTTCCTGACGGAAGCAATTTCGCAACTTCGATAATCGTAAAATTAAGAATCTGAAATTAGACTGGCCGTGTTAGGTTTAGTGTTAACATTAACATAACTCATATCACGAGCAGCGTAAATTTTAAGCCTACATTCCACTTGTTCGCATAATTTCGCCGGCTTCAATTTCCAAGAGGGTCGTGTTTACCTGGTTCGAACGAGAACGTGTTCTTTTCGGGCGAAATATGAAAATAAAATCTGATCAACGAACACGAATGTATTAAATTAATTAGATACGAGTCGCTGTGAACGGCATGAACGTACCGCGTTCCACTGGTTGCGATGGCAATTGACCCTGACAAATTTTTTACTTGTTTATCTTGCTCACTTTTCGCCCGGGGTCCGTTTGGCCCAGTGATTTACGGGCTTGGTGTGTGCAATAATTTGCTCGATGTACGCTTCAGATACGCTCTGCGTTGAAACACCCGATGGGAACGAGACGTCGTTTGATTTCGGGAGAAAACAATATTTCAAATAGTCACTTTAATACGGGCGACTGTATTTCGCAGCCTCGCTCGCTCGTTAGCTCCCGATTAATTCCACGACGTTCTTTTTCTGCGAGCATCAATTTCATAGTTTATCATTCAACTTGTAAAATTGAACGGTACTTACAACGGAAGGGCCATAATGGTCGCCGCACGCGTTCCGTTGTAAATTACAAGTCTCAATGCAAGACGGAGCATGTATGCGCAGCCGTCACTCATGCGTAGATAATTAAACCAATCTTCGTTCTCTAATCTTAATTCGTTTAACACTAACCTATCGAGCAACTAAAGTGGCTAATCTGCGTTATCTAATGAAACTGTGTAATTAAATTCATTCACATATTCTGCGATCTTAACCGTATATTCTTGTACAAGCATTTTCAGTGGAGGCATCGTTACAATTTCAACAATTGCAAAATAAAGAACAAGGTAACAATCCGTTTCCGCGCGCGCGATAGGTTCGGTGTTAACAAATGGCTGCGGTTTAATTTTCCTCTTATCCTTTCTCCTTCTCCTCATAATAATAGCCGCTGCAACCGGAGAGCTGGTATCTGCACATCGGCCATGTTCTTTTAAAACTGACAAGAAAATCTATACGGTAATCGTAGCGTGACCAAGCCGTGTTCCGTCTTGCGTTACTTAATTTATGGCTGCACAAGCAAAAGCGACCAGAAGACAGGAGAGCGTGTGTGGTAGACCTCGCACGAACGCACCGAAAATTCATCGGATTAGGAAATAGAAACCAGTCCACATATTGAAATTTCTAAACGCGGCGTCGAAACTTCCGACGTCCTCCGCGAGGCAGCTAGTTACGCCATCTTTCGCCCGACGGTGATAGAAACCATTTCGGAAAATAAATGTAGTAGCTTGTCGAGGTGTTAATTCATGGCAACGATAAATTCGGCGTAACGTCTTCTTCGATCGGGCAACGGTTGCGTTGTGAAACGCGAGGAGATATCCGCTTTCCGTCTAAATGTGACTATAAATCGGAAATTTGCAAAACGAATTTCGGACTCGACCGTTTCTCCAGGATCGGTTACGATAGGGAATGTGAAAACAGACCGGCCGTGATGAAAGAGTAACAAATATCTGTACCGATTACCACACGGGAATGTCGCGTGACGGGGGCTCAGGTTTAAAATTTAAGGTAGACAAGCTTCCACGCCGTGATGTCCGCGCGCGACGTTCAAAACAAACAGGTTGGGCCCCGGTGAAAAATGATTTCGCCCCGAAGCCGAGCCATTGCGAACGACACATTAACAAACACGACAACCATTACAAAATGCCGTAGAACCAACGACCATAGCAGATTGAACAGGCATTCAACGAGTTCGATCAAATCAGCGAGACTCTTGTGACACGTACGCCGACTTCGGTAGTCATCAATAACCGAGACCGTCGAATGGATGGGGAACGTGCCACTTTTGCGATTCGACCAAGAAATGTGACTCCTTTAAACCATAAACGCCTGTCGTTTATTCTAATGTCTTCTACGAATGCTTAGAAATCTTGAAAAATTGCTGGCAGATGGTTGCTCTTGATTTTCTGTCACTAAAACTCTTTCCAATGGCCATCAGGATGAGTTATTCTGTTGGGCAGTGTAATGTACAGTCGCAGACAGAATTAAATGAACAATCTTTCAGATCTAATAATTTTTTTTAAAGCTAATCGAATGTTCTTTGAATGCTGCAAGGACTAGTTTACCAAGTATTAGGTAAATAAATTGTTTTGATGTCGTTATTCCTCGACATTTCAAAAGGAAAGCTGTGGGTCGCAATTTTAAAGTCTTCTATAAATGCTTAGTGATCTTGAAAAATTGCTAGCAGTTGGTTGCTCTTGGTTGTCTGTCACTAAAACTGTTTCCAATGGCCGTCAGGATGAGTTATTAACGGAATTAAGTGAACAATCTTTCAGGTCTAATTTTTTTTTTTAAAGCTAACCGAATGTTCTTTGAATGTTGCAAGGATTAGTTTACCAAGTATTGGGTAAATAAATTGTTTTGATGTCGTTATTGCTCGAAATTTCGAAGGGAAAGCTATGGATTACGATTTTTAAGTTTCTTGTCAAGTATGCCTTTTCTAGATGTAGGTAAGTTATTTATATTTATAGTATTAGCAAAATACTGACGTCGTTTTCAATTTTAATTCTATTTTAAGAGAGTTAGTTTTTGAAGAGACTCTACTTAATTTTGTCCCTGACTGTAGATCTTAAGTTTTGCGATAATGTTCAGTATTATTTTACCGAAAGGTAAAATCTCTATTCATTAATAGCGATTTCAGTGAAAAGACTGCAAGATGTAGATGTTTAGGAAGAAATTGTCTGTATAAATTGTAAGGAACAGGAGATTTTTCATTGATTTCTTAACAGTAGAATCATCGAGCATTAAAATTGACTGATGTATATTGTCTTATAAAAATGCAAAATTTAGTTTATTTGGATCATTCGCAATTTTAATTCTTAAGTTTCTTTATCTAGATCTTTTAATTGTAATCTGTTGAATCGATTTCTACGGAGGCAATTTTATAACTCCGATAATTGTAAAATAAAAAATCTGAAAAAATTCATTTAATTAACTGTGGTAAGTTTAGTGTTAATTAAACTGACTGGCATTAATTTCTTCCTCCACAATTACTGAAGTTATAAAAATATCTGCATCAGAAAGTTTCGAATGAAGTTTTTCATCGAAACGGACATTGCGATGAAAATTGTATTTACTTGTATTTATTAATAAATACAGTCTTGTTATTACAATGCAGTATACGTTGGTAGCATTTATTACTCAGCTGTTCTAGCGTCAATAGTTCCAATCAGGTGACTGCAATATGTCAATATTTTTATTATTATTAAATTATTAAAACCATAACATGTACGACATACATGCGATTGAATTTATTTACGTAACAACTTCACAAAGGAGGTATCTATGTTATCGTTTCCTTTGATTGAATAAATATTGCCATCTAAACTAAACTTTTGTATAAGTATAAAAAGATGACGTTCTTTCTGAGTACCGTGAATAAAATACATAAATACAAAACAGAGAATTACTAAAATTGTTAAAACGTTTCTATCAAAAATGGTTCATTAAATTTTCCTGCTCAAGGATAAATTACAAGAAAAACTGTACAAGGAATCGTGTAAATTCAAACTTCTGACATTTGTCAGGCAAAATGCACCAGTTAATATTAGTATTTGGTAGGTTCAGCGTTAACAGAAAATAAATACCCAATAGTTAAACGCTTAACGCTATATCTGCAACGTCTGGTCGAATGGTCTTTACCATTTCCAGGTTCTTTATTTCGCAATTATAAAAATTGTAAAATTGCCTTCATTGACGATAATTATATTGGTTTATTTGAGAATGTTTTACAATCAAGATCACGCAAAATCTAAATAAATGTAACCGTATTTATTAGATAACGAATGTCAGTCACTTTGAAACCTCTCCCAAACATTCGTCCACTCTGATTAATTTTCGGTTTTCAAAGTCGGCGAGCATCCGGTATCGCTCGCGACGATGCCTTTCGTTTGGAGTAACATCGGTGTGGAAATGGTTTATCGGCGTTTATGTATTCCGGAATTTCATGTCGATTTCCTAATTGCAATCCTTTCGGTGCCAGTGGCTCCTGGAGTGTCGCGATTCGGCGACACAAAATCGACTTTCTTTCTGAATAGAGTACGGTCCCGGCGACGGTGAAATCCGGTATCGCCATTCCAACGTGTAATAACGTACCCGATCATGCTCATTTTCATGACAATAACCGACATGCACGGTGTCGTAGATCGCGACGATACCGGGCCACCGTAATTCGTACGTGAAACTTTTCGTCCGTTTTCTACACGCGATCGCCGGGCTACACGCGACGAATGGTCCTAGCCGTTTGGCTTCGAGCAAATTGCCCTCCTCGCGAGTGCAGAATGGATAATAAAGGTGTACCGCGCGGCGAGATACAATGTAATCGCGGTGTTACAACAACGACGCCGTTTATTTAACAGTTTTTTCTGATTTTCGTACCGATTTTCTGCGCGGCACGCGTGCCGTTTAAACTTTCGAACTCCCGCTCAAGTTTCGGCAATCGGCTCGTGTCGCGGCCGAATTATGAAAATTAAATAGTGGGTTGCCCGGAAAGTTTGTGTCGGTTTATTTTTATTTATCGTAAGTATATAGCAAAACTTAAACCCGTTGCGTTTCAATCTTCCGTCAAAATCGGCACGAACTTTTCAGACAATCCAATAGTTTCTCTTACGTTTGGTACGAGGACATATTAGGCTGGTGCGTATGAAATGTCGGATTTTTAAGTGAATATCTTCTTTCAAAAGCTGTTTATTTAATCAAAATATACTCCATTTGTTTCAATACGCTTTTCCCAATGAGATTTTAATGGATAGATGCCTGTCTTCAAGAAATTCTGATCTTTAGAATCAATAAACTCTGATGTGGAATTTTTCAGACTGTCTTCATTTTCATACTGTTTAGCCCGTAAAAACTGTTCTGAATGTTTAAAAAATGAAAGTAGCTTTGGCGAAAGTAATGGCCTACTGTAACCTGAAAGTCACAAAACTGTATTATACACAAATAGTAACAAAATGATTATTGGAATTGCAAACAAATAAGTTGTTATTGATATGCAAACTCAAAGCTATTATGTAAGCTTTGTTTTGTTTAATAGATAGAATATAATAGAATAGATAGAAGCACAAATAATGTAAATTGCACAAGATGGTTTCTATTTGCAGACAACTTGCAAGGCACTTACTTTGATATTTCAGATTTTTCAGTGCTGCAAACCGTTATCAATATTATTTGTTGCCTTAAAGACATTATATAATTTAGAAGTATACGTTATCGTATAAGAAACTAAAATCATTTGGTAAAATGTCGATGTATTAACATATGACTTGAAAGTTACACGGCCCCATAGAGGGTTTTTGACTTCCTTTGGGAGATTTCTTAATTGTATGGTTTTTGAGATTTACAAGGTTACTTTTCTAAATTCAGATCCGGTAATTTTGATCTTTCGGGCTCCTATCGATCAGGAAAACCAATAACTTTAAGCAATGACGTGTTAAGAACGGAAGTGAAAGCAAATTCGTGTCAGACGGTGATAAACGGATAAACAAAATCTATTTGTTTGAATTCAATGTAAAAAGACGAAATTACTTTCTGATCCTCTTAATACATTAATTTATTTAACAGTTGGTCGATCAACAAGTATTTAAAGTCAATATTGTTACTGTGAATTAGCAATTTGCTCTATGAGGTTGTTCCAGGGTTCCATGATTAGTTTTCTAATCATCCAATTAACATTTGCTAGTCTATTCTAATTCGTTTTTCCTCGCTTTCGTTACCCTTGCATACACGTTCGCATAAACACGTAGCAATGTTATTACTACGTAAAGGATGTGTTAGGTTAGTGTGTATGAAATGTCGGATTTTTAAGTGAATATATAAAACTGCATATCTTTTTTCAAAAGCTGTTTATTTAATTATAATATACTTTTCCCGATGAGATTTAAATTCATAGATGCCTGTCTTAAAGAAATTCTGATCTTTAGAATCAATAAACTCTGATATGGAATTTTTCAGACTGTCTTCATTTTCATACTGTTTAGCCCGTAAAACTGTTCTGAGTGTTTAAAAAATGAAAGTCGGTTGGCGAAAGATCCGACGAATAAGCTGGGTGCTGCATAATTCCATATTCTAATTCGTCTAACTTCGCAATTATTTTGTGCGACGTGTGCGTCGATTCAGTTTATTTCACTCGGGTAGTTCGTGCGGTACCCATTTATCCATTTTTTTTCACCTTGTCAATTTCAGAAAGGAGTTGCAATATCGTTGTACGGTCAACTTTCATTCTAGTAGCAAGTTTCCTTGTAGATACGGTTGGATTCGATATCACCAATGCCTTCAGAGCATCATTTTTCACAGACGCTTTTGGGTCTTCCATGCGGTTCATTTTGTAGGAAAAAATTAGCAGATCGAAATTTGTCAAACCAACGCCGCACTTTTCGATCGTTAACAAACGCCTGGTTTATATTGCATGTAACTTTTGCAGTATTATTACCAAGTTTATACTCGTATAAAAAAATTACACGAATATCAGTTGAATTCATATCCTTGCGTAATTCGAAACAAATAACAAAATGGAACACTTTTGAGAAAATCTTCTCTGTTGAAATGTGACTCTGGCAAAGGACAGTACGACTGCAAACGAGGTTATGCCAAAAACAAAAGCATAACGAAAACAGGGAGACAAACGTTCACATGTAAAGAAAATCCGACATTTCATATGCACAAATCGAATATATATGTTTAACGCCAAAACTACCACAGCGGGTGAAATATCTGTTTTGTCAATGCGGGATTTGAGAATTCTTTTTCAAGTTATTAACGAAAAGGATGGACCAATTAGCGGTTATAGCGAACCGATCCCGCTGAAAGTGGCATTGCTGTTGGTCAAGCAGAAATATCGCAGCCGTGCTCCGATTGGTCCGTGTTCTTCGTTAATAACTCAAAACCGCAACCGCATATGACATTTTTTAAACGGAAAAAGTTTCTTAGACTGACCCCCCGAATTTCCCCTTTCAAGGAACTCGAACACTTTTTAGTCACCCTGTAAATTGTAATAAAATATCTAATTTTTTAGATTTTATTTATCTATTTTAAATCTAGCTAATTTTAACCCTTTACACTGGAAACAATTCTATTCCAAAATCGAAACGGTACTTTTATCTATAATAGCTTCATCGTACATAGTTTATACGATTAGATCAACGTACATCGTATATATATCGTATACATATGAAATTGATTACTTAACTGCAAACCTAGCCTATGTAGAAGCTGTTTAAATAATAGTATGACAATTTCTAGTGGTTACTTAGAGGCGTCATTCAAGTGCTAAAGGTTAATACACGGTAAAAAATTGTTAATGAATATCTTTCATTGGTTCATTGTGGTTCATTGTAAACATAATAAATTCAACTTTCGTCGATGTAACGTTAAATCTACCGCTATTCAAATTGGCTGATGTATATGTTCTTAAAAAATTATAAAGTTTAATTTATTTCGGCTTTATGCCGTTTATATTAAAAATATACGGTTAAATAAAGAGGTATACTGAATCGATTCTTAAGAAAACAATTTTGTAACATCTGTAATTGTAAGATAAAAAATCTGAAAATTATTTAGATTTTATGCAATTTATATTAACACGTTCCTTGCCAAGCTACTTTTACTCGACTCTTCGTACAGGCCATTTAATATGTAACTTAAAATATATATATTATTACAAATTTATTTTGATCTGTATTTACTTTAGTTATAAAATTATTATAAAATATATCTTTCTAGTGCATTAAATTAATACACCGTCGATGGTGACATGTGACAGGGAATATGTAAAAAATAATACTAATAAATTAAATAAAGTGATGTATTGAATCGGTTCCTACAGAAACAATTTTATAACTTCTGTAATTGTAAAATAAAAGATTTGAAAATTATTTAGATTTTTCGTACAGGCCATTTAATAAGTAACTAAAAATGTATATATTATTACAAATTTATTTTGATCTGGGTTATATGTTCTTCAATTATAAAATTATTATAAAATATATCATTCTAGCGATTCAAATAAATATTCCGCCGATGGTACACGTGACAGGGAACGTGTTAAAAGTAATACCAATAAATTGAATAAAGCGATGTATTGAATAGATTCCTACGGCGGCAATTTTATAACTTATGTAATTGTAAAATAAACGATCTGAAAAGGATCATTTGACCTGTTGTGACAGGTTCGGCGATAATTTGTTTCGCTTATCGATGCGAGACCACTCTCGTTGAACCGTCCAACAGATTTCTCCATTTCAGAGGACAATAACAATCAACAGTCTCATCGAGGTAGCCACCGCATAATTCGAACGTGGAATTTTCGTCGATTTCGCTGCACCACGCCGCGGTTGCGAAATCGAGAGGAACGGGGCCCATCTCGAGCGCGTAGCAAACGAAGCGTGGATGTTCGTGCGTTGAAAAGAAGGGAAAAGGACAAAGCCTGTTTCCGGTGTCGAAACCAACCGAGAGACGATTTATGCAACGCACAACGTGCGTATATCCCTACCCGTGGTTTTTGCGCCGCCTTCGATCGGTCCCAAAACAACTTTTTACCCAATAAACAACCAGCGATTAGGCGAAAGCGATCAAACGCCGCAACTGCGTGCGTCGATCGAGTGAAAACGATCTTCCACGCTTCTGATCGACGATTCAGATAGACACTATCGAAAAAAAACATAACTTCATCAAAAATTCCTTGGTTCGTTGCAAACGTAATAAATAAATTGCGGAATTCTTTGGAAATTCGCACTTTCGTTGATTCAACGCTAAACCTATCGAGCATTACAATTGGTTAGCGCGTAGTGTTTTGTAAAAATCAAGATTTAACTCTTTGCCGTACCATTTTTTTCGTAACTTACTGGCATTATGAATTCTAAATACAAATAACTGCACCACTTTATTTTTAATAAATGCTTTATTTTAAACTGGATGAAAAGAACGTCTTTACTGTCCGATTCGATCATAGAGAATTAATGCTAAGGAACTGTTGGCCAAATATCGGTGAACGAGCTGCAACAAAGTAATCAGGATTGCCTTCGAACTTCTGAGAACGTTTCATCGTTTCTACGCAGATTCGTATTGCGTTATACAAAATATTCAATATAACTAAAGTTATTACAACATCTTCATCACTCAAAATGTTACAGACGAGATAAAACAATTTATATCTTTTATACTGCTGCATCTATTTCAACGCTTACATATTGATTGCAAATGAACAACATTTGATTTCGTCTAAAAAGAAAAGTACAATATTTATATAACATCTTCACCACTAGAAATGTTATAGAAGAGATAAGACAATTTCTGTCTTTCATACTGCTACAT
>CM052097.1:7951182-8005785 GCA_028453745.1 Agapostemon virescens
TCTACTTCAACCCTTAAATACTGATTGCAAATGAACAACATTTGATTTCGTCTACAAAGAAAGGCATAATATTTATATAACATCTTCATCGCTAAAAATGTTACAGAAGAGGAAAGATAATTTATACCTTTTATACTGTCGCATCTACTTCAACCCTTAAATACTGATTGCAAATGAACAACATTTGATTTCCTCTAAAAAGAAAGACATAATATTTATATTTGTTAGATTTTATTTAAAATCTTCAACACGAGTCTGACTCGTCGTAATATGAAAGGGGTTCTAGCGATTTTTTGCAATATATGATTGCACAAACAAAATTGGAAAATTGGTAAACTTGAGATACAGATATTTAAAACGCTATGCATTACTCGAAATAAAGTTCACGAGAGATTTTCCAAAAATTTGTTGACTCGATCTCTGTAAAGACCATTTTATAACTTCATCGGTTGCATAATCTATCAACCTTTCACTTTCATCCCTTTTCTCATCAGAACAGTTTTCGAACGAAACGCTGGCTAGTAATGGCGAGAGCACCTTGTCCACAATCAAGATGTTTCAATCAACATACTTATTATTTTGATTCAGTATTAACATGTTGACTGCCGAGCAAATTTAGGCGTTTTGGACCAATTTCATTTATTTCATTCGTGGAAACTACCAATGTTATCAAAAAGAATTGTTAGTTACTGGACAATGAAGGTCTCACCTCGCATTACTATCTCGGTAATCTCGCTAGGCATAAATTGCTGCTGGATGTTGCTAATTTAACAATAATCATTGTTGAACAGCACGATGGTGCCGGTCACCGGTGACCACCATGACATTCAACCTGTTAAACATTTAGTATCTAAGAGTTATTACTATTACGAGTGAGTTTCCCTGCGACACCTTCAATATGAACACAGATGTTAATTTAGAAATATTGGGTTGTTCGGAAAATTCGCGCCGATTTTGACGAAAGATTGAAACGCAATGTATTTAAGTTTTAGTACACATTCATTAAAAATAAAAATAAATCAGCACGATCTTTCCGGACAATCCAATACTTTCAAGATTGTCGCCCTAATGCAAAATTAAATAATAATTTAATACTTTTACCATCTAAAAATATTCGATATCGCAAGTGAGTTTCTCTACGACGTCTTGAATGTGAATACAGATGTTAATTCAGAAAAACATTCAAGATTGTCGAACTTATGCAAAATTAAATAGGAATATAATAATCTATTGGCAACCTCGCGCAACCAATGCGTCCCAGAGAAACTCACTCACGCGACGAAATAATCTTAGACACTCAAGTTGATTTTCTGTCAAAAGAATCGACTAAGCCTACGCCGATGAAACATTTCTTACTCTTCTCACTGAGTCTTTGAACCTCCACAAAGATATTAAATTTTCCCTAAATACAGACATTAACCCCTTAACTTGTACGCTCGAGTTAATTCGAGCTCGCTAAACAGGCCAAACTGTGCACATTCGAAATAATTCGAGCGGTGTTGTATTTTATACTGCTATAATTTTTCACACTCGAATATAATCGAGAACTGAAAATAACAATGTGAAAGCAAAGAAAAAATATCGTTTTATTGATATTTATCATTTACATGGGATTGTAAACTATAACACTTATTTATTCAAGAATAAAATATGCTTTTCTGCAATGTGAATTGAAATCCAAAATTAAAATTAAAATTTTGACTATTTTTGTATTTTTTTACATAAGAAAAAATTAATTTTTTTTGGCCGGTTTAAAAATAACTGTGCGTTAAGGGGTTAAATAAAAAATTCCGAATAAAAAGTCCAGCTGCGACGTGCCTTGACACGGTCCCTTCGAACCACCAATAAAATCATTCGCCATTTCCACTGGTTCCTTGCGCTGTTAAGCTTTCTCACGAACATCCGACTGTATTCTCGAAGTTGTTTGCATTGAGAACGTTTTGCCACTGTGCAAATCGCGCGCGCATCGAAACGCGTTTACAACTCGGGACGCCCGAGTCCATAGTCGGCAAATGAGTCGAAACGAGACATTCACTGACCGAGAATCGACACCCGTTCCAATTTCCTCAGATTTCCATCTCCCCAAAACACCGGAGGCGTACAAAAGACAAAAATATATATATATATATATATGAACCTGTCCTTAGAACCAGTCGCCGGCCGTCGATCATTCACTGCCTCGCCCGAAATGGCTACGTCGGTCTGATCTTCAACGGACGATTTTACGAGCAACGTGAACTTGAGCGCCCCCGACAACCTTCGCTCCCTTTCGCAGTATTCCGTGTCGCGAAGGTTGTTCGCTTTTCTGCTCACGAGGTGTTGTTCTATATTTCTCTTTGTTCGCTGTTTCTTTCTCTTTTTCTTTCCTCGAGTGAAGGTACGTACGCGAGTGCAGCGTAAGTATGCAGGTACTTAGAAGGAACACGCGAGTCGCGCGTGGAGCAAACGTTAATTGTCCGCGTCGATCGCGGCCTTGTAACACTAAACCGCCGCGGAGCTCTTCCGAGGGCGGTTAGAAAAAAAAAATCAATTTGATCCCGATTAAGATAATGAGTCGTCGATCGGCGGGAAATAAAAATCCTGGCCTTAATAAGGACAAGGTGAACCGGGAGGGAGTCTTGAATCTGATCAGGGTCTCTCCGATCTCGACATGCCTCGCGAGAGTCCCTACGACGAAGGGGGTTAGTCCTCTTCTAGGATTGGTCGCTCCTGCAATAAAAACATTTTGCAAAACCCTTCGCCCACCCCATGAATTTTTCCTTTTTCTTCTTTTCTTCCCCTCCGGATTCCTTTTCATCGTGAACCCGTGGAGAGTGGTTCATCTGCTCGTCCGTCCGTAATAAGCGACCGTTTCTCGGAACGAACGTCCTACTGACGTTATTCAACGTGTCAGATGCAAAATTTGAAATTCACTGCGCCCGTCGAGAACTATTAATTATAGACCATGCACATGGTCGAACTGTGTTCGACTGTCGGTTTTCTGCAAGCCTTTCTATGCACTTCCAGGGCTCGAGCTTTCTGCGAGATGCAAAACCGATGCTTTTCCGTACTGCAGTTGTTTCGGGACGCGGAAACTTTCGTTTAATCCCTTGCAATTGGAATTGTTGTAATAACTTGTAATTTGGTAAATGAAAAAGGTAATTTAGAACTGTGATTGTATGTTCTACGATGGATGTAGATTAACGACTATTAATCCCTAGCACTTCAATGACTCCTCTGAGGAGACACTAAAAATTTACATACTATTATTCAAAACAACTATTGCATTACTATGTTTGCATTTAAGAAATCGGTAATGATTGAAGTATTGAGCGTGCGAACAATAGTCATAAATTTTGTATGCACAAAAGGAAATGAACCATGTAGAATCCAACTGTTCTAGGTAAAAAAATGTCTCGATTTTGGAATTAAAATTGCTTGGAGAGCAAAGGGTTAATTGGAATATTGTTTCGATTTAACACGTTGAATGCCGAGCAAATTTTGTATACTTCAAACAAGTTTAATTTATTTCTTAGAAGCTATCAATGTTATTAAAGAGAATTGTTAGTTACTATATAATGAAGCTTTCACCTCATACTACAATCTGATTCACTTCCACAATAATAAATCGATGTTTAATGCCATGAATTTAATGATAATCGTTCTTAAACGATACAATGGTGCCGGTCACCGGTGACCACCGTGGCATTCAACTTGTTAAGGGTAATCGATAGCGTACATATTTATTGAACCCTGTTTAGAATCTGTAGAATAATATACTTTCCTTCGAAGACGAAATCAAATTCTCTTATTTTGTGAATAATATTCAAGCATTGAGGTAAATGTAACGGTATAAAAAATATACATTGTCGTTTGTCTTCTGTAACATTTTTAGCGATGAAAATGATTAGATTTGTTATTTATTACGATTTATTAGACTCTGTTCAGAGTCTACGTCACGTGTGTGAGACGACTTTGTAACAAATATGAATAATATACTTTCCTTCGAAGACGAAATTAAATTTTCTTCTTTTGTGAATAATATTCAAGCATTGAGGTAAATGTAACGGTATAAAAAATATACACTGTTGTTTGTCTTCTGTAATATTTTTAGCGATGAAAATGATTAGATTTGTTATTTATTACGATTTATTAGACTCTGTTTGGAGTCTACACCAAGTGTGCGACACGACTTTGTAGACCAAAGGGTTAAAAGCGAAGCAGACTCGCTATCGGTAGACTACGGGTTTTATGCGTTTATGGCAGAGAGAAGTAGGTGCAATTTTAAGCTGGGAACGGGTTGAAAGAATTTATGAATACGAATGAGCTGATTCTAGCCTACTATACTCAGAAATTTCGTCATTCGTTTAATAGTTTAGTAGGCTATTCGGCTTCTGATTTTGCAATCGATGGAAACGATTTTGAATTTGCATAAAGATCCACGGTATGGTGACGTAAATTGCGAACAGAAGCGGTTAAGTGTATGTTATGAATTTCCCTTAAACCGAAGTCAAATTCTATTTTATCTAATTTATAGTCATATGATAAAAATAAATTTTTTTTTGCTCCGGGAAAAAATGGTCAACAAAGAAAGACTCTAATCACTGTAATCGTAAAATAAATCGTAGTGCAAAGGGTTAACACTCATAAATTTCATAAATTTCACATAGAGATGCGAATCTTGATTCGCATAATATAGTACTTTGTAATATAATTCCAGCTGATAAAGATCACTGGCGAATTGTAGTGGGCACAGACCGTGAATATTTATGAGTCAGTTTTAGTCTTAATTTCAATATTCTTTTTTTCATACACGACAGAAAATGTATGTCACCAGCCGATAGTGAAGATGGTTGTATAGACACATCTGTAGCAAACGAGCAATTGCGCGAAAAGGCGAAAAATTAGAACTGTTATCATTTGAAATCGTTCTAAAATTATTTAGACAACGACTGAATCTTTAGAATACCTTCAATTATATAGAAAGTGAAAATATTAGGTAAATCGGAAAGTTCCGTCCGTTTTTTTACAAAAAGTAAAGCTTTATTCATGAAAGAAAATGAAAAAGTACGTTAATCAAAATATTGTCCATCGTTAGTGATGACTTTTTCCCATCTTTCGGGCAGCAAGCGAATTCCGCGTCGAAAGAATGATTCATCTTTGGAGGTTATCCAGGCGGAGATCCATTTTTCGAGATATTCGTACGAATTAAATCGTTCTTCAGCAAGTGCGTGTGCCATCGACCGAAACAAGTGGTAGTCAGATGGGGCACAGTCTGGCGAATAAGCCGCATGTGGTAGCACTTCCAAGCGAAGTGCTTCTATCGTTTCCTTGACAATTTTTGAGACGTGAGGCCGAGCATTGTCATGCAGCAAAATCACCTTACGCTGTCTCGTTTCATATTGTGGTCGTTTTTCGTGCAATGCTCGACTCAAACGGATAATTTGTTGTCGGTAGAGATCTCCTGTGACTGTTTGACCAGTTTTTAGCAGTTCATAGTATACCACACCTTCCTGATCCCACCAAATGCAGAGTAAAGCCTTTTTTCCGTGGATATTCCGCTTTGGCGTCAATGTTGAGGGTTGGCCAAGATCACAAATGGTTTTTCAAACGTTTAGGATTGTCAAAATAAATCCATTTTTCATCCCCAGTGATGAGACGATGGAGAAACCTCTTTCTTTGTTGCCTAGCAAGCAAAATTTCGCAGATGGTTTTCCGCCTTTCAATGTCTCTTGGCTTGAGTTCATATGGGACCCACTTTCCTTCCTTGTAGACCTTCCCTAAGGCTTTTAAACGGTCGGAAATGACAGATTGAGCACAATTTAACGCTTCTGCAATTTGTTTTTGCGTTTTACATGGATCTTCATCCACCAACGTCTGCAATTCTTCGTCTTCGAATACTCGTGGCCGTCCAGAACGCTCTTTGTCCTCCAAAGAAAAATCACCATTTTTAAAACGTCGAAACCACTCTCTACATGTTTTATCGGAAACAGCATTATCGCCATGAACGTCTACAATCATTTAATGAGCTTCAGCTGCCGTTTTCTTCCAATTGAAACAAAAGACTAACACTTCGCGCAAATGACGCTTATTCGGCTCAAATTCCGACATCTTCAATATAGAAAAAAACGAAGTTATTGATGCAAGCGTAAATTGTTGTGTACTGAGTTTTATTAACAGCTGTTCAAACTAAAAAGTTAGCCTTACTTTAGAGGTTATAGTTACCCACAGTTCGAGCTACGGCTACTCGACGCTAGATGGACAGAACTTTCTGATTGACCTAATATTAAAAATATTTTTAACGAACTGATTCTTATATTTTGTTGATCTCTGTACCGTTTGAAATGTCACTCGTCTATTTCAGTCATAAATGTATAGAATCCGCGATCTAAGATCGCAGAGGACCAAATGTATTCCTACTTCCAGCAATTTTTCGAAATCGTCATAAATAACTCACATGTAATTTGTTAAATCGTCGCACGATGAAATCTGTGGTGCTTTTACAGGCGAGTGCGATAGCCATTGATGAACACTGTCCTGAGATCAGCCGACACATGTTTAAAACATGAAGTTAAAGCTGTTGTACGAAATCTACCAATGGACCGCGGTAAAATCGACCGAAATGTCACGTATCGGGCGGTCTGAATAAATCGTTATATCATTTAACCTAAATTAACGGAATTAAAGGCCACTTCAGAGAAAGGGAAAGAGAACGAGAGAGAAACAGAGAGACTTGATGATATTGTAGTGTTACTGGAATTACAATTCATAATCGAACTGCAACGTTCAATAAATACAACAGCACTTATTTATTTTAACGAGTTCCTCTTGCAGTGGAAGAGAGAAATACAGAGAGACTTGACGATACTGTAGTGTTTCCAGAATACAATTCATAATCGAGCTGCAACGTTCAATAGATAAAATAACATTTATTTATTTCAATGAGTTCCTGCTTGCAGATAAAGAGAGAAATACAAATAGACTTGATATTATAGTGTTTCCAGGATATAATTCATAATCGAACTGCAATATTCAATAAATAAGACAGTACTTATCTGTTTCAATGAGTTCCTGCTTGCAGATAAAGAAAGAAAAACAGATAGACTTGATATTATAGTGTATCCAGAATACAATTCATAATTGACCTGCTATGTTCAGTAACAACACTTATCTCTTTGAACGAGTTCCTGCTTGAACATCACTGTATCTCGTAAAGAACAGTTTGTGAATCGTAAATTTCGACCTGGAGAAAGAATATAAACATAACAACGTGTTTATTAGCTCTCGAAGAAAACAAGTGAATATGGAAACGGAACTGCGTGAGATATTGTAAATCCTCTCGTAGAAAATGAATAAAAGGAAAATCTCCGAGCTAACCGAAAGTCTTTTTTAATTTTTATTGTCCACTGCACCGACACGAAACAAAGCAGATGCTCACGTCATTTTATTAGCATAACGATGTGGTCGCGATATCGAAAAAGAAGATTGGTGACGAATATGATTGAACGCTCGGACAACATTTGGAGATGTCCGTATACTAGGGAAATGTGAATTAAAGATACTGAGAAGCGACATCGAAGATCTTTTTGTCGTCACTTGTTGGCTTGCTCGATTTTTATTCGGCAAAGGCAGCGACTTTTTCAAGATACATGCAACATCGATTGAAAGCTGTAAGTTGCCGCTTCGTTGCAGATGTCGCATCGACGCATTAAATGCTACGTTAATCATTTAGGACTGACGGTATCGATTCTGCATAATAATATATTTTCTATATTATTCGTATAATATTAAAAAAGTATTTACACTATTTCGTTAATTGAATTAATTGAAACAAAAAAACCCAAATGCGGCGAGCAAGCCTTTCGCTTATCCACAGTTGCGACTTTCCATTTAACACTAAACCTACCATAAGTGGTCAAATGACCCTTTCCAGATTTTCTATTTGATAATTACTGACGTTATAAAATAGTCTCCGCAGAAATCGATTCGATGTCATTTTCTATTTCAACATACATTGTAATAAAAATTGCACAACATCTAAATAAATAAATTCTTGTCACTTTTATAGGAGAATATACATTAGCTAAGTTTACTGCTCGGTAGGTTTAGTGTTAAAGTTTAATAAAAAGTAACGTGAGATGTTAAACAAAATTGCTCGGCGTTTAACAAGTTATTTTCTATTTGAGATCCCGCTCGAGTTAATTTTTTAACGCGGTTGTCGGGTTAAGGACTCGCAACACCGTTTTAGTTTCCCATTTTGGACAGGTGGTCGGTTAACGACCAAAGTTACGTGAAATCGCAAGAATTCTGACCTATTTATGCAACGTTGAGGTCCATGTCTGAACAATCAGCCGTCTCTTTGGAATGTTTCTGGTATTTAAGAAAATATGTAATTAGTCGCGGTCAAGGGGAAAGGGAATAGTCAAAAATTGTTAAAAATTTTCAAATTACTACGGCGATAGCAAATATTAAAATCTAACAATCTTCATTACGTTCAGAATATTTAAACAATTATTCTGGATGAATTTTTTATTAAAAAGTAGAAAATGGTTTATATTAATATTGGAAATTACTTTTCTCGTTTCACTGTCGATGCGAACAACAAAATCGTACAATAACGATAAAAATAATTATTCATAAAAATTCTGCAGTTTATCATAAAAATAGTCCAACAAAGTAATTGCAAATGTTCCTACAGAATAACAAAGTGTAATTAAAATAACACCGGACTTGCAGACTAATGAAATTGGCTGATGTATATTGTCTTCTAAAAATTATCACATTTATTTCATTTCAATTTCGTCGGATTTTTATTCCAATATTCAGTTGAATGAAGAAATCCGCTGAATCGATTCTTGTGAACATTTATAACTGAAATAATTGTGTAATAAACAATCTGGACATTTGACCGGCTGTGGGTTAACACCAAACTTTAAGTTAAATCTATCACAGAGAGATGTTCAATTATACTTTGTGTGATTCAACAGAAGTTCAATTATACTTTGTAATAAAAATCGCAAATAATCCAAATTAATTTAAATCTTGGCATATTTATAATATGCACAAATAAATTTTTATCCTCTTTAGGTTTAGTGGTTATTATATATTATATTATATAATTATACTTTGTAATGAAAATCGCAAATAATACAAATTAATTTAAATTTTGGCGTAATTACAGGTTAATATACACAAGTGGATTTGAATACTCGGTAGGTTTAGTAGTTATTATATGTTATTAATATAACACAATTACTATAATATTATATTATATAATATATTTTTAATAATAATATTTTATTATTATTTTATTTTATTTTAATAATAATTTTTAATAATAATTAATAATATATTTACCAACACTTTGTTCAAATAGAATTTTCTTTTAGTATAATATGTACGTTTATCTACTAAATTGAACTTTATATTATATAATATAATTACAATTATACTTTCTAATGAAAATCGTAAATAACGGCATATTTACAAGTTCATATACACAAGTTAATTTTAATACTCGGAAGGTTTAGTGGTTATTATATATAATTATATTTCGTAATGAAAATCGTAAATAATACAAATTAATTTAGATTTTGACATATTTACAGGTTAATATACACAAGTTAATTTTAATATTTGAAGGTTTAGTGGTTATTATATGTAATTGTACTTCGCAATAAAAATCACAAATAATCGAAATTAATTTAGATCTTGGTATATTTACAAGTTAATATACACCAATCGATGTTAATACTCGGTAGCTTTAGTGTTAAATATAAACTATCCAGTAAAACTGTGCAAGCTTGCAGAACGAAAATGCAGGATAGTATCGAAGTATAATATAAGTGCGTAAGTGCATTAAAAATGAACGAATTTGCAATCGACTTCTATAGTCTACTCACAATACACGTAGCCGTGACATCGTCCGAAATCCCGAAACGTTCCTGACATCACTAGATGCACGTCTAACAGAGTTAATTAACGAGTGGAAAAAGGCACCCTGACGCAGGCGAGTGGATGACTAGCGGCAGACTGAGGTGCAAGGATTCGAAGTATTAATCAACAGTGGGGGGATATAATTTATCTTTCGCAAGAAAAAAGAGCGTGCCGAGCTTGCCTTGGTTCTGTTTTCGGGGACCCCTGCGCGCCCCCCACGCCCAATTTATTTTCACCGTTTCTCTGGCCCGCCACTTGTCTACCACCTCCGACCTGTTCAAGGGTTCGTCCGGCTGTATAAAAGCAGAGGATCTTCTTGGTATCTCATCAGTCGCAAAACAACGACGAACCAACTCCACTAACGCAGCACCATGCACGCCAAGGTGAGCACAGCGTTTGTACCTCTTGGACTTGGCGGAACGGTCCTGGGGATCAGTCTTTGCTGAGGATCAGGACCGGCCGTTAGGATCATTCTCTATCTCGAAGGGCTTTCAACCCTTTCGCAACGGTGTAAATATTTCGACCAATACGTGCTCCAACTCGCAAATCGCCCTAATTTCTTTCTTGTAAAATCCGAGACAGTCTCTTGTTACCATTTTTGTGACGTTCTGGTTTCTGTGTTGACCGAGAGTGTCGATAGACGTGAAAATTTACCGACACTTTGTTCGAATAGAATTTTCTTTTAGTATAATATTGTACATTTATTTAGTAAATTGAACTTTTGTAAATTCAGTTTAGCACGTGACCTGTGACGAGTAGTCTGATTATCCATCGAATGTGTTTGTTGCATTATTTTTAATTTATTAAACGTCGGGATAAATTGCGGTAACGGTAGATTGAGCGAATTGTGTTAAACATGTTTGGAAAAAACAATTTTGTTGAAACTGGGTCAAGAAATTGTAACGAAATTTTTGTTTTTCCATCGTGGATAAGAGATTCCTTTGAGGTGCCTGTAAAAATCAAACTGAGAATTATTCTGTATCGCTTGTTCGAATATAGCAATTAAAACTTCTATCAATATGTTACAAAACAAAGTGCTCTCGTTGTCATGTTTACTACGTAGTTCAAGAATCATTGCATTTTAAAATTATTGTATCAGAGTCACTATAATAAAAATTGCTACACTTAACTAAAATCTGTTTTATCTCGTTTCTGTTCTTTAATATCAATATTTCTTTCACATAATCGTGTTTTAAAAGACTTTTTGATACTACGAACTAAATCTGGTACCTAAAGGAGAAAAATTTAATACAACTCTGTCAACAAGGAAACTTTATATGCAGAGCTAAGTACAAATGTCACCTCAGGCTAAAGATTCACTGAGTTTATTTCCTCATAAATTAAAAAATATTTAATTTCTTCTTTCTTGTACGATACTGTGTACTCTCTTAAAATGTGACACAACGAATCAAACATAAACTAAAAGTAGGTGAATTAAGCAAATGTCACTTTCTACAAAAATCTAGCATACATTCTCAGTCTCATGCTATTTTCTTTTCTCAGATATTATAAAACATTTAACTTCTTTATACTTGTACGCTACCGTGTACATCTTTAAAATGTGACATAACGAATCAAACATAAGTTAAAAATGAAGTATTAGATTGTTTCAACGCGTTTCATAGCGTTTTAAAAGAGAAAATGGTCCCGAGTTAAATGACCCTTTTCAGAATTTTCATTTTGCAATTATTGAAGCCACAAAATTGTTTCCACAGAAATCGATTCAACAAATGTTCAATTACACTTTGTAATAAAAATCGCAAATAATCCAAATTAATTTAAATCTTGGCATATTTATAATATGCACAAATCAATTTTAATACTCGGTAGGTTTAGTAGTTATTATCTGTTATATTATACAATTGTACTTTGCAATGAAAATCACAAATAATACAAATTATTTTAAATTTTGGCATATTTGCAAGTTAATATACACAAGTTAATTTTAAAATGTACATCTTTAAAATGTGACAGAACGAATCAAACATAAACTAAAAATGAAGTATTAGGTTGTTTCAACGCGTTTTATATCGTTTTAACACTTTGGCTGCCATGTCATCCACATATGGGTGTCAGAGCAATTTGTCCATGTTTAAAAATAAATTCATACATTAATATAATCGTTGCACTACATTTAGTTGAAATCTGGAGAATACGAGAAGGTAGAAGGATAACTATGTGTCGTGTATTTTAAATTTTAAATTGTTTTTTTTTTTTTTTTCTTTCATGGTTTTACGTCGCATCAACTGCATGGTTATTAGCGACTTAAATTGTTGTTTCATCAAATAAATCACTTTGATTTTGTTGAATTTTTGAGGTTGTTGTTCTGGCAGTTAAAGTGTTAAAAGAGAAAATGGTCCTGAGTTAAATGTGCAAATTACGTAAGAAACTGTCAGGACTACCTAACGCGATCTTAGACAATTTCCGACAATTTCCAAGGATCGTAGGAGTATCGGACGGTTGCTTAGAAAACAGTCGAGGAATTTTATGTAAATTCTGGTTTCAGCTTTTGATAGTCGTCGCCTTCGCGGCAGTAGCTTTCGCCGCCGATGAGCCCGCAAAGCCTGAAACAGCTGAGACGAAGAAGGACAAGCGAGGTCTCTATGGACTGGGCTACGGTGGTTACAGCGGATACAGCGGATACAGCGGATACGGATTAGACTCCGGTTTGGGAGTGGCCTCGTACTCCAGCTATCCTTCGATCGGCATCGGCCACGGTGTATCGACGGTCCTGACCAAGGAAGTGCCCGTTGCCGTGCCTCATCCTGTCGCAGTCCCTGTCGAGAAGCATGTCCCAGTGGCAGTCAAGGTATATACACAAACGTTTGCTCTCGCGTGAAAATGCGCGAGGATCCGCCGCCGCCTGGTAAAAGTGAACGAACCACTTTCGATCTCGTCGGAATCATGTCGCGTGAAATCGTTAATGACCTAATCCTTCCACGAGCTCTGTGCTCCACGGAGGAGCGGAACGAAACCTGATGTGCGAGAATATGGGAACGGTGTCTCGGCGTATGAATATATAGAATCACGCTCTGTTTATCGCGAAGTATCCGTTCGCGATCGTCGCACGGCGTACCGTGCCGTGCCTTCGTCATCATCGATCGTTAATTAGCGTTCCAATGCGAACGAGTGTGGGATTTCGAAAGATGGGATCGTTTACAGTGCTCGCGGTGTTTTCTCTGAGCCGCGGTCAGCACCGTGAGAAGCAAGTGTCTTTCGTTGAAACGTGTTATAGTTTATTGCCTCGCTATGCGGATAGCACAGATCGTCGTCGGTGTAAATCTATCGGTGGATTGCAAATTCGATGTATTCGCGACGTAAATTTCTAGCTGCGATTTCACACAGTCTAACGCTAGTGTTTACGGTACACGCTATTTTATATCAGTTTAGGAAGATAACGACGTTTTGTTTAAAATATACTTTACGTATGTTTAACATATTGAGCACTGACGAGCCATTTAACACTTTAACTGCCATGTCACCCATATGTGGGTGACAGAATTATTTGTCCATGTTTAAAAGTAAATTTTTACGTTAATATATTCGTTGCACTCAATTTATTTGATATCTAGAGAATAGAAGAAGGTTGAAAGTGAATGATTTGTCATACATTTTAAATTTTAATTTGTTGTTTTATTAAATAAATTACTTTGACTTTGTGGAATTTCTGAGGTTGTTAATTTGGCAGTTAAAGTGTTAATTAATTATGAACTCATTTGCTTGTTTCTGAACAATGAGTAGCTAAAGAAAATATTTAAAGCCTTATACATTTTCGTAAAATAGTATATTTTGATTGAATATTCGTCGTGTACAATTTAATAGTCACAAAATCAGACGGATTTACAAAATCCACACTATCGCAGGGCCGGTGCTCAATGTGTTAAAATATACTGGAAGAAACAAATTTGTTTGACTCACTCCTCGTGGATGCATTTTTACAATCTCGATAATTGTAAATAATTATTTCGCCATCTTGACGCGTTCCATAAGCCTAGCGTTGAAGATTAGAATAATTGGATAGCATCAGGTTTTTCCTAAACCTTCAACCTAGAATGGTTATTCAAGTAAAATTATTCTAGGAAGGAAAATGTTGTTGGATAGATTCTATATCTTGTCATCGAAGCAAATAGATTTTATTTTGCATATAGCAAAATATAATATTAATATTAATAATAGTATATAATAATAATATTAATATTAATATTGCATATAATGCCGTGAACGTCGGAAGAGTTTTTTTTTGCTTTCTCACTATAGTTAATTTTACGATTCAATACAACTAGAGACAGGAATATATTTGAATTATTTTTGTTGAACTTTAGAATGTTATTTATGAATTAAAACGTTGGTAACGAATCTAATGCTGATCCTTGTTCATACGAGAGGCTAGTCAGAGTCAGGCTTAGATCAAGAAATTAAAATGACCAGAAATAGTTGCTTGGAGTTGTCGATCTTTCAGCAGTATAGTCTGATTTGCAGAGTGTCGCACATACTTAAGTATTTCAGTTAGGAGACAATTTAAAAAGGAGAATAATTTTAGAAAGGATTATAGAAAATTAAGGAATTGGGCACAAGCACTCCTGATCAGTTTCACGGAACTTCCGAATTTTTAGAGTAGTAAAAGTAGTACTTGTAGAATAGTACTTGTAGAGTAGTATATACATACGTGTGTATCCGTAGTGTCTGTATAGTGCCCATAATCGGCACGACTGTACCCAATAAGCTAATACAAAGTTAGAATCCGATTTCAAAAAGAGAATATTGCAGAGAAACGTCCAAGTTACTTAAAAGAAGGGGATTCTTGCTGTTCTTGATTTGTAATTAATATTTAAGCATTGCAGTAGGTGTAGCGATGTAGAAGATATAAATTACCTTTTCTCTGCTGTAACATTTTTAGCGATGAAGAATATTATAATAACTTTAGTTTCAAAGAAAATAGTATGACAAGGGATTAATCGGTTAACCGTAGCCGACATCTTTTCAAAGCGCGCATTTATGCACGTCGCGAAAATCAAGCGAAGCAGTTCCAGCCAGAGCACACGGAGATGCATGAATCTATCTGAAATTATTTATACTTTTTATTTCGTCTTGACCTCCAAATATTCTAGGAATATCGAAATTTACGAATACATTTTAATACAATGATAATTAAATTTTATGCGTGACGAGTATACTCGTGATGACACAAAATATTGCTAATTCTCCATAACTTGTATACTCGTCAAACGCAGCTAACTGGTTAACACTTTGACTGCCATGTCACCCATATCTAACAGAATTATTTGCCCATGTACAAAAATAAATTTGTACGTTAATATATCCGTTGCACTAAATTCAGTTGAGCTCCGGAGAACGCATGAAGCTCAAAGAATAACTATGTGTTGTACAATTTTAACCCTTAACACTCCAATGGCCCCTCTGAGGGGACACTAAAAATTACTATTATTCAAAACATCTTTTACACACTGTATTCGCATTTTAAAAAACTGGTAAAAATTGTAATGTCGCACTTACGAGTAATAGTGCTAAACTTCATATGCACGAAAGGAAATTACTCATTCACAATCGAGCCATTCTAGTTTAAAAAAGTGTTTCGATTTTAGAATTAAAATCCTCGGAGTGCAAAGGGTTAAGTTATCAATCGTTGCTTCATTAAATAAATCACTTTGATTTTACGGAATCTTCGAGGTCGTTGGTTGGCCAGTTAAAGTGTTAAAGGAACTTCCTTTCTGGAACAGCCTGTAGAGTGGAGCAAGCAAGAGCATTGTAGCAGCAATCTAACGCAATCGATTGTGTTGTTCAGGTACCAGTCGCAGTCCCGGTCGACCGCCCGTACCCCGTGCACGTCCCGAAACCGTACCCAGTTGAGGTGACGAAGCACGTCCCAGTGCCCGTGGACAGGCCAGTCCCGTACCCAGTCAGCGTACCAGTAGTTCAGAAGGTCGCAGTGCCAGCTCCGTATCCCGTGAAGGTTGCCCAGCCAGTCGCCGTCCCGTACGTGAAGCACGTCCCAGTCCCAGTCGCGCAGCCAGTCGTCGTTGAGAAGCAATACAACAGCGGCTGGTCGTCTGGCTACTCTTCCTGGTAAACGGCAAACATCTTCATCGCGGACTCTTCGGGGGAGCCAATCTGAGAGGCCAGGAGCAGCGCATCACGGCAAAGCGACGGACGGATCGTCGAGACCACCGACAGAGAAAGTTCCTCACACGACGCAATCCTCCTCGAGGGCGAGCGACCTTCGCTGACGATTCGACCGAACGCCGGACACCATCGTTCACCCTTCACTCGCCTCTCTTTCGCCTGTTCTTTTTACCTCGTTTTATTTTTGGTCAGTCACTCACGGTCAACCCGCGCCACCAAGATTGGCTCCCCTTGAGCGACGGGGCTAAGGGATCAGCCCCGGACTCGGACCTCGGTGTCCTCGAAAACCGATCGACGGACCACCTTCGGAGCCGAGAAACCAATTGGATCGAGCGTTTTGCTACTGTGACATTAGTCGTAATTTTTTCTACCGGCGTAATTGTTTAATATGTTTTTTTTTTGTACGTAACTCGACGCGCGTCTTGCATCACTGAAATAAAGATACCTTTTTTTCGTACGAAAATAACCGGTTCGCATATGCTGTGACCCCGCCTCTCATCCCTGCTCCTCAGCCGCGCCTCCCTATTTACTTTCGAAAATTGGAGCAACCTTGCGAAACTCTCGTAACCTTCTACCGTCATCCTTGAATACTTTCGGGGCGGTTACCGTGAGACGGATCACTCTCAAACGCAGAACCTGCACGGAGAAATACGAAGACATTGAGGCATAATCGGGTCAATGTAGCTTGCACGACTTTCGGACAACTTCGTCAACTTTTTGATAGTAATTCGGAGAGTGGGACCGAGGTCGCTGGGCTTCGTCGTTCGAAACTTGATTTATCCGGGAAGCCGACGTCGACGTTCTGCTGCTTCTTGTTCGAGTTACCAAACACTTGATTTTCCGTACAGAGTTTACAAATCTTTGATGTATTGATCGATTACCCCTCAAACTAAGTGGAGAAGTTTAGTTTGAACTAGGGTATCAAAATCATCATCTCATTAAATTTTCGCTACCGATTGAATTTGATTAATAGCTGTCACCAGCTATGTAAATAAGAAACCGGAATTTTTTGGTAAAAAATAAAAGCTTATTATATGACAATTATATAAAATATTTTATTCGAAGTGTTGCCCATCGGTTGCTATATATTTTTAGTATCTCTCTGACAATTTGTGGATGCCACACTAAAAAAAACTGTTCTTCTTCCGAGACAAATCAATCATCGAGTCATTTTCGTACATTTTTGTAAGATTCAAAGCGTTGCTCAGCAAGTGCGTGTCTTATCGATGCAAATAAGTAATAATCGGATGAAGCCAAGTCTGGTGAGTAAACCGCATGCGAAAGTATTTCCCAAGTAAACGCCTGAAAAGTTTCCTTGACCGGTTTTGCTGTGTGCGATAGTGCATTATCATGAAGCAAAATCACTTTGTGTTGCCTTTTAATCCCGTTTTTCTGTCTTTTGCATCTCAGCTGGAAATTTTCCCATTGCTTTAACGGTTGCAATAACGAGGATGAAGAAAATATGATCCCATGGCTTTTAAACGTATGGAGACAGCTTCTCGTGTCGCATTTAATTGATCTGCGAGTTGTTGCGTTTGAGCGTCATCCTCATCCAATGATGTTTGTGATTCGCTGTCTTCAAAATTTTTCGACGACCTACCACGTTCTTTATTTCTTATTTCTTATTTCACTTTTGAATTTTTTAAAGCACTCCAAGCACCGTGATTACCAAGAACATACTCACCGTAAGCTTCGACAAGCATTCGATGCGATTCCTCAGCAGTTCTCTTCAAATGGTAACAGTAAGTCAATGCTGTCCGCAAATCGTAGTTTCCAGGCAGAAAATTCGATTTGTTCAACGCTATTAAAAATTATGCTGTTGTATGAGACTAGTATGATTGTGAGTTCAAAATCTTTATCGGATGTCGAAACAAGAAAATGGCGTCAATCGCACGGTTTGACGGTAACTATATTTACAGGTAGCGCAACGTATGGATTAATTCCGGTTTCATATTTACAGATTTGCTATATTGGAATAAACAGAAACACTTATATGTCTGCAAGAAGTACCATGAGAAATGTTTTAAAATATTGATAAGTAGAGAAGTGAGCAGCCCTAAACGTCAACGATTATAAAATTGTAAATATATTCCCATGTCCGAGGGTAAATTGCACATTTTCTAGCGATTGAATTAAATAATTAACTGTTACATTATGATCAACCGAAAAACTAATGTGTCTGCAAAAAGTAGCACGAAAAATGTTTAAAAATACCATAATAGCCATAAATATCAACAATTATAAAATTGTAAAAATGTTCCATTTTCCGAGGGTAAATTGCACATTTTTTACCGGAAGGATCAACCGAAAAACTAAAGTGTGTGCAAAAAGTAGCACGAAAAATGTTTAAAAAGACCATAATAGCCATAAACATCGACAATTATAAAATTGTAAAACTGTTCCACTGTCCGAGGCTTAATTGCACAATTTTTACCAGAACTCAATTAAAAGGTCTTTCAGTAATTGTACTGCAAAAAAATGTAGCTTAAACAACTATTTTTCCATTGTAATTTCTAACAAATATATTAGATAACATTACTTACTACCACGATAAAATTATTGCTGTCAGCTGTTGAGAGATCCATAAAGAAATCCATAAATCGCCGGTCGGTAAAGTGGGAAGACCTACCTCATCAATTAATAATTAAAGTATAATTTCCAATAACAAAGTATTGTTAGTTGCAAAAGTTCTATGACGTACGTGAATGGCCACTGTGGTCGCTGTTTAATAAGTTTACGCTTTTTACAAAGTGCAACAATAGAAATTAATATAACTGGGTAGGTAAAAGACCACTTTCTTGGAACGAGGAACAGGAACCGCATTTTTTCAATACATTTTCTCGAGCCTGTTATAGATACTTGTCGCTGGTGTCACCCCGTTTCCTTTTCCACACGGCGAAAACGTTAACCACAATTTTCTTGACCGCGTATAGATCAGAGATAACCGGAGGATCGAATATAGATCACGTAGACATTGAACCAATCGTCTGACTCATCAAATTGTGGCAGGACAATCTACTTTCGATTTCATCGAACCGTGAAAGATCGTTTTCAACGCAACACGCATCGTTATGCTTTTCACCGAACGATGTTAACATTAAACGTATCACTGAAAGCAATCAAAACATTTCAATTTATGAAAATAACAAAGCTGTATTTATTTAAATTTGCTACAAATTTCATCACAATATGTTCATGTGCAAGGAAATTTTTTCCATTATTTCTTATAGAAGCAACTTCATTTAGCAACTATCATTTCAGCAATTGTAAAACAATAAATACGAAACCGGTAGGTTTTCAGTGTTAGATCGGACATCGTGATTTGTGGAAACAGTTGAGTTATGGTTGACGTAACGAGGAATGGCGTAAAGAGGACTGGTGTAAAGAAAGTCGAGCAACGTACAGGTATTAATTTTTATTAGAAAATGGATAAGCAAAAGAAACTTCATAAACCAACAACAACAAATTACAAACAAAAACTTAACGACTTAACGGTACAGAATACAATCGATGGAAGCGTCGTAAAGGACAATTAGATTTCTTCGGAGCTCTGCTCGGCATCTCGTGCAAAACTCAAACGTAATAGGAGTTGGACGGTTCAATCAGCTTAACAACAGCAAATGAATCATCGTCGAAATTTACAAATTCTTAAACCATAGAGAATTCTTCTAGCTACTGTGAAAACTTGAACAAGGTAAACGTCGTAAGACAAAACAACAGGATTAAAAATTAATAGAGCATTCGCGATTCACCTCGGTATAACAACTACCGATGGTCCCGTCATTTAATATAAAAGAAAAATAATACTTTTCAATAGTCTCAACTCGAGGACTAAAAACAAGCCACGAGATACCATACTGGCAAACCCAGAGTTCATTTTCCTCAGAAGGATCTCCATTGATCGACAATATGACGGTTGGAACTTGAACATTTACAAATCGACGAAACCTCGTTTTCAGAAACGGAACACTCGAGCTGTGCCGTATTTTTTCCACCAACTGTACCAACGTGCGCTACGGAAAAGTAGCGCGTTTCATTTGTCCCAGGGAAACTAGCGCGTTTCGATCTACGACGAGAAGCAGCGTGTCTCGATGTTTCTGTCGAAAACGAGCACATTCCAAAAATGCCACGACAGCACGCACGGTTGCGCATTTAAAAACGCAGATGATATTAAAATTCAAATACTGTTAAATAAGATTCGTCGGAAACGAAAGTTCTTACAATTCCTTAAACGATACTGTTAGTAATTTATGCTCGATTATGTTTCACTCGTCGCTTTTGAGACATTTGATTAATTTTAAAAAATTGTCTCCTTTTTAAGCAGAATATTAGGCAATCCGTTTGACATCTTAAGCAAGACGCGTGTTTCCTATGGTTAACGGCAAACCGTGCTATTTTTCGCAGAAAATCGGCACCTGCGAAGTGTGCCATAATGCCTCGCGAAAAGAGCATAACGCGGTATTCTGCGCGATCAACGAAAGTATACTACATTCCGAAATAGGGATTGAAAGATTGTGTTCTTTGTGACCAGAAAGAGCTACAGTTCATTCAAGTCACGACAGTTAAACAAAACACGAGTTTCTTCCGTTATGCAAAAAAATTAGGCTGTCGCTTTGTCGCGCTCGAATGGCTATTCGATCGCAACGACTCGATTTGTTGAACAAAGTCGGACAAATTTGCGCAAACCTGACACTAAACCTACCGAGCGTTAAAATTAACTAGTGTACATTGTCTTATAAAAATGGCACGATATAATTTGTTTAATTTTTAATTTTAATGTTTAATTTTTAATTTTTAATCATTTCTGCAATTTCTATTACTACTGATTAGAATTTCTACGATTTTTATTAACCCTTAGCACTCCGATGGCTTCTCTGAAGCGACACTGAAAATTGCCAGACTATTATTCAAAACAATTTGTACATTAGAAACGTTTTCAATTAAGAAGTTAGTAAAAATTGAAGAGTTGCTCTACGATTAACAGTAACAAATTTGATGTGCAAGAAAGGAAAAGAACCACGTGCAATGGAATTATTCTAGGACAAAAAAATATCTCGACTTAAAATTGCTTGGAGTGCAAAGGGTTAAAATATATGACCGAATAAAGAAATCTAGTGAATCGATTTTTATGAAGACAATTTTATAATAATGGTAAAAAGGTTTCTAAAAAATAGAAAATCTAAAAAGTGTCATTTGATACACTGTGGTACGTTTAGTGTTAAATAAGTCTCATCACTGGCCACAAATTGCTACAGCAATCTACATCTACATCGTTTCTAAACAACAAAACTCGAACAATCGGTTGAAGCGTTAAATTTACGTATTACGCAGTTATTTACCGTTACATGGCATACACATTGTTCCTTGCGTGCGCTCTCGGTGGCTCTAAAAAAGAAGGACGAAGGACAACACCGCAAGGGCAAGATGGAGACCGTACCTGTTCAGAATGCGCGTCGTTGACATAGTCACCTCGACCAATAACAAAACCCGCGTCCCTTCCAGCTGGCTTCTTTTCAGCCGCGTGAAATACTATACTCCGATCTCCTACATCGAACGAGACAAGTCAGCGCGGATAAACAAAATACCAGCGTGCATCCTTTCCTAACTGCCTAGGAAACGTACCCTCAACCCTGTCGCACTCGAGTAACATTTGTTTACCTTTCACTTGGATTTACATCGGTCCGGTAGCTGTCCAACGATCCGATCCAGCTTTGGATCGTGACTGGAATAAAGTAAACCAATCCAGTCGAGTGACTAGATCGACAGTTCACTTTTCAATCCTGCGTTTACGAACAAAATATCCCAGCCTTACTGGAATCGTCTATTAACGGCAGCTGAAAAAGAGTCTCCTGAGGCGATGCAAGAGCAAAAAGGCACTCCGTGGACTCAACTTTTATAGTTTCAGTTGATTTATACTTTATGAGCGAATATTTCGCTGAAACAGACAACACGTGTGACTGGGGGACGTGTCCTTCTCGCATTCCGCGCGACAGACTACTTTTCAGCTTCCAGTGATAGACGTCAAGCGACGGTATTTATGTAGACGCTGATCGATTTCCAGTGAAATCGCGGAATCCAGCAGCTGGGATAATGTAAATCCAACTGGTATCTTAATCTCAACTGGTTTGCTTAATCGCAAACCGTTGGTCGTCCTGTGGGAGATCAGCGCATAGTCTTCGCGAGGCAAACGGAACGCGCTAGTTTTGGTAACGCAGGTCAATGTTGGTTTGCTCAGTGGTTGTAATCAGGCTGAGATGGCTGGAAGTGTCCGTGGACTCCCGAATGGTCTTGATCGTATCCGTGTCCCTGTTCGTTCAACGTGTAGGAGCTGTAGCTCTCGGACTCGTGTCCCACATGGTCAGATCCCGAATCGTAGCCACCGGAAACGCCGCCCTCGGACTCGCTGTGAGCCTGATAAGGTATGGGGTGCGGCACCGGGTAGAAGACCGGCTTGCTAATGGCTACCGGCTGGGGAACGGGAACCGGCTGCGGGATCGGCACCGCCTTCGGCACCACCACCGGCACTTGCTGGTGGATCTCGATCGGGACTGGCTTCGACACTTCGACTGGCACCGTTTCCTGGACTTTCACTAGCTTCGTGTACGGAACCGCGATCGGATGGTTCACCGGCACCGGGACGGGTATGTGATGGGGCACCTGGAGAAAAGGGATTCTAAATCAACGGGTACGAGATTTCCAAGTGTCTCGCGATCTCTTTCGTCAAGGAGAAACCGTGACTTCTGTCACGCAGCAGAGGGGACTCAGTGCAGCTGCTCGTTACTGGGTCGCTTCATAAGTAGACTGCGGATTTTGTGCATTGTTTCGAGGCGGAAACGAGTATAGTTAAGATTGTCCATGTTTTTACTAAAGATTGTCAATGTCAAAGAATTCGAGAATGTTAATCCGACGTTTTCAATTGTAATGGAATTAGCAAAGAAATTAGTTGTTGCTGTTTCTTGTAATTGACACAGACAATTTTTAGTTTGTACAAAGATTTTTATTTTGCACAAAGAATTTGAGAATGTTAACGCGATGTTTTTAATTGTAATGGGATTAGCAAAGAAATTAGTGGTTGCAGTTCTTTCTAATTGACACAGACAATTTTTAGTTCGGACAACGATTTCTATTTTGCACAAAGAATTTGAGAATGTTAATGCGTTATTTTTAACTGTAATGAGATTTGCAAAGAAATGGTTGCTATTTCTCGTCATTTACGCAGACAATTTTTCTTTTGTACAAAGATTTTTTGTTTGTTTAAAGAATTTGAAAATGTTAATATATTATTTTAAGCTGTAATAAGATTATCATAGAAATTAGTGGTTGCTGTTTCACGTAATTGACACAGACCATTTTTATTTTGTACAAAGAATTTTAGTTTGTACAAAGAATGTGGAAATGTTAATGCATTATTTTCATCTATGATGAGATTATCAAGAAAGTGGTTGTTTCGCGCAATTGACAGAGATCATAATTTTTATTTTGTACAAAGATCCGCCGTCTAGTCTTAAGCGACCTCTGTTCTGAGGACATTGGAAAACTATTCCGTGCGTACGAACGACGACAATGAATGACGATGATCAAGAGTAGACGACAAATTTTATGCATTTATGGCAAAAATAAGTAGCTGTAATTTAAAAAAGTAAAATCAGTCGAACAATGTACAAATATTGTTATATTACTTTCTTCGACTTGATAAACATGCTAAGAAAGAGAATACATTTCTAATTCGCTCAAGTTTGTTGGAATCCAAGTTGAGAAAGTTAATTTTCAAACAAAATGGTAACTGATTGACTGAAGATTCATTGTAAAACAATAGGAAGATTGAAGTGACTTCTAAACACCAACGTATTATTATTAAATTTCGGCGTTTATGCATTTGTAACAAAAGTGCATAAAACGAGATAAGATACAAAACTGAATAAATAATAGAACAATTTAAGAGCATCGTTATATTATTTTCTATTTGTTAAAATAATTTTAAAAACTAGTAATTAAAATAGCTAAAAAACACACGTCATTAACCTTTCTTAAAATTGACTTTAACAATTTTTATTTTGCATAAAAATCTGCAGACTAGTTCAAATCGTTGAAGTGAGAATGAAATGATTAGCCATGAATCTCTCAATAGATGCAGACAATTTTTATTATTTATAAAAATTTGCTGTCTAGTGATAATAATTGGAAATGTGGATTAGATGAGTGTTCGTTATTAAGTATTCTGTATTTAAGTAAGTGTGAAAAATGAAAGTCGAGATTGCTTTTGATTCATCCTAGTATTAGGAATATAACCGACATCAACATATATCTACAAGGCTACGATATAATTCTCACAAATCCTCAAACAAATCCAACAAAAATTGCATGACTTTGATGTGAACACATACTGTATTTTAATATTTTTATTATTCTTTTGCTATTCGTAAAATGCTTAATATTCCATATCGAATTTGAACAAAGCATAAAATATTGTATAAACAAGTAGAAGAAGAAGTAGTAGTAGTCTACAGTTGTAGAATCTAAACTGAACCCTTTACACTCGATTGTTCCCTCTGGGGCATTAAAATTTACCACACTAACATCAAAACACTGTTAATAAATTGCTAAACGTTCACGTGTAAAATGAACAAATTCACCTGAACATATTCAGATGCGAAAATCCGATTTTGATGAAACTGATGGGAGCTTATAGTTCTTTGAAAAATATTTAGCCATGCACTTTGAAGGGGTGAAAGCAGCCCTCAAAGTTGGGGTATTTTTGAGATATCTCGGAAACCAGACGTCGAAAAATTTGAGTCTTTTGTTTAAATTGTGTTTTTCAATGGGAAATGTAGTCCCGCAGGAAAATTTTAACAAAAGTTGTTTGTTTAAACAATAAAGCTACAAGCTCTCATAGTTTTCATCAAAATCGGATTTTTGCATGTGAATATGTTCCCTTGTCAGTAAAATACCAAAAGAATATTTCTTCAACGTCCAAATTCAGATTAACACTTTTTGAATCCCTCAAAATTCGCTTCATAATTTAACAATGATACAGTTATATTTTCATGTAAAATTTCGCTAGTCTACGTAGAACAGCTGAGAAATACTACAATTGTTGTTATATATCATAAAATTATAAAGTTGTAAATGAATGTACTGTAAATCAGTAAAATAATTAACTATTGGAATACAAGTTAATGCGAACTCTTGCTCAGAAAGGGTTAAGAAATCGCAGTAACAGTACAATGAACAATACTGCTCGATCTGAAACTTACTTTGAAAATATCTTGCTAAATACTGGTTTTAGTGCAGTTAGTACAGTTTTGAGCCAACTTAATCACTATTCCCAGCTGGAAGCTCTCGTTTTATGGCTTCGAATCCAATCATTTAAGGTTCGCATCTACTTCCACGGTACTCCATCCCACCAGCTAGTGATTAGGCTATCGCGTGTCTAACACAATTGTGGCACGATGTTACAAAAATTCTACCGCTAAGGAATTCGGTTCTGAACCACTGTCAAATCAATACCCTCTGGCCTGACGAGAATGTTCAGGTGAACGTTTCGAAGAAAAATTTCTTTTTTCGGTGATAAAAAGTAGAGGTTGTTTCGTTGGAATTAATTAGCGAGCAGTTGTTTAAAAATTTTGTTAAAAAATTAAAAATTTTGTTGTTGTTGTTAAAAAAATTAAAAATTTAGTTAAGGCTGTTTCTATAACTATGTTATAGTTTATATTTATCTGTGTTATTACATTTATATTATTCTTATTTATATTAATATTATCATATTTATCTATGTCATATAATATATATCTATGTCAACATTTAGAAAAGTTTTAAAAACGAAAAATATATTTGTAAAACGTGTACTTTGTTTTGGAAATAATCATCCCTTTTTTACATTTAACCTATTTTTTATATTTAACCATTAACATTCAAACGGTGACTCTAACACCACTGAAAATTGCTACACCACTATTTAAAACAATTTGTACCTCACTATGTTTGTTCGTAAGAAATTGATAAATATTTACCTGTTGCAAGGACGAAAGCAGTAACAATATTCCTTATGCATAAGAATAAATAAATCGTGTAGAATGAAATATTCTAGATCGAAAGAAATACCTTGGTGTTGGAGTGAAAACAGCATCGAATGCAATGGGTTTGATATTCAAAATGTATCTCGTTCAAATACGAAATTATAAATAGAACAATATTTGCTGATTTTGAGAATGCAAATGTTAAATGTTAGCAGGTTTGCAGGTTGCGACTTCAAAATGTAGTGTATGTTTCTACGGGAAATATTTTCTACGGTAAACATAGTTATGTTATAACGTCGTCTAAAAATATCAATACTCGACGTTTTAATATAAATTTAAATATAAATTTAATGTAAATTCGATCATTGCAAGGTGAGTGCAGAGTTATTTTAATTAACAGTTCTAGTATCAATAATACAATAAATAATTGACTGTCTTATTGTTGTAACAACATTGATCATTTGTAGCATCTTTTTGGAAAGAAAAAGCTCAAATATGATGAAAAATATTGAATACAATGAGCAAGTATTGTACAAGTGTATGTAATTTCTTAAAAAAATTATAACTTAATGTTGTGTTCGTAATTAAATGTTTGCGTCATCAGAGTTTAGATGTGTGATTAAAATTCGTCCTGAAAGAGTTAATAATACATATTAACTCTCATTTTTATAAAATTTTGCATAGTTTAAAGCTATTGATGTTCATTTATATAACAAAACTCATTCGTTATAATTAAACCGCGAATTTTATGCATTTATAACAAGAACAACATAAATCGAATACAAAACTGGAAAGTCACCATAAGACACTTTAAAAAATAAGCTATATTCAAAGCTATATATTCATAAATCTTCGGTTTATCCCGTTGCCGTATAACTTTCTTTGCCTCTACAATTATTCTAACGTCCTCGTCGTCGAAAATGTTATAGAAAAAAGAAAACAATGTACATTTCTCATACGGCTGCATTTACTACATTTATATATACCTATACTTCATTCACTGCATTTATATTTGTTAAAATTTGTTTAAAATCTTCGACGCGAGTCTGACTCGTCGTAATATGGCAAGGGGCTAACCCTTTGCACTCGAAGCCGTTTTAACTAGAAAACCAAAACATTTCTTCTGACCTAGGATATTTTCATTCTACATTAATTATTTCACCTTATGTATGTGGATCTTTTTACTGTTAATTATACTGTTAAATACTGATCTATCTCTTAGCTATAAAGATAGCGATGTTAAAATTGTTTAAAATAATAGTATGCCAATTTTTCGTGGCGCCTCAGAGTCGCCACTCGAGTGCTAAGGGTCGAAGACACTAGACTTAATCTGGCCTATGGTCCTTAAACAAAGCATGCACGGTATTTTCTCTCTCAGTTAGATTTAGTAACATGTCAAATTTACAGTTAACAATTTACAACAATATGTAAATATGTATTAATATTAATATGTATTATTAACAATTTTTTCAAATTTACAATTTAAATGTCACAGCTATTTGTCAGTCTAATATTTACATTAAGTATTAATAAAACTCTTAAAAATTAATAATTATTACCAATAAAAATTTCAACTCGGTTCGATATAGTGGCTCTAATATTCGAAAAGGCATATCGTAATTGGACACGCGTAACGAAGTAAAAATAAAAATGTTATGGTGAATAGAAAAATTTTCGAGTATCCCTCTGACGTACCTTGACGGGATACGGCACTGGAACCTTGACGACGGCGGTCTTCGTGACTTTGATGATTTTGGTCGGTATCTCTTTCAGGTGCACCGATTGCGAGATCAGCTTCGGCTCGCTGTGGAGGCCATGGCCTTCCAGGGAGGAGAAATAAGAGGCCCTAACGGCGGCCACGGCCAGCGCGAACAAAAACTGTAAAGTTGCAATCACGGTTGAAGGCTACTGAACCCGGTCCAAATTACAGGGCTGGGGAACCCCTTCGACTCGGGCACACGAATCGCGGAAAAGGCTCGAGAGGAAGCCCTTCCTGAGAACGTAAAATCAAGCCGCGATACCGTCGCCTCGAATCTGAACCGTCTAGAAATGAGCAACGTAAATGGCCAACGAAGAGAACAACTTTCACCCACATCCTTTTTGTTACAATGTGTCATTAAACGGCGTATCGCGAAGTTTTTTTTTTAATCGGTATACTTTCTCCAAAATATGCAGTCGCTCTACCTTTCGATTCGACGGGGCCTTCTCGCCACTTTCAGAAATTCGCAAACACCGTTCGCTACCAGAATTTTTGTTCGATCGGGTACGTTCACTATACAGTTACACCTCCACGAAAACGGAAACGGAAACGCGAAAGTGAAAGGCATTTTCTTCGTTCCTTTTTCTTTTCTTTCTTTTTCTTTTTTTTTGTTCCTGTTTGACACACTCTCTTCCGGGTTCTCCGCGAACGATCTTCGAGTCAAGGGCTTCCTCTGTGCGAATGCCGACGATGATCAACTTACAACTCGCAACATCGTGATCCGGTTCGTAAGTGTTAAGCAGATAGGGCGCTTCCGATGAGACGAGTTACACTGACAATTGCAGTACCGGCAGTTGCTTATATACGAGGACCTTCACCGTCACCGATTCACGAAGAAAGCACTCTCTTTCCGATTGGCTTGCGTTCTCCTATCTTGTCTCCGGTGCTCCCCTTTTTTCCTTTTTTGCTCTTCTCGCGAGGTGATCGGAGTTCGACGACCGACCGGAGACCCGTCATCTCTGCGCTCGATTTCAAGTGCAATTCCAAAAGGATCCTCTCCTACTATCTGCATCCTGCAACGACCGAACGACGAGTGCAGTTGATCTTCAACGTTTCGTAACAGACTGCGTCGCCCGTCGCGTCACCATCGAGCGCATCTTCGTTCAACTACGCTCGGCGTGTCCCAGATAATGGTACAGTAAAATTCCGATCATCCGGAATTCAATTTTCCGAAATGCCCGATTAACCGAAACATTTTTGCTCGACCGCTGATTATTATAGTTCACAGAAATAAGAAAGTCGCCAGCAGTGGCATCGACGTTGTTGAACCTAAGCGGCATCGAGCGCGCTGCCGGAGTCCATTTTGACCAACGATATGAAAATTGCCATTTAGTTTCACAGGTTCTAGTAATTAAATTGAATTAATTAATACTGGGAGAATTTAAAGGCATTGTTATATTAGTTTTAACTTCTTAAGATGGTTAAAAAAAGCAAGTACAATCGTTATTAATCTTTTTAGTTTGTACAACGATTTCTATTTTGTACAAAGAATTTGGAAATGTTAATGCGTTATTTTCAACTGTAATCAAACTAGTAAAGAGATATTTAATGATTACTGTTTGTTGTAATTGACGCAATTTTCATTTTATACAAAGAATTTTAGTTTATACAAGAAATTTGGGAATCTTAATGCGTTATTTCCAACTGTAATGATATTATCAAAAAAATTAGTGGTTGCAGTTCTTTGTAATTGACACAGCAGTGGCATCGACATTGTTGAACCTAAACGGCATCGAGCGCGCTGCCGGAGTCCATTTTGACCAACCGTATGAAAATTGCCATTTAGTTTCACAGGTTCTAGTAATTAAATTGAATTAATTAATACTGGGAGAATTTAAAGGCATTGTTATATTAGTTTTCACTTCTTAAGATGGTTAAAAATGCAAGTGCAATCGTTAGTAATCTTCGGTCTCTCACAATGGACCGTAATCATTAACCATTAAATGAGCCGTTTATTTTGAAAGTGGCTTAAGTCCATTTATGCTCGAATCGAGATATTGAAGGTTTTGCGTTGGATTAGATTTAAAAATATGGGTAACAGATAACATAATAGAATAATGTTTTTGTGTTTCTAAAAGTGTCAAATTTATCATCCCAATTAGCATAATTAACACTATTGAAGAAATAATATGTTTTTGATGGCTATGAATGGACTTACGCCATTTTCAAAATCAATGAAACGACGTTTTCAATTCTTAAGAAAGCACAAGTTCATAGGAAAAGTAAATTTCCCTTGAAATTAAAATAAATGTATACACTTTTATGTTATAAAATCAAAAAAATATTCAACTTTGATTCTTTGTTAAATAATTTTTACATTAAAATTAATATAGTTTTATTAATTATTATTCAGTCTTCTCCAGTTTGTGTAGGCGAGAGGGATTTAAAATAACTGTGGTGTGTAGGTGGTATATAATGTAATAAATCCATTAAGTCCTTATATTTTAGGTTTGTGAGTGGTCTCGGCTTTTTGTATAGTGATGCCAACCGGATATTATTAAAGTTTTTCGGTCTTCCCCGTTACGGTACTAAATCCAATGTTTTGAATGGTGCATCCTCGTTCATTGTCGTTTCATAGAATAACATATGAATCGCTTCTCAAAAATCTCATCCAACATACTTTAAACCAATTTACTCTTTCACCGTCAGTATTTTTTAGCCTTTTAAAAATTGCATTTTCCGTGGACAAGCACTGTGCCATTGTTTAAAACAAAGTCATTGTACATTGATAATTCAACTGTTACTTTGATAATTAAACATAAAGCTGAGATCTCGTAAAATTTTATTGCATAATTATTTTCCATATCCATTTGAAACTTTCACAATGGGACTTACGCCACTTTCAAAATAAACCTTTTCATCGCTTTATTAACCACCAAATTTTCGTGTTACAAAATCTTAACGATTTTAAATATATTAGTAACAAGTTGCCTCGGAATGAAAAGATCTTGTAAAAATGTAACTATTATGGTAGCTGACTCGATTTAAAAAAAAAATGGACTTACACCACTTCCAAAACAAACAGCTGAAATCATTAAAATGGGAATAAAATTACTGTCTAATAATTCTTGCCAGAGACGCATCCAATTTTTATTTTTCATAAAAATTCGCAGTCTGGTGATAGCAATTCGAAATATGGATTCGACGAGTGCCCGTAATTAAATATTCTCTGCCGAAGTAAATTTGAAAAGTGAAAGCCGAAATTGCTTTCGAATCGTGTGTGTAACTCGGAAACCGGGTTTCAATGAAATTCAGCATTTTTAATAAACTGGGCGCAGTTTTTCGAAAATATACACTAGACGTCGTTTAGTTTAACTGCTCCAACTTGATCGGCAAAAGAACTGGAAAAAAATTGAAACAAAAAACTGAAACGATGACTCTGATTTGTAATACGTACAAATAATTATGAGAGTGACTGGTGCGTTCGTAATTAACAATCAAAAACTATAATTTTTGCATTAATTTAATAGAACCGCTTTTATTGGACGGTCGTAAAACTTCGTTCCCCATTTTCACACTTCAACGTCGTTTTGAAGGAGAACCACGCATTTTTTATGAAACAGGAATCCGCCAGGTTGCCAAACGTTGGGAAATTAATTTTGGCACTTCTGGAGCCGAGTGACATTCGATCGCTGTAAATATGTTTCCGGAGGATGATAGTCGAATGAATGTTTCAATGAAGAGAATATGAAATAGTTTATAAAAATGTATCTTCACTAACTTTTTAATCCCATGCCCTACGTTTTATTTCACTATTGCAGCAATTAGAATTTCTTTGGAAAGAGAAAGAAAATTTCTAACTATTCTACGCCTATGTATTGTCCAATGAATCTGAATTTATGTTAACCAAATAAGATATTATTTCGATTTAAACCTTGCCATACCATTTTCTTGGCAACTAAAATTATTATAACATCTTCGTTCCTAAAAATGTTACAAAAGAGAGAAGATAATTTATATCTTTTATTTTGATTTCTTTATTATTTGTTATTATTCCTTCATATTATTTATTTTGATTTCTTTATTATATGTTATTATTGATTTTGTTTTCTTTATTATTTATTATTATTTAGTTTGATTTCTGTATTATTTATTATTATTTCTTTTGATTCATATATTTTATTTTTAAATAAAATTTGATTTCGTCTAAAAAGAAGGACGTAACATTTATGTATGTTCGAATTTGTTTAAAATCGTCAAGACGAGTCGGTTGTATGGCAAGGCGTTAAGGGAAATTTTTAGCATAAATATTTATTATACTATGTTCAGAATTTGCATCAAGAGTCTGACACGTGTTGCAAGGCAAGGGATTATTATGAACTACTTTCGATTTTAGCACAAGGATAAAACCATGGTGTGCTGGATTTGAACTTTTCAGAGATTTCATAGTTTCTATTAATGAAGGTCGTTTCAATCATTGTAACTTAAATGCTTCATTAGCAAGAGCAATTCGAATTAATATTTAGATAGCCGGACTGACCACTATGTGGCTTGCGACAAATGTGACAATTTTTCGTAACATGTTAATCACATATACATATACTGAGGAACATATTTATCTTTATTTTATATGTGGGAAATTATTTATATTGATATATTATTATAAATATTTTAATACATATAACTTATATATTTTACACATAATTTATAATTTATATATAAATTAATATATTATTATGTATATTTTATTATTATTATATAGATAGATTTAGAGCTGTACTAAAGAACATATTTATATTTCTTTATTTATGTTCAGTCGTCAACTAATTTAGAATTTTTAACGTTCCCTATTAAAAATGCCTATGGAAGGGATAAAGAGAGACAAATCACCAGATTGGACGTAATCCAAATATTGTGCAACGCCTACCATGACTTCATGATACCATTTTCAAATACAAGCCTGGTAGGACATTGCACAGAGATCCCTTGTGCAAAGATATTTTCACCCGAAACTGGTATCGTCTTTCAGTTGCGTGTGGATCTGCGATGCATCAGTTGTCATTTAGTGAAATACGACTGCTGTGTTTCCCGTTTCGAAACCAAATTCTTGAGTTCCAGCCATAGTCGTCCTTAACAAATTAGGCCAAGCATGCCAACGTTTGCATCTTCTCGATTCTCCGTAACTGTTTCAAGGATTGAAATCGATATCACTACTGTTTTCAACCTTCCATTTATACAGGGTATAATATAACTGGTGGTGTAGCCGAATAAGGACTAAATTTGTGTCTAAAAATACATCAAAAACATAGAATAAAATTTGTTTATTTCAGACAGAAAGGAAGTCAACTTTAACATTTTAACTGCCCGATCAATAACTTCACAAATTCGAGACTTCGAGTGTATCGAGTACATTTTTGACACTAAACCTACCGAGCAGTAAGCTTGGCAAATGTATTGTGTCCTATAAAAATGACAAGATTTAATTTATTTGGATTTTGTGCAATTTTTATTAGAATGTGTGTTGGAATAGAAAAATCCATCGAATCAATTTTTGCGAAGACAATTTTATAACGTCAGTAGTTGTAAAATAGAAAATCTGGAAAGGATCATTTGACCTCTTATGGTAGGTTTAGTGTTAATGAGATTTTATGATAGACAGAATTATTTGTCCATGTTTAAAAACAAGTTTGTACATTAATATATTCGTTGCACTAATTTTAGTTGAGATTTGAGGAACAGAAGCTTGAATAATAACTTTGTGTCATACATTTTAAGATTATCAATTGTTACTGCATTAAAGAAATTACTTCGATTTTTTGGAATTTTTGAAGTTATTGGTTGGACGGTTAAAATGTTAAAGTCGATTTCCTCCAAAACGAAGTCTCAAATGAACAAATTTTATTTTATGTTTTCAACTTGTTTTTAGACACAGAATCAGTTCCTGTTCCAATTGTACCACTATTTATACGACACCCTGTATAAATGAAAGTTACCGTATATTGAACTAAAAGACTGATGCGAATAAATGTGTCAAAATAGAACAAGGAAATGGCTCTAACAAGGCGTTCTATAATCGATGCTGTGAATGAATCAACGAACGTGCGTGTATCTTCATGCCTGGACAATTATAATGATTTCACCGAGTTCTCGCTAGCACATGCCGAGCCGTGTATCGCGTGCACAAGCATTGTAAGCCCCTCTTTGATTCATCAGCCATTGGTATTCCCACCCTGCGTATTCTACACCATCCAACCACACGAAACATCATGCGATAAATAGATTATGTTGCGTAATTAATAGCGACCTATCTTACTCCTGCCGATGTCACTCCATCGTGAACGATTTCTCGTAGACAGGATAGACGATACGACCAAGTCAGGCAAGGATTCAATTACATCCGCCTAAGTGCATACGTGTCGTTGTAATTTGCCCCGAATACTCCCTCATCTTCTACCCACGGGATCACGACAGCTGCACTTTCTCCGGTAATCGCATTGGCTCCACTTCGGTTGTTACGAGCCAGCTTAATCCGCTGAAAGTCATGAAAGCGAGCCTATTGGAAGATTTGCAACGATACACAGCTTTACGGTGGCTCTGGATACCCAGATTTTGCAAATTCCCATTTTTCGAAGTACCAGGTACATAAATATGAAACCAGAATTTTTATATAGAAAATAGACGTTCATTGTATGAAAATTATACAAAATATATTTATAAGTTTATAAGTTTCTATTTATGATCTATTATATAATCTCAATCATTACCAAGAACAGTTTGCCATATTTCCTGCAAATTTTCAATCCCCTTCTTGTAGAAATCCAGGGTGTCAAAATGTGATTCACAATGCCTCCGCTTCGAGCACCTAACTTCCCAACCAAACTTCTTACACCTACATTGTCACTTGTTGACCTTCGATACATCTCCATAAATATTGCAAATTTTCTTTATTGTTACTGTTGCATTAAATCTCACAAGAAAATGAAAAAGTATGCAGTGACGAATATGATCCTTGGAAGGTACGAACGCCGCCATTTTATTACAGGGCAGTAAAAGAATATATACTTTTTAGAATATTTATAACACGGGCTGTTTCACTGAAAACTGTAAAAGAATACGTGTTTCCTCTTCGACGATCGGTACAGAACTAAAGGCAAAAATTTCTTTCCAAATAATTTATTACTTATGGATATCCCTAATATTGCAGTTACTCCGGTTTCATAGGTTTAACATTAATTGACCCAGGGAATTAAAATGGTCATTTACTCGCGCACATTCGGAATTACAGGAGCAATTCAATTGAATTAACAGTTGCCAAATAAGAACTAACAAAAAGTTTAATATATCTGCAAAAAGTACGAGCAAAAATATATTTAAAAAACTTGATAAATCGTTTCCTTCACCAGTTTTGCTGTGTACGATGGTGCATTATCATGAAGCAAAATCACTTTGCGTGGTCTTTTAATCGTATGTTCCCATCTTCTGGGTCTTTTTCATGGCTTTCAAACGTATGGAGATGGCTTCTCGTGTCGCATTTAATTGATCCGCGACTTGTTGCGTTTGAGCGTCATCCTCATCCAACGATGCTTGCAATTCGCCGTTTTCAAACTTGTTCGTTGATTTTTCACATTCTTCGTTTTTCACGTCAAAATCGCCTCTTCTGAATTATTTAAACTACGCAAAACACCGTTATTTACCAAGAATATGCTCACCGCAAGCTTCGACGAGCATTCGATGCGATTCCGCGGCAGGTTTCTTCAAATGGTAACAGAAACTCAATGCTACATGCAAATCGTAGTTTCCTGGAAGAAATTTCGACGCGTCCAACGCTATTAAAAACTATGCTGTTGTATGAAACTTGTATGGTTATGAATTGAAAATCTTTATCCGATGTCGAAAGAAGAAAATGGCGTCAATGACGCGGTTTAACGGTAACTACATTGACAGCTAGTGTCATGTGTGGACAAATTCCGGTTTCATATTTACAAATCTGGTACGTAGAAATTTTGCGATCTGTCTTTAATGCTTGCCATTCTTTGGATACATTCATACAATTATTTCCAAGAATGTTTAGTATCGCTGTAATTATGGCAAAGAAAAGTTACACTTCTACAGACAGCGATTACAAAAAGCAATTTTCTCATTGCTTTAACAATTGCATTAACGAGGATGATGAAAATATTTACTCCCCATAATTTTCATTTTTCACTGTTCTATTTAACCATATTTTAAGAATATATTTTTGCTGGTACTTCTTGCAGATATATTAATCTTTCTATTTATCCTAATAGAACAAGTATTCGCTTAGTATAATCGCTAGAATCTGTGCAAGTAAATGATAATTTGGAAACACTGGGTCTGCAAATCGTAGTTTCCAGGCACAAAATTCGACATGTTCAATGTTATTAAAAACTATGCTGTTGTATGAAACTTGTACGGTTGTAAGTTGAAAATCTTTAACTGATGTCAAAAGAAGAAAGTGGCGTCAATGCTGCAGGTTTGACGGTAAGTATTTTGACAGCTAATGCCACGTGTGGTCAAATTCTAGTTTCATATTTGCAGATTTGGTAAAATGGCTCACGAAAGTATTCGACACTCTTGAACCCTATACAAGTTTACTGAGATTGAACCAAAGATCTTGACTTTTCTTGAGCAATTAGATGCATCGATTTACTGAATGATAGGCAAAAAGGATTTTGAAAAGATTGCAATTGCTATGAATTACATGTATTATACAAGCTGTATAAAAGATATAAATTTTATTTTCTCTTCTGTATCATTTGTAGTGGTGAAGATATTAAAATAACTGTACAGCCAAGGAAAATGATACTAACTAAACTGTTAAATGGTTAACGTTGAATCTACGGAGTATTAAATTTGAGTAGTGTACATTGTCTTACAAAATTGATTTATAACATTATCTGATTGAGTCAAGAAATCTACTGAATTGATTCCTGTGAAGGCAATTTTACAACTTCAATAATCGTAAAATAAATAATTTATAAAGGTTGATTTGATCTGCTGTGGCAGATTTAGTATTAACCCCATTTTCACTTGAACGATCACTCTAACGCAGCAGTAAAAATTGCTGTACACTTATTCAAAATAGTTATATATTATTAAATTCGTTTTTACTTCATAAATTGCTGTACGAGAAAAGGACTTCAATTTCCCTTGGAGAATATAAAAAAGATTGCATAGAATGTAAATGTTCCAAATCGAATGAAAAGTATTAATTTTTGCATTAAAATTGTTTCGAGTGAAAAGGGTTAACGACTTCTTGATGAAGATAGAAATCTTAATTGCTGTATGAGAAAGGAAATTCAATTTCCCTTACAAAATATAAAAGATATTACGTAGAATGTAAATGTTCTATATCGAATGAAAAGTATTAATTTTTCCATTAAAATGGTTTCGAATATAAAGGGTTAACGGTTTCTTGCTGGAGAGAGAGAAAGTTTGTATTTATCGTATACCTGCATTTATATTAATGCTTAAATATTAAAAGCAAGCGAACACGTTTCCGTCAAATTAAATGAAATATATGACATCTGTTGAAAATCTTTTTCACAAGTTTGAAGCATTTCGAAATCACGCAAAAGAGTTAAATGCACATGTTCAATAACAATGCTGAAAATACCAATTTCCGAAGGTGTTCTGTGTTCTCATGTGTGACGCACGAAAGTCTTTCATCATTTGTTGGATATTTAGCGCGCCGGGCAACCATTGTAGGAAGTAACGCTTCCTAGCTGCAATAAAAATAGTGAGAGCAATCGGACACTGAAATGCGAGCCAAAAGAGACGATTCGCGAGTAAGGGAGAGAACGGTGAAAGGATTACCACGGACAGACAGAAAGAATGTCCAAAGTAAGAGGACTAATCTGGATCATCTGGCTCTTTCCACTCTGAAGCCACAACGTGCTTGTTCGCATTCTCTCTACCGGTGAAACGGGCTGTCTTTATTACTTACCGCCACAAAAATTACCCTTTCCGTATTTTCTAAGAGCCCTTTTTACAGAGTTTCCGATAAATTCAAAAAATCGAATTATCCTTCACCGCTTCGATTATTTTCAAAGAATTTTGAGTCTGATCTTCGAAGAACGATTCTATTAACCCCTTGCCATACCTTTGCAACTATTATTATATTATATACTATTATATATTACTGGTAGTATATGTTATTGTAATAACAACTGTTATTATAAAGTTTTCATCGCCAAAAATGTTACAGAAGGAAAAAGAAAATTTATATTTCTTTTATGGTTGCACTTACTTCAATTTAATTTACTTTCAATTACCTCAATGCTGAAATATAAATTACAAATTAACAACATTTGATTTTGCCTAAAAAGAAAGGTATAATATTTATATTTGTTAGACTTCATTTTAAAAATATTCAACACGAGCCTGACTTGTCATAATATGGCAAGGGATTAATTAATATTTGAACCAAAAAATGAGCTATCTAAGGATACAAATTATAGCAATTTATAAATGTTCTCTTTAATTTTGTGGCAAATTTTGAGAGAGAAATTTAAACTTCTTTAAATAAAGATCTATCTTAAAATAAATTTATAAAACGTTATGAATGGTCTAATTTAATTGCAGAAGGATTACAAAAATTGTTTTTGGGTTTAACTTGTTAGAAAATAAGGTTCGCTCTATGTAGGTTCTAGAATGTGTGCAGAGGGGTCGCAAAACTTAGCAAATTCGTTAAATTGGCCCGGTATTCTTCGCATAGGTACGAGGGACTAAAAGGGTTAAAATCTTTGACACGAGTCTGACTCGTCATAATATGGCAAGGGGTTAATTACAAATAGATATTAAAAATAACATTTTTAACAATGTTCGAAATAACAAGGTTCGCTCTAATCCTTTACTTTGCAAAATTTTGAAATTCGTTCGATTAATTGGGTCTATCATGTCGATTCCCAAACATCTGTCCTGAGATATCTCATAAAAATTAATTGCCTAATTTAACCTCGGATAATGAAACCGTTGCGCGTGGAAACGAGGACGCCAAATAATATCGTGAACATAACTGGACTCGTTTTATCGAACAATAAAAACGGTTTACTTTATAAAAGGACGGAGTTAACTAACTGTTCAAATTGGTAGTGAATTTATTAGTTGGAACCTTTCAAATAAGTGTTCCAATCGCCATCTTTACGAAAAATTAGTGATTCTTTACAGCGCTCATCAAAATAATATTATATATTCTAGTATACATATAATATTAGGGGGAACGGAAAGTAATGTCGTCTTTTCTGTTACATATTTTGTAAAATTCCCGAAATGGAACCTTCGAAAGGTGTTGTTCTTTCTTTCTTGTTGAAAGGTAATGTTCTTTTATCATTTATCAGCACGTTGTATACTTCAAAGTACACAAAATATGTAAAAGAAAAGACGACATTACTTTCCGGTCCCCCTAATATTTTTCCAATATTTTTCATTTACCACTATTGAGATTGTACAAATACATCCACGAAGAATTATTCAACAAATTTATTTCTCTCGATATATACTATTTAAAAAACTACTAAAAATTGGGATGAATACATACGATATCATTTTTATAAAGTAGTGTCATTTTTATAAAATAACCTCGCTTTTAGTACTCCGTTGATCAAGTATCATTGAATTTTAAATTTTGGTTTTCAAAAGCGTTTCAGTGATCACTGCTTTAACTATTCCAGAGCTTAATAATTCTAACAAAATTTAATTTATGCAAACACATTATAAAACACAGTCGCTCGAATATTACCATCGTAATAAATAACAACGCATTTGTTAACATTGAGCCTACCTAGTTATAAAACTAACTTGGGAATATGGCCTTATATATATGACAAGATTTAATTTATTCAAATATCGTGCGAATTTGATTAAAATATATGGTTGACTAACGAAGTGTATGGATTCAATTTCGACAAAGGCAATTTTGTAACTTGTATTCATTTTTTAATGTGATCGAGGCTTGAGGTAATAATAATTAATAGAAAAATGGAGGATCCGCTTTGCTCGTATGATCGAAATCTTTTTATGCAGATTTCGTGCCATTTTAAATACGGTACATGATTGAATAAAGAAGTATATGAATTCAACTTCGCCAAAAGCAATTTTGTAACTTGTATTAATTTTTTAATGTGATCGATGCTTGAGGCAGTAATAATTGTAAAAATTAAAAATAAAAATAAAAATCCACTTTGTAAAGATAGTACTTATTGTATAGTAATTATAATACAGTATTGTATAGTAAGAAAGTATTTCAAATACCGCCACAGTAAACGAGAACTAACATCGCACAAGAGGTCGAAGCAACGATGTAATTCAAGTTCGTAAAAATAAGTACACGTCGTACATCGTTCGACAAGCTAGAACATTATTTTCTCACGTCCCGAGAGGATCGATTTCCGAAAGACGCAACCGATTCTCGCAGTGTAGGTGTGCCGTTTAAACAAGGGCAACCGAGTGTGTTCGTCGATCGGCGAGCAAAAGTATCAGGTTTAATCGGCGACGTGGTCGAGGTCCCGTTGTAAGGGCGGTAAAAACCGGTTCGGTACAAAAGCAAAAGTAGAATCGTTATTTGCCAAGCCCTCTTTCTCCTCTCACTTTTGATGAAAGCTGGCAATCCCGTGCCAAAACGTACGCCGATTGGTCCCTCGTGCAGAACGGTAATAAGATTACTCCGGAACCATTTCCGCATATCCTGCTATAATATCATTTGCATCTACCTCGCGGAAAAGTAAAATGAAAATTTCGCAATTACCTCGAATTACATTTTCATCGATCCTCTAACACAATCAGGAAATTGATATATCGTGCTTTATAGAGTGCCGCATTTTGCATAACCGTACGTGTGAACGCGGGTCCTTTCACGTTTAAATGGTTCACTGGCATTTCTTCCTAACAAAGGATTGATAAGCATCTACAGTAAAAGTTGTTAGTTCCTATTTTGCTCATTTCACGAGAGAAAGGCAGAATGAGGCAAAACGTGCAAATAAAAGGAGACCGCTGTGAGAGGAAAGGCCGGGCGAGTTTAACAAACCTGAGAAGGTTGATCCCAATCCATTCACGCTCGATCTCGTCGGGCAACACAATGTAGCTTTCGTCCCTTTCATTCGTCAATGATTTTTCTTCCTGCTCTTTGCCAATTACTTGTTAGACGCGGCTTGGACGTGGGGACACGTGGTTGGATCAGATGCGCGGGCGAAAAGGAACTTTTACTCGTAGAAAGGACAGTTTGTTCCTATAAGAAGACGTGGCCTCCAAGTGGGTCACAAATTTAATGCTGAAAGCGTGGACGATTCGATATCAGCTACGAATCGACTGTGACAAATGTTACTCTCCGATACAGACTTTTAGAAGAACTTAATTTTTTAATATTTACAGTTATTCTTGAGAAACACGTAAAAGAATACATTGGGTTGTTCGGAAAGTTCGTGCCGATTTTTATGGAAGATTGAAACAACGCATTTAAGTTTTGGTATATATTTATTAAAAATAAAAATAAATCGGCAAGAACTTTCCGGACAACCTAATAATTTCGGAAGATTCGTAGTTATTCTTGAAATTATTATAGTTAGAAATTGTTTCTTGAATATAGGACATAGTTATTAGATATTCAGTCCTTTTTAAATCAACTGTATTATTTATACCTCTGCGAATACACTGTCGTTTACGAAACTTTCTCTTACGAATAATTTGAAAGGGAAAGGGACTCCAATTTTTCTGAATATAATCCATAAAATTATTTTTATTTTATGGCTGCGTAGACTTCACTTCAGAAACGCCTGATTGGTATTAAAGTAAATGTGGTAGTGCTTAATTTCACCTTGAATTACATAAGAATTATGTATCAAATTAGAGGCTTAAAAAAATAATCTAGAATTGTTACAGACTATACCAATATCGAAAAGAGTAAAAACCATACCTGATACGTTGTTCAAAACTTCAGAAATTTTTCTCATGGAGGGTTAAAACTACATAAAGTTGAATATTTTTAAATGCTTAGAAGATCTGTGGAAAATAAAGTCTGGCTGGAAGTTTTGCTCATAAAGGGTTAAAACTAAATAAAGTTGAATATTTTTAGATGCTTAACAAATCTGTGCAAAATAAAGTCTGCACAGAAGTTGTGCCCATAGAGGCTTAAATTGACATAGAATGTTATAGAGATATTATCTGGTGTACGTTTGAAAGTCTACTGAACATAATCAAAATTGAATATTTTTAAATCCTTACCAAGATCTGTGAGAAGTAAAGTTTGCGCAGAAATTGTGCCCATAGATGGAAAAAACTACATACAATGTTACGAAGATATTATCTGGTATACGCTTGAAAGTCTACCGAAGATAATCAAAATTGAGTACTTTTAGTTTCTAAACAAGATCTGTAGAAAATAAAGTTTGCGCAGAAATTATGTCCATAAGGGATTAGAATTACATAGAATGTTACAAAGATAATATCACATAACTAAGTGTACTTTTGAAAGTCTACGAAAGATAATCAAAACTAAATTTTTTTAGATTCTTAACAAAGTCTGCTGAAAATAAAGTTTGCGCAGAAATTATGCCCATAGATGGATAAAACTAAACAGAATATTACAAATATAGTAACATGTTAGGTATACGTGATAGTTTATTAAAGAATAAATATGGTCGGTCACCGCTCGACTCGACTCTCTGTACAAGACTTCACACCACGCGGCGAACAAAAACACAATCAACTGTAGAAAACAATCACACACGCACGCACACCGCACACATACGCAGGCTCGTAGATATTTCGGGATCTTTTCAACACTCCCCCTTATCTACGTGCCGAAGTATCTATCATCTATAATTACTCTACTTTAACAAGTTTAACAATTTCGCACAATATACATGTCTGTCTTTAGTGAGAGGCTTTGTGAGCATATCTGCTGGCATTTCATTCGTATTTAAATACCCTACTTCTATATCTCCCCGCTCCTGCGCTTCTCTTGAAAAATGGTACCTTATGTCGATATGTTTACTGCGTGCATGATACACACTGTATTTGCATAATTGAATTGCGCTTTGGTTGTCACACTTTATTCGCGTAGCATCTTTTATCAAGTCATAAATTTTCATATGGTCAAGCAGGTTTCTCATATAAATTACTTCTTTGGTTAATTCAGATAGTGCCATATACTCAGCCTCCATTGTCGAAAGTGCTACGGACTTCTGTTTTTTACATTTCCAACTAACTGGACCTCCTGCAATGCATACTACATAGCCTGTACATGATCGCCTATCACTATTATCGCCAGCCCAATCGGCATCTACGTAACCCACAAACGACTTTTCTGAATTAGAATAGTTTATACCGTAATCTATTGTACCTTTTAAATATCGTAGCACGCGTTTCGCCATCTTCCAATGAATTACCTTAGGATTTACACAAAAACGACTTAGTAAATTAGTTGCGAACGCAATGTCGGGCCGCGTCGCGTTTGACAAATAATTCAAACATCCTATTAACTCTCTATATGGCTCGTTTAATTTTTCGTCTTCACGTAGTTTTGTCTCTTCTTCGAGTTTGGTAATGTCCAAATTTTGTTCCATCGGTATGCTTGTAGGGTTACAATCCACCATGCCAAATCTCTCAAGTACATCCTGGATATACATTCTTTGGCTTATTTTGATGTCTCCGACTCCGTCTCTGTCTACATGCATACCTAAAATGTCTTTAACGCAACCTAAATCTCTTATTTTAAACTTTACTTTTAACGCGTTCTTTATATTACTTATACTTATTGAACTAGCGGACGCAATTAATAAGTCATCTACATATACTATAATTATAGAATCGCTACCTTCTTTTGTATCTACGTATACACACGGGTTAACAGCTGTTCTCTTAAACTTTAATTTTGTTAAATAATCATTTAGCTTGTGATACCACTCACGTCCCGCTTGTTTGAGTCCATACAATGGTTTGTTCAATTTACAGACCTTTTCCCTTTCGTTACTCTTAACAAACATTTGGGGCTGCTCCATGTATATTTCGTCCTTCAAGTCCCCTTGTATATATGCAGTCATCACATCCATTTGATGAACCTGCATTCCTTTTACTACACTAGATGCTAACAGAGTACGTATTGCATCTAATCTGGCGACTGGTGCAAACACTTCGTCAAAGTCCACTCCTTCGAGCTGTTGGTCCCCTCTCGCTACTAACCTCGCCTTATACTTGTCGATGGATCCGTCTTGGTGTCGCTTTACCTTAAACACCCATCTACATTTTAATATATTTTTACCTGTCGGCCTGTTTACCAAAGACCACGTGTTGTTTTCTTGCAGCGCGTTGAATTCAGCTGACATCGCCTCTAGTCAGTAATTTTGATCTGGACCATCCATTGCTTCCGTCACTGTTGTCGGCTCAACTCGATCTTGATTTTGAGTATCCCCAGTAGAAAATAGCTTCCGGGGTCTGCCTCTTTTTCCCGTTCTTTCCATTCTAGGACGCCCTGGTCCTCTCTTCTGAGTAGTCGGTAGACCCTCTCTCCTGAATTCTTCCCCAGGTTCTTCTCGTTCAGACTCTTCTGCTTCTTGAACGTCATCTCTTTTCTTTTTCTGTTCTTCTTCTTGTTCGGATATGGGTCTCATAGGAGCATCAAATAGGTGCATTTCGTCTTCGATTGGAGCTTTATTCCAATCTTCTATGAATCTTACATCTCGTCTGTTAATTACTCTACGGGTTCCTTTTTCCCATAATCTATATGCTTTGGCCTCATTTGAGTATCCAACCAGGACATACTCCTTTCCTTTCATTGCAAATTTATTTCTGGTTTTTCCCTTTTCCAGAGCAATAACCCTGCTACCAAATCCCCTCAAGAAACCTATATACGGTCTTCGGCCTGTCCAGATTTCATAGGGTGTAGCTTCAAGATTTGCTCTTGTCGGACATCGATTCCTGATAAACGTTGCTGCATTTATGGCCTCTGCCCACAATGACATAGGTGCTCCGGCTTGTGCTAACATGCACCGGGCCATCTCCACCAAAGTACGATTGGCCCTTTCGGCTACTCCATTTTGCTGTGGAGTGTACTCCACAGTTAATTGTCTTGATATTCCTTCGCGTTTCAAGAATTCGTTGAATTCACGTGACAGATATTCTCTTCCATTATCTGTCCTTAACCTTTTTATTTGTTTACCTGTTAATTTCTCCACACGTGCCTTGTATTCTTTAAATGCTTCTAAGGCCTCAGATCGCTTCTTCAATGTTTTGATTTGTGTATAACGACTCTTATCGTCTATGAACGTCATAAAGTATCGTGCTCCCCCTAAAGATTCGACACTAAATGGGCCACAAATATCACTGTGTACTAGTCCTAATGTTTCAGTCTCTCTATTATTTGTCTGTGTGTATGGTAACTGGTTTATCTTTGCTTTAATGCATACCTCGCACACTATATTTTCATTTTGTAGTACATCGTTTATGCCATCTGCCATATTGTTTCTTTTCAGTTTATGTACGTCACTGAAATTAAGATGCCCTAGTCTAATGTGCCACTTCATTAGCGGGTTACCTTGGTCTGCTTGGAACACTGCACCATGTTTTGTACTTTCTTCCACTACGTATAGCCCATCTCGTTCTTTAGCACTCATTGCAATGCTACCGTCAGGACGTCTCACTTTGGCACCATCTTTGTAAAATGTCACTTTGTACCCATTCTTAGCAATCTGGGAAACGGACAATAAATTGTTCTTGAAATTTGGCACGAGCACTGCCTCATTTAACTTCACTTTGTTCCTATAATCATTTGGTGTGTTTACTTCAATATCTACTTGTCCTTTTCCTGTTGAGCCCACTTTTTCATTCGTTCCAGTGTATATCTCTGTTCGATGGTCATTTATACTCCTAAATTTTTGTTCTTCATTGGTTATGTGTGTTGTTGCACCACTATCTAGATACCAGATCCTTGAATTTTGCCCGCAGTTGTACAGTGCCGTTGTCAACATCGCATCACCTCTTTTATTTATATCGCTTCTTTTATTTGCAACATTGTTCTGTCTAGAATAGCACTCTTTTGCGCGGTGCCCATATTTATTGCATATATTGCAGTTCCCATTGAACTTTGCCTGCTTGTGATAATTTTCAAACTTCTTATTTTTAAAACGTGGGGGATATCTCTTTTGCGTCATAAATGCATTATTCTGTGGATCTTCTATTTCCTCTTCGTGGTTTTCTCTTTTTCTGGCTTCTTCTTCTATGAGTTTTACTTTGAGACTTTCGAGGTTCGGAAGTACGTCACGTGTTTCGATCGCGATCGCGAAATTTTCGTATTCGGTCGGTAAGGACCCGAGCAACATTATCGACGCCAACTCGTCTGGGATATTTACCCCCGCTTCTTCCAACTGTTCTAGCTTTTCCTGGAAAGAATTCGTATATTGCGTCATCGTTTGATGCGCGTCCTTTTTTATTCTATTTAGTTCTCGATATAATGCAGCCCTTCTTACCGGACCTTTTGATTGATGTACTCGTTGCAAATTTTGCCAGGCTTCATTTGATGTTTCTGCCTTTTTTACATGGTTCAACTGATTTTCTTCCACGCTCAGCAGTATCAAAGCCAACGCCTTTTCATCCCTTTTCGTCCATTCTTGTTCATTTTCCTCAGTTTTTACTTCTGTTCCATTCGTGTACTGCCATAATTCATTATACACTAACAGACTTCGTACTTGAATCTTCCAAGATTCGTAATTTTTCTCTCCTAACTTCCGAATTTGATTCGGATTCATGACGATCACGTGGCGTCTGTGTTTCTCGCGACACTTATTACGACGTACCTTTTTTGATTTTAATTACTTACAGTCGCTACTGAGTTGCTAGAGTTCTCCTGGGCCCATAACCTGTTAGGTATACGTGATAGTTTATTAAAGAATAAATATGGTCGGTCACCGCTCGACTCGACTCTCTGTACAAGACTTCACACCACGCGGCGAACAAAAACACAATCAACTGTAGAAAACAATCACACACGCACGCACACCGCACACATACGCAGGCTCGTAGATATTTCGGGATCTTTTCAACATAACACTTACTTAGTGTACATTTAAGAGCCTGTGGAAGATAGTGAAAATTGAATATTTAGATTCTTAACAAGATCTGTAGTAAACAATGTTTACGCATGAGCGTGTGCATTTTTAAAGTGCCTTGCATCTAGGAAATTTCATTTCGAAGGAAAATTATTCGAGGCGTGTGAGTCAATTCGGTGAAATGCACTTGCATTTGCATATAAGCCAGACAAGATAATTGGAGCGGAAGCCTCGGACCTTTCCTTCCGGAAACTCGCCAATGAGGCGTTTCTTATAACACCGGCTCAGAAATAGACTAGTATAATATGCTCCGGTTTAATGATCCGACGATATGAGCACGGTGCAGGCGTAGCGGCGCTAGCCAGCAGTTTATGAAACATTCACTCTCACCGCAAAGTAGATTTTTCTCGTGTAAAGATGAAGGAGTGCACTGGGCCATAGATTTTTTTAACGCTTTATAATTAGGAACATACGCTTTCGTAAGTTATTACAGGTGGATTAGAGTGGAAAAATAAAACAGTTTTGCTTGATATTTTAAATTTTATTTGCCGCAGATAAACTATTAACATTTACTATTTGTAAAATGATTAGTTTGTCTGGAAAGTTCGTGCCGATTTATTTTCATTTTTAATAAATATATACTAAAATTTAAATGCGTTGCGTTTCAATCTTCCGCCAAAATCGGCATCGATTTTCCAGACAAACCAATACCAATCAATGAAACATGATTGTGCAGAAACATGTTTCTTCTCATATTTTATTTTCTTTTAATTGCCAATGCAAAATTTTTTCTGGTTCAATTGAAAAAGTTAGTCGAATGATATTTACTTAGAAACATTTTGTAAATTCATTAAAAAATAATAATATTTTCCTTTATAACGTTGTACAATTTTAAAAATGTGTAAACAATATTTAATGTCAAAGTCACATGCAGTTTGCACGGAGTTCTGGAAATATTTGTCGACGTCAACTAAAAAATAAGCATCTATCCTGAATTTGAATCATATCACCTGATAATCCAGACGTTTATCTTTCAGAATCGGTCTTTAGAAGTTGTTAAACATTTTAAATTTTTTAAAGGAAAATTGGCCCGCACGTAATGAAGTTTGATCGATGGCACTCATTGGCGTACCGTGGCCGAATGAATATGAAATAGACGTCTCTCCAACAGTGGACATTGTTTACACATCGTTAAAAATTTATAGTATTATAAAACGATTCCGTCATATTCGGAAGAAGCTACAGAATTTTTCTGTCCAAGAATCATTCGCCTAACTTTTTCAGCTGTAACAGAAAAAATTCTGAAAGTTGAATTAACGATTTTTTTCCAAAACCAAATTTCACAAAAATCGAGACTGATGATGACGAACGACTTTCGAATTGGTGTTCTGTGCACGAAAATCAATAAGAACGTCTATAAATGTTCTATGTGACAAAATCAACGTTGAAAATGAATGAAATTATTAGGGTACGTTTAAATAGAATTAGAGTATTATAGTAAAATCCATTTGAAGTTAATGTACAATAAACAATCAATCGATCTTTGAAATCTCTGTGTCAGCCCCTTAGGTAGACAAACTTTTACTTACCTGTACTACCTGTAGCCTATTCGCAGGCTAGAGACTAAATCGTAAACATAGTTTCGTATGGTCTTACACAGATAGAGCCACTATATCGAACCGAGTTGAAATTTTTATTGGTAATAATTATTAATTTTCAAGAGTTTTATTAATACTTAATGTAAGTATTAGACTGACAAGTAGCTGTGCGGTATGCAATAGTAAATTTAATATGTTACTAAATGTACCTGAGGGAGAAAATACCGTGCATACTTTGTTCAAGGACTATAGGCCAGATTGAGTCTAGTGTCTTCAACCCTTTGCACTCGAATGGCGACTCTGCATGCATAACGGAAAAAGAATTCCACAGAATATATGTTCAATGTTGAAAGAAATGTCTTAATTTTCAAATTAACCCTTTGTACTGAAATGGTGAATCTGAGATGCCATTAAAAATTGCCACACCATTTTTCAATACTGTGTTCATATTACCCAATTCCTCCGTAGTCTATAAATTGCTAAAATTTCAACTGTTGAACGAGAAAAGAGGCTTAACGACAAACGCATAACGTAAAATGGATTCCACAGAATATATGTTCAATGTTGGAAGAAATATCTTAATCTTCAAACTAACACTTTGCTCTAAAATGGCGAATCTAAGACACCACTAAAACTGGCCACACTATTCTTCAAAACTGTGTTAACATTATCAAATTCGTCTGTAGTCTATAAATTGCTAAAAATTCAACTGTTGAACGAAAAAACACGCTTTACGACAAATGCATAACGTAAAAAGGATTCCGTAGAATAAAAAAGGTCCTACGTTGAAAGAAATATCTCAATTTTGAATTAACCCTTTGCACTCAAATGATAACTCTGAGGCGTCAATAAAAATTGCCAAACCATTACTTAAAACAATTTTTACATCACTATGCTTGAATCTAAAAATTGATGAAAATTTAACTGCTATGATGACGAATAAAAGTAAAAATATGCATGAAGATATTCTAGGTGAAAAGAAATGCTTTGATTTTGGAGTTAAAACAGCTTCGAGTGCAAAGGGTTGAAATTGCTTCGATTACAAAGGGTTAATACAAACATAATAATAACAGAAGTAGATGCAAATTCATTTACAATACAATATGATATTGCATTTCTAAATTTATGATACGCAGTTATTATAGTCATGGATGTTAAACTATCGCAATTTTTTATTCTTAATTTTTGTTTTGTACACTTCTGAAAAATCTATCTGTCGTCAAACATTATAATATTCTTCACACTGATTTAATAAAATATTAAATCCACGAGAGGACATAGAAATGGAAGTTTATCGTTTTCATAGATAACAGATACAAATTTTAATACAACACGTCCTAATTTATAACTTCTAACTACAAAAATTTCATGCGTCGTATTGTTTAAATTATACGTTACTCTTAACTGCCACAAAAACAAACGAATTCAAATAACTGTTCGGCTGAAAATAATATCGTGGTTTAACTATCGTTTCAATTATTAATATTTTATGCTTTAAAACTATTTAATTATCTGCGACAATTATAAGACTGTCGCTTGATTTATATTTCTGTTTTGTAATTCATGAATATTACAAATGTGTCCAGACCATTCGATGACAACCCGCCTTCAACCAGTATCTTTTTAATGTAAATTGATATTTAAAAAACTGGCCCGACAGAAGTGTTTTTTTGTTATCTCTTACCGTTAATGATCGCGTCGGTGATTTATTCAATCTCAACTTCATTATGCAACTCAAGATCCACTGAATTTCTAAATCACCGCTTTCTTATGCAATTATTTCTGAATGAACAAAAGATGGTGTTCTTGAATTATCCATCGGTCAGGTGTATCCATTAAGATTGTAGCAACGTGTGAAGCCAGATGTGATCAAAATACTGGCCAGTTACGAGATGATTCTGATTCGCCAAGGTTACAGATCTGTCTACTCCAAGATCGAGAGGGATCGCCGAATCCTGAGCTAGATCGTTCTCCAAACATCTGTAGTTCTGAATGCATCTTCATTTATAGCTTATATTCTTTTGTATCGAAATGGAAGGGGAGTAAGTTACGACAGCGATAACAAATTAATAATCGCGCCAAGACAGAAGAGCTTACTTTTTATCGTGGTCCACTATATTCGAAGAACGATAAAAACATGCGAAGGATGCATTCCTCGGTTCAGTCGGCTGGACTTTTGCATAATCTGCACCGGCATTACACGTTCTTTTCATTAATTCAATTTCATATACAGTGGCGCACGAAAGTATTCGGACACTCTTCAAACCTAAATAACTTTTTTAAGATTGGACCAAACGTCTTGACTTTTCTTGAGCAATTAGTTGCATTGATTTAATAAATGATATAGAAAATAAATTTTGTAAATATTGGAACTGATGTGAATTACATGACCAATAAAAAAGGAACTTTTTACATACTTTTTATTTGAGCCACGCACAAAAAATTTCAAAGACGCATCTGATAGATTTATGATAGTTATACGCATGCAGAAAAATTCATTAAAATCGATCGACGTACACACGAGCTATGTGCCATCGAAAATGGTGAAAATCGCAATTTTTCACGATTCTTAATCAGTTTCTGCTTAAACTACAGAAATTCTTACATCATTCTACGCGTGCCATTTTTTCCCGCGTCAATCAATTTCGACGAAATTTTCAGCATGTGTATAACTAACACAGTTCTGAAATACGCATATTTTAAATTTTCATTACGAGTTGAAATAAAAATGTTTTAAAAAATGTTTTTTCTACTTTCCCATGTAATTTCTAATAATTAGAATTATTTCAAAATTATTTTTGCATATCATTTAGTAAATCAATGCTGCTAGGTGCTCCAGAAAAGTCAAGTCGTTTGGTTCAATTTTGAAAAAGTTATTTAGGTTTGAAGAGTATCCGAATACTTTCGTGTGCTACTGTACATAAAATCTTCGTCGAGACGTCTAATTTATTAGATTTTTAAACGCGCTACGTCTTTTATTAACGCTGCTCTAAAAAAACTATACCTGCAAATATTTTAAAACCGAGCCACTGCAGTTTCAACTCTCGACAAGTTTTTGCAAACTTATCTCTGCAACGTTCAAATCAGTTTAATATATCGAAATATATATTATGCACGATCCACTCGATGGATCGTATTTTTTAATAGGTCAATGCTGGAAGAATTCCTATTCGTTTGCAATTCAAATCGAATGAATCGTTGTCTCCGGGCTGCTTTTAGAGAAGCGTGCAGAACTGTGGCGCGTGTTGACAGTATCATCTTGTTAAACAACGAGAGAATAAAGAACGAAACCGAGTTGTTGCACGTGGCGGTATTGAGGCGTGAATTTTTTAGGTATTTGACAGAGAAAGTTTCAAGAGGCTCCACATTAATGCAGTACAAGCACGTTTCTGCTGTTCCCACGGGGACAGACTTCGGCTGTTTAGGAAATACCATTTGTATACAATTTTCGAATACTTTCTATGACTCCACAGGTTTCATAATCTTTGTTACTAATTCGTTGATTCGACTACCAAACGTAGTATGCCTTAAATTTTCTCTTCGGAGTTACTTGATCCCATTGTATGGAAATGTCATTGAATCCATTTCGTACCATTTCATTTAAAAAATTAACAATTTGAATGAAATGGATGATATTTACCAATTGAGATTAAGTAACTTCGAAGAGAACATTTTAGAAATCATTAATTTCAACAATAAAACATTGGAATGAAGTTAGTGATTTTTATAAATTGGAATCAAGTAACTTCGGAGAGAACATTTCATTCGAAAAATTCATCAATGTCATCATTAAAGTATAGGATTGAAATGGATGACATTTGTTAACACAGATTGAGTAATGTCAAAAAAAACATTCCATTTTAAAAATTCATCAATTTCATCATTAAAATATGAGATTGAAATGGGTGATTTTTGTTAACACAGATTGAGTAACTTCGAAGAAAACATTTCATTTTAAAAATTCGTCAATGTCATCAATTTCATCAGGATTGAAATGGATGATTTTTGCAAATTCGGATTAAGTAACTTAGAAGAGAACATTTCATTTTAAAACTTCATCAATGCTAATATTAAAATATTTGAATGAAACGGATGATCATTACGAATTGAGATCAAGTAATTCTGAAGAGAACATTTCACTTAAAAATTCATTCATTTCAACATTAAAACATTCGAATAAAATTAATGATTTTTATAAATTGGGGTCAAGTAACTTTGAAGAGAACATTTCATTTAAAAATTCACCAATTTCGACATTAAAATATTGGGATGAAATAAATGAAATAAATTGGATTACTTTGGCAAATTGGGATGAAGTAACATGAAAGAGAAAATTTCATTAAAGAATTATCAATTTCAATATTAAAATATTCATTTTTTCACTGTTTCATTGTTTCAACACTAGACGGTGGATGTTTATACAAAATGAAACTTATCTATATTAACGTAGGGCATTGATACCAAGTAAAAATTTCTTTCCATCTTTAATAACTTTAAAACGTAGAGACAAATAGCTTGATATCTTAGACATTTCAATCTGTGTACTCTTTCAAATTCCATGTACTCACGGTTGCTATAAATGTATAAAAACCGCTGTCTATTAATAACAATTAATACAAAAAAATAGTTAAACATATTTCTACTTGTTGACAGCTGCAATAAACGAGAAGTTGATTGAAACGAAACAATGGAGTATCCTTTCATTTTCGATGCACTGAAACCAATAATGAAAGATACAACATTGTATGTGTTTCCTTTTTAACCCCTTCTATAAAAATGTATGTTCTCATTATATAATGTTCTACGATCCACTACAAAACGTTTAAATGAATATTTTAAAAACCATAAACCAGTTATGCAAATCTCCTTTGCCACCGAAAATCGTGTAAAACTTATCAATCTACAATTCATGATAGAAATGCCTAGGTAAAATACAAAGTGCTATAGGTATCAGAAAAATGAACGAACATTATTTATCAATTTGTTAAAATTAATGCAAAGAGAAGCAGCTTTCTAGTTCATATTCAACCCTTAAAAGTAGACTGTTTGTACGTAGATGTAAGTAGAATGTTTATACAAAATACAGATTATTTGCTACGAAAAATTTCGTTTACTTTATTCTAATTTTATTTTTTTATTCTAATTCCTTTATTTATTCTAATAATTTTTTTTTAATCATTTTTAAATGCTGATATTGATACATGGAAGCTCTTAAATTCTTTCGGTATATCTCTTGCTGCGACTCTACTGAAATCTAAACTGCCTAATATGCGTAACTTTATAAAAATAATCATAATAAAAAAACTATCAAGGGTCATTTAATCCGTTGTAGCAGATTTACATTTAAAAATGGCAACTGCACATTTTTCCATTAAAATATTAAATCCGCAGTCTACTTATAATCGGCGTAAACAACTCTTATCGTGACACGATGTTTCTTTAAAATTATCGACAAGAAAAGCAAATTGCTATTTAACATTCGACGAAATGAGGAACTTTCTGCAAAATTAAAATGGTATGAATCGAGTGTAACAAACAACAGCCAAGAGTAAATGATTTCGCTGCTCTTTTAATATTAATAAATTGGTGCACTGAATCGCGTAAATTCATTCGGTATGTCTCTTTCTGTTACTCAATCGAGATACAAACTGTCTAATATGCATCTATAAAACGATAATAATTGTAAAATCAAAAATCTGAAAAGGTTCATTTGATCTACTACAACAGATTTACTTTTAAAAATGGCACCTCCTCATTTTTCCATTAACACGTTGAATGCGGAGCCATTTTGCTTACCTTTCGTTTCACATTTTATTTATCTTTAAACGGCCATAATGGAACTGTGCATAAGCAAAAGACTCGCTTAGCCCATTTGTGCTTTTCTCTTTCAATCGAATCTATTGAAATAGTGCGAATATTTCGTAATATTATATGAATTATCTATAACATATTAATTTGTAAATCTGATACCGTCTACTTATAATCGACGTAAATAATTTTTATCGTAACACAGTGTATTTAAAATTCGAATGATTCTTTAAAATTATTAAAAAGAGAAGCAAATTGCTATTTAACACTTTATCGACCGACGAGTATTTCAGAATTATTCAAGGTCCATTGTCCACGATTGAAAACTTTTCTGAAAACTGACAGGAATTTTTATTGTAAATCAACAT
>CM052097.1:8027469-8040580 GCA_028453745.1 Agapostemon virescens
ATGGTTATGGTCTGTAGATGCTGTGGACGGCGGCACATGATATCGATCACGTTTGTTTGACCAACTATATGCAAATAGAACAATTGCGATGTTGTAACTCCTCGATGCTACTGTAATCTTATGTACACGAAACGGTAATTTTATCGCGAACGGACGGCTAGAATTACAGTTGGGTAAGTATTGAAGTCGAGGTGCGCGAAAAGCTACTCGAAAGTAATTGAAAAGTTATCTGGAAATTATTATTTTCATTTTCTTCTCTGTGCTATTTTAGTTCTATGTTAACGCTTTACTGACCGGAAGCCTATTAACACTTTAACTGCCAGAACAACAACCTCAAAAATTCCACAAAATCAAAGTAATTTATTTGATGAAACAACAATTTAAAATTTAAAATTCTCCAGATTTCAAATTACTCTGTCACCCATATGTGGGTGACATGGCAGTCAAAGTGTTAATAGGTCTTTCAATAATTATGATGTATAAAAATTGTAACTTAAAGAACTGTTTTTACATTGTAATTTCTATGAAAATTATTAGATGACATTACTTAAGATGGTTTATCGATTCACGATAAAAATTGCTGTCAACGTTGTGAGGTCCATCAAAAAGTTTTCAGTCATGGAAAAATTCTAAAATAATCGCCGGTCGGTAAAGTGTTAATTTCTTTATTATTATTTAAGTTAATGCATTTTCTTTATCTTTTTGTAATATCGAATGAATTTTAAAAACCCGCAGACGACGGGATAATTTAACGCGGTACGCCATTTTGAAATGACAAGTTTCGAATTAAGTTCATGTATTATTATATTCACCTTCTGCATTTTATTTCACCATTTTTGAAACTTTAAAAGTTTTTTCTTACGTTAAAGGCTCAGAAGTAATCAAAGTAACGAACGTCCACTTCATTTAGGAAAATATTTTCAAGTAACTTACAAATATCTCCTGAAGACAGAGTACGAACAGAGTGACAACGATAATTGGATGGTAGTTCCTCGATAGATACTAATTTTGAACAATATTTTTCACTAATTATATAAAATACTAATAATTGCTATTATATAAAAACTAATTATATCGAAGTCAGTAGATTGAAATCTTTGGGAAGATATTATTTAAAACACGGCTAAAACTTTTAATGGACACATTCTCGTTATTTTTATAACCTAATGCAAAATATTCGAATTTAATGCCTCGTTAGCTTAGTGTTACGGATAATTGAAATTGACAAGGAAGCCCCTTTTCTAGATATTTATCAAAATTAATTAAATGTAATGCATGTTTAAATTGGCAATTTCGAGTAATATTCAACAAGGAAAAAACACAGCGAATAAAATTGATTTACCGTAGTTGTAGACGCGCGAAGGATTATGTGGTCGAACTAAATTTCCCGTGATTCTTTTATTTTTCAAACTCTATCGAAACGGTGAAGTGGTACTCTAAGAAGGTGGAATAAAAGCGAACGAGATTATACTTGGGCAAAGGGTTGCTCATCATGGGCGTGTCCAGCAGTATGACGTTCTTAGTGGTGTTCCGTGGATCCGGAATCACGGCAAATCCAAAGAAGACATCTCTTCCCAGTACTTTCTTCACTCTAGCCATCTGTTCGATGTAGCCACTCCTCTTCATGGTAAATGCGGCGGGAATTGCTGGTAAATTGAGCGTCTCCAAGAGCTCGAACAGCGGCGTCAGCCCCAGTTCGTCCACGGCGTCTGAAAAAAGATGATATTTTCAATACACTTGTTGCAAACTCCTTTCTTCATAATTGTTAGAAAACTTTTTCCAGTAACCAAAGTTCAACACTAGATTCACGACTTTGTCTACATCACTTTCACCAGACCTAATATACTTCGTTCGCGATTAATTGAGATTGCAAAGATTCGTCCACGAGGAACGATTGAACAAATTCATTTCTTCTGGTGCATATTACAAATATAAATGTTAAAAATTTTGTGTAGGTACATTCTTGTTATTTTTACAAAAGGGAAGAGAAAATAGCAATTAAGGGAAAATAATCATATTGGTGCTGCGTAGATCTAGGGTTAAACGCATCGAACCTCTACGCATAGTAGTTGTAAAAATTAAGAATTTGTAAGGGGTTTGTGTGTAGTTTTCGTCGGGGATGAAGCGTTTGGCATAGGAATGGATTCCAACGAACGTTAATAAATTTCTTTACTCACGGAACAAACAATGGTACGGTGGATGAACGTAGAGACACTAACATAAACGGAAATTAACGTAATAAAGAAAACTAACGTAATCACTTAAGAAAAAATACCGACTAACGTAACGTCTTAGTAGAAAACGGCCGTGAGCATTACAACGACCCCATTATATACACCAATGTTCATTGATGGGGCGTAAACGTCTTCCACCAATGAACATGTACAATAATATTTGTATACTCTTATTGGCTATTTAATTCGCCGCTCAATTCGCACTGGTGGGGTCAGAGTATCTTCCGGAAGTAGCGTCTCAGGTACAAGGTGGTTACACACTTGCTAATACCTGGCAGTTCGCATTTGGAGGATTATGGTATGTCAATTGCTATTGACTGGAAAAGTGAGATACTCGGAGACACACGCGTCTAAAACACTAATAAACCAACGTTCCAAGCTATGGCAAAAATACTAATTAACACTTTGACTGCCATGTCACCCATATATAGGTGACAGAATTATTTATATCGTTTCTAAATGCATTTTAACGTTGATATGTTCATTGTATCAAAGTTGATGGTGATCTAGAAAATGCAAGAAGATGGCAGGAATTCTTTACATTATATATTTTATTTTTTCACTTTTTATTTCATTCAACATCTCATTTCGATTTTGTAGAATTTTCGTGGCTGTTAGCTTGGCAGTCAAAGTGTTAAAACATCTGGCATTTCAGATGGACGGTTCCTGAAAAACAGCGGAGCATAGGTGTCCGTACCATAAACGTCTTCATTCATTTAAAACGTCAAAAGACTTGTTCGCCTCTTCACAATATAATTCTGACAAATTTAGAATAGAAATAAATTTTATTTAGATTATGTTTAGATTGATTCTTTGCAATCGACACTAACGAGTTTTATTTTACAGTCTACAAACTAATTACTATTAAAAAGGAAGGTTTTGGGGAAGATTTTAGTGTTGGAATCATGTCGATAGCGTTAATAGTCTCGCCGGGGTACGCTCTCAGAGATTGTCAAATATTGCGAAATATTGAAAGGACGTACCACCCCCTGTCGAAAATCGCGAAAAAATGGGGAAAAATTTTTGGGTCTCCGATTCCTTTGTAAATTTGTGTACACGTTTCTGGACGCGCGGTCAGAGTCTATGGCAATTTTCAAGTCGATCGGAATGGAATTATGGAAGATATGCAAATCGCTGAAATTCGCAAACCCCCAAACTGCCACTTTCTGAGAGGGATAGATATAGGTCGAAAAACTTAGTTTTTCCCATATTCTTTTCTAAGTCTGGCTACAAGTAACTGGACTCGTAGGAAGCATGTATATCCATTCCAGGGTCCATTGGAAGAGAATTGCATCCGTGGTGCGACTTTGAAATTTTTGGGGGTGGTGAAAATCGCGAAAATCGGCAAAATGGGGTTGACAAAAGGTAGCTTCCTGAAGTCCTCTGAAATGCTAGCCTAGATATGGAGAGCTCTGCTAGAGTAAATAAGAGCGTGACTTATTAAGGAGAACTAATCAGAGAAGTAATATAATGAATAAATTGCTGAACGAAATACCAACGTCAATGCAGCTGTCGTATAATATTTTAGCTTGATTAACAGCCCATGGTGCATTGCTTTTGGTACTATTGTCTCTTAGCAGTTCTCTGATCTTCCTATAAACTCGATCTTTTCGTTCTTCGAACCACGAGTTTGTTATGCTGTTGTCTGGCACAGGATGTTCTTCGGGCCACTTTCCACAAACGTATCTACGAAATATATAGAAAAAGTTAATGCAATGGATAAACATCGCTAAAAGAAATACGTTTACCGCATTATTTACCGGCGCGGTAATTAGGCTAAATAATTTCTTAAAAATTACGGTTTACATCTTTTACTTCTTTCAATCGCGAGGGCTTTTAGTCACAAAAAATTAGGTCACTCTCAATTATGTAATTTGATCGATTCTACGTAGATTATTGTTTAATACTGGAACCACCAGACGGGTTGAAAAGATTTATTACCGATATCTCCTTTCATTCTAACTTAAAATTATTTCTGTCAATCGCGAGAGCTTTTAGTCAGAGAAAATTAAGTCACTCTCAATTATGTAATTTGATCGATTCTACTTAGATTATTGTTTAATACTGGAACCACCAGACGGGTTGAAAAGATTTGTTACCGATATCTCCTTTCATTCTTATTAATGCGTTGCCATTTGTTTTGAAGATTTTAAACAAAGTCAAACAAATATAAATATTTTGCTTTCTTTTCAAAAGGAAATCAAATTTCACTGTTTTATTATCGATGTTCAAGCATCAAACCTAATACAGTTGTATAAGAAATTTTTATTTTCTTGCCTCTACTGCAACAGTTTCGGCGATAAAGACGTTACAGTAAATGTAGCTGTAAAGGAAATGACTTGGCAATGGATTAACCCTTAACACTTCAATGACGCCTCTGAGGCGACGCTAAAAATTGTCACACTATTATTCAAAACAGCTTTCGCTTCACTATGTTTGCATTTAAGAAGTCGGGAAAAATTTAAACGTTGCTGGTACGCGTAACAGTAATAAACTTTATACGCACGAAAGAAAATGAAACATTTTTTTTAAAGTAAAGATTTTTAAATTAAAATTGCATGGAATGCTACGAGTTAAAATTATTAGATTGTTTCCATGAAAACTTTTTTATTGCCACGCACATGGACATCAAAATTGTAAGAAATCTTAATTAATGCGATTTTATCATAATTATAAACCAATTGTATATTAACCTAGTTTAATTTCGATAGTTCTAGTGTTAACGAGAAAAAGATTGTAAGCTACTTTTTACACAGCACAGACATTGAGAACCCTGTTAACGACTTCCGGTAAGTAAAGTCGTCTACTATCTTATGCGAATGGAAACATAAAGTGCATTTTGCAGTTTGCATGTATATCGTGAAATCGTGTCGTGCTTTAGATGATTCTGAAATGGAGAAACTTGTACTCACTTATAAAAATCGTCGCAAGGATCTACGGACGTGTCCATGGATTCTTTCAAACTAGCCGCTGGAAAAACAAAAGTCTCATACAATATTTTGTTCTTGTTTTGTGTTTTTCTTGCATAAATATTTCACGATTGTGTCTTCGTGAAAGATTAGATATTACTATAATATTTTCATTAACAGTAACAGTAACAAGATATTTATTTGAAACTTACCCATACGAACACACGTCTCAGATTCGCAAAGCTTTTCCTGTTTGCGGGTCAAATCTGCAAAGAAACACCAACGACAAAATCACTTAACGTCTCTTCAAATTGATAAAATGATTTTCTTTTATTTGTGGAAATATTTATAACACGTTGAATGCCGAGCGAATTTTGCTTGTTTCAAACAAATTTAATTTGTTTCGTTTATAGAAATAATCAGAATTATTAAAGAGAATTATTAGTTATCGAATAGTGAAGTTCTAACCTCATACTATAATCTGACTTATTTTGGTAGTAATAAATTAATGTTCAATGCTATTAATTTATTGATAATCATTCTTAAATAACGCAATGGTGCCGGTCACCGGTGACCACCATGGCATTCAACGTTTTAATTAGAACAACTTCAAGAGCAATTGAATTTTAATAGAGAATGTGAATCAGGTGTTTCTCAAATTTTTTTATACATATAATTACAATATCTTATCTTTCTTAATTCCGAAATTAATTGTAAATGCGTTCTCAACAGCGCACATTACGGACTATTAAGATTGATCAAAACGAGCTATAATGAAGTATTACGAAGATTCCGATCTTCGCAATTTTAATGAACTGACTACTCAGCAAAAGCTTATTTAATCACACGGGTCTATCAAATTCTTCGCCTATTTCGCTTCAAACAATAGAGATTCCATTGGCTGTGCAATTAACTCGCTATGCAATTTATTCAAGCAGGCATGAAAGCAACAATATGGCTGCGAGTTAATTTATGCAAAATTCTTCTTCGAAAAATATCTAAAGAATGAGGCGAAACATTGTGTAATATAACTTTCGTATCTGGAAAATGTAGCAAAGTGTTGCAAAGAATCGTTTCGTTATGAAAATAGGAAAACGAAACTTCGTAAACCATCGATGCATTTAACGATTTAACACTTTTACTGCCAAACCATCAAATGTTCCAGAAAATCAAAGTAATTTATTTAATGAAATAAAAATTGAACAGTTAGAATGTACGGTACTGAACACTCCTTCGACCTTCTTCACTTTTTTCCAGCTCAAAACAGATTTGGTGTAACAAATAAATTAGCATTAAAATTTATGTTCATATCTGGAAAAAGTAATATCTGTCACCCAAAATAATGGATTAATTTGTAAGTTGTTATATCGAATTCAATAATTCGGATTCCATAGCCGATTTAAATGATTCGAAATCACAATTATATTTTCCATCTAGAATTTATTTACAACTATCAACCGTGTAATTGTAAATACTCACACAATATAGAAAACGTTAGTGCAGCTATGAAACACAAAATCATCAATGGGAGTATGAAAATTATCACATAATTCGGAACGTATCTTCGTCTCTTGAAGCTGAAAAGAGAAACGGTCCAATTGTCAGTTTCGATCGACAGGCGTGATCTCTCGATCACTTACTAGGCACCTCTGGATCTTATCGACACCAAGTTGGCGTTGCTGGCGATCGTATAAATCGTTTGCGTTTCATCCTCTGAGAACAAGAAAACAAAAGTAAAAAGTGAAACTAACTTTTATATCGGTTATTAACACGAAATCTATCTACAGTGGCTCAAAGTAAAACTCGGACACTGACATTTTTGGGCCTTACGAAGCGATTGGTAGGGGAAGAAAAGAATATAAATAAAAAATAAAGTTATTTTTAGTAAGCTTTATTCGAGGTTATATAAATTCACTAAAAACAAAAACAAAATTTATTTACATTAAGTCATAAAAAAACGAAGTTTAAAAAGTAATGGAATTAGACCTGAAAATAAAACTCGGACAGTAGACAATTTTTTTGTAGATATGTACATATGTTTTATGCTACTTTTATTTGATATTAATATTTTGTTGGTAGTCTTTTATTTGCTTTTGCAGCTTTTAATCGATTCGGCATGGACCGTACTAGTTTTTCGCAATACGAAGGATTAATATTTGCCCATTCCTCTTTTAATGCTTTCTTTAAATCTTTAGCATTAGAAATAATGTGGCTTTTCAATTTTTCTTCTAAGTGCGCCCATAGATGTTCGATTAAATTCAAATCAGATGATTGAGCGGGAGTTTCGATTACATGTGGGCAATTATAAAGTAACCATAGACGAACATTATGAGCCGGATGCTTTGGATCATTGTCCTGGTAGAAATTGTAAGAATCGGCAATACCTAACTTTTCCACACTATTCCTTAAATTGTTTTTCAAAATCTGTAGATATTTTGTCCGATCCATGATCCCGTCAATAATGTGGAAATTTCCTGGTTCAGCAGTTGACATGCATCCCCACACCTTTATTGAACCTTCCTCATGTTCAACAGTAGGTCGTAAATTCTTTTCCTTGTACTCCTCATTAGGTTTTCTCCAAACATAAGTTTGTCCATCGGATTGAAAAATGTTAAATTTACTCTCGCCTGTATATAAAACTGTCCTCCAAAATGAAAAATCTTTATTTGTGTACAATTTCGCGAATTGCAATCTTTTTGAACGATTCCTCTTACTCACAAATGGTTTCTTCCTAGCAACTTTCCCATTAAAATTATTTTTTCTTAATATAATCCTCACTGTTTCTCGATTAGCTTCTTTTCCTAAATGTATTTTAGTTTCGGTAGCTAACTTCGGGGCACTTAATTGTGGACTTTTTAAAATTTATTGTACGATCCAACGCTCCACGGATTTTGTGAAGATCTTCCGTGTACTTAGTTTTGGTTTATTTTCCACATTATTTCGGAATCTAAAGCGTTTTATAATATCATGAACTGTAGAGTGACTGCGTTTCACTGTTGATGCAATATTTCGTACAGACAAATCGTCTCTAAATTGACTTATAACAAGTTCCCGGATTTCTAATGACGTTTGCTCACATTGTCTAGCCATTTTGAGAAATTAAAACAAAATCTCACAGAAACTAACGACTTACGTCAACAAAAACCTACATAAAATGAAAGTATGAAAAAATGAAGGGTGATTCCCCGCGTTTTATTTGTTTTTCCCACAGGATTGTCAACTGTCCGAGTTTCAGTTTGAGGCTAGTTTTCATGACTGTTAACATTTCCATTTTGTTTTGAATTATCGTGAATAATTTTTGTCTTTGCTTAATAAATTTTATATGGCCTTAAGTGTAAAATATGGAAAATAATTCTGCTTTTCATTTAATTTGTTTTCTTATACTAATAATAACCTCAGAAAGTGAAAATATATAGGTGTCCGAGTTTTACTTTGAGCCACTGTAAGTCAAATGATTCTTTTTAAATTGTTTATTTTACAGTTACTGAAGTTGTAAAATTGCTTCCGTAGGAATCGATTCTATAGATTCGTTTATTCAAACATATACTGTAATAAAAACTCCACTATAATTCCCATAAATTAAATCTTGTAATTTTTAAAAAGCAATATAAGGTAGACACTTTTAACGCTCGGTAGGTTTACTGTTAAAGTTATTACTCGAACCGCAAGTTCGTTCTATTTTCAAAATATTCAATGTTCTAACTTTGATACTTTATAACAGAACATTAAAAAGCCGATGTAGCAAGGTTTTATTTTATTGCGGATTGGATAATTATCAGACAATAACAAATTATTGAACTAAGCTTTTAAAACTCCCACCTTTTTAAAGCGTGAATATGCACGGTCAGGTATTTTTTTACCCAAGAAATGCAACATAGTCCTTCTTACTTTCTAAAATTCCTTGCCCCAAAGGGTTAAATACAGCAGGATACGTAGCTTAAAAACTGACGCGAGTTTTGCTTCAATATGTGTCACCATCTCTTACATAAAAGCTTCGAAAGTTGACATAACACAAAACCACAGAACTTTCTCCTACACCTAATATTTGAACGATAAACAGATCAAATATGGAAGATTCGTATAATTGAGTACAATAAAAGATATTAACCCCTTGACATGTTACGAGTCAGACTCGCGATGAAAATTTTGAACAAAACCTAGCAAAAATAAATTGCATGCCCCTCTTTCGTTGACGATGCACTTTACATTCAAAGCTTTACACATCTGCTGAAAAAATCGTACAGCAAATTTTAAGAACTCCTTATGAATGAGAAGATTACGACGGAATTTTTCAAATGTTTTTACAGACGTTTCAATTCATAAAATTTTCGACAAAGAAAGCGATTCCAGTTTCTCAGTCGCAGAATCATGGAAGATCAACGACGAATATCGAAAGCGGAAGCTTGAAGCTTTAAAATGGATCCAGATTGATTGCCGTACCATTCGTTTTAAAGAAATCACGAATTTATATATCGCAATTTCTTCGAAGATGGATAATGTACTGTACAGTGGATTCAAATATTTTTTGGATCCACTGTACGCATTCATAATCTGTAATATAAATTACAGCATACCCGCATTTTTTACAGACGTTTCAACTGATAAAATTTTTAACAATGAAGGTGCTTCTGGTTTCTTCTTTTTCCTTCTGTAACATGTTACACGATGAAGATTTCAAAACAACTACAAAGCCGAAGAAAACAGCATGGCGAGGGGTTGAAATCGAATCTGATAAAGTGGCGGCAAACATACTCTATGTAAAATCTTTAAACTACTATTCCTATTTTTCATCGGTTGCACTGCGAACGCGAGTCGGAGACCAGTCGGAATGACAGGCCGTGTAATCCAAAGTGGCCCCGACCGTAAAGGCATGAATGACAGTGCATCTTGATTACAGGAAGAAACAAAAGGAGGGCACATATATCCCTGCATTAACCCCGGCAACGGAGTTAAAGTCTCTGAATGACGGTTCCGGAAGTGGGACTCGACAGCCGAGACAAACGTCTGAATTTTATCGTCGGAATTGTGCGGCAGGTTATAGCGGACGAGGAGGAAAGCCGAGCAGGAAGAAACGAATGAAAAGTATAAATATACTCACTGCGCTCGTTCATGCTGAATGGCCCACTGACCGGATCGAACTGACGACACTGAACAACCTCGAGGGACAACGAGTCATCCATATGTTCACATTTTCCTGGTTCGCCAGTGGTTCTCGTCACGACGTCCCACAGCTCGTCAATTTTCACCGGGCCCGTCGACACGTTCACCCCGGCCACGTGTCGCGCCCCATTAGAATGGCAAGTCGCGCTGACTATACCGTCGTGAAGTTTTAATGAAGCCCCGCCTCGGACCTGTTGGCAAGTTTCGCGGTTCACCGAGGATTTTGTCCATACAATAGGAAACGGCACCCCTTAATCGTCGGGATAACGGCACAGGGAAGTTGCCGCGAATTCAGAAATTAACGCCGAACGATCTCGCGAAAGCGTGTAATTAATGCGAACACATTCTTGGTCTTACGCTCGGGAAACGCGTCTGCGTCGGTGCGAGCGAAAACACACGATAAAAGAAACGACCGTAAGGTAATCAAGTTATTACAGCACATCCATAAAGGAATAACAGGAATCCACTGTAACAATGTTTAAGGCGAAAAGAAACCGTAGGGTAATCAAGTTATTACGGACGATCCATAAAAGAATAACAGGAATCCGGTGTAACAATGTTTAACACGAAAATTAGCGATCGTTAAAAGTAACCGGGAAGTATAGCTTATAAAAATTACAATTGTTTTTTGATTTTGATCGATTTTTTAGTATCGATCTTTAACGCTAGAACTACCGAGTAATAAATCTGACCGATGTATATTGCTTTGTAATAATCGTAAAATTGCATCCATTGAGGTCTCGTACAATTTTTATCGTAGTGTCTGCTTCAATGAAGAAATTCATTCGAAAGTTTCTGGTAAAAATGTTTTTATAACTTCAGTAATTGTAAACGAGAAAATCAAGAAGCAGTTATTTTGACTGATTCGGTAATTCTAGTGTTAACTGAACAATATGAAGCGTTTATTTTGAAAGTGGTGTAAGTCCATTTTAAAAAAAAATCGAGTCAGCTACCATAATAGTTACATTTTTATATGATCTTTTTATTCTGAAGCAACTTGTTACTAATATATTTTAAATCATTAAGATTTTGTAACGCGAAAATTTGCTGGTTAACACTTTGACTGCCATGTCACCCACACATGGGTGACAGAGTAATTTGTCCATTTTTTAAAATAAATTTGTACATTAATATAATTGTTGCACTACTTTTAGTTGAAATCTCGAAAATACGAGAAGGTCGAAGGATAACTATGTGTCGTACATTTTAGATTTTAAATTGTTGTTTCATCAAATAAATTACTTTGATTTTGTGGAATTTTTGAGGTTGCTGTTCTGGCAGTTAAAGTGTTAATTAAGTGACGAAAAAGTTTATTTTAAAAGTGGCGGAAATCCCATTGCAAGAATTTCAAATGGATATGGAAAATATTATGCAATCAAATTTTATGGGATCCCAGCTTTATGTTTACTTATCAACTTAACAGTTGAATTATTAATGTGCAATGAATTTGTTTTAAACAACAGAACAGCGCCTATCCACAGAAAATGCGACTTTTAAACAGCTAAAAGATACTGACAAACTGGAGAAGACTGAATAATAATTAATAAAAAAATATTACACTTTTATGTACAAATTATTTAACGAAGAATAAATGTTGAATATTTTTTTTATTTTATACCATAAAAGTGAATACCTTTAATTCTATTTCAAGAGAAATTTACATTTCCTATGGACTTGTGCTTTCTTAAAAATTGAAAACCAGTAAGTCCATTCATAGCCATCAAAAACATATTACTTCTTAAATAATTTTAATTATGCTAATTGACATGATAAATTTGACACCCTTAGAAACCCAAAAACATTATTCTATTATGTTATCTGTTACCCATATTTTTATATTTAATCCAATGCAAACCTTTCAATATCTTTATTCGAACAGAAATGGACTTACGCCACTGTCAAAATTAACGACTCATATATTGATCCATTTCTCATGGGAAATTTTGAACACTTGAGCATGCCCATCCCCTAATTTGCGCAAAGTATATTACTTTTAAAATTGCTAGACAAATATATTTCCTACTTATGTAAATTCGGATCGTGTCAAAAAAGTGCAAATTGAGGGACGGGTGTAGTTGCAAAATTTGTGAAACCTAATCCCTAAACGCCTATGTATAGGGTTGTCTAAAATAGACTGTAAGAAGTTTTTTCTAAATAAAAAACGTACTATTTTTAATTTTATAGGTTTTTTAAAAATAATTATCGGGTATTTTCTATTACAACTATGTGTGCAAAACGATATCTGTCAAATGACGAACATCTAAATTTTGTGACAGTGACATTTTGGCATATTTTCTCATTCAATTCACCAATTTCATCTGTAATGTTGTTTCTTAGGTCATTAATTGTTACTGATTTGTTGGTAAAAACTTTATTTTTCAAATAACCCCCCAAAAAGTCCAATGGATTGAATTCACATGAGCAAGGTGGCCAATTCGCATCGCCTTTCCTTGAAATTAATCGACTATTGAATTTCGATAGCGATAAAGTGATGTTTTCGTTACGAAGGGCGTTCTTTATTGAACACTAATTTGCTAAATAAATTTTAATAACTTCAATAAGCTCTATCGTTGTAGGTTAGAAATAAAAGAAAATGGCAAGAAACAAATATGGTGTTTGGCAGATATTCTCGTTCAAGCCCTAAAGGTACTTTGTATAACCCTGTACTCTGGAATATTATGATTCATTCTAGTACCTATTAGTTAATTCTTGTCTATCCTGGTGCATTTAATATATTATTGTATATCCTGATAGATTCTGACATATTGCTGTATATTCTGGTATGTTGTGTCATATGTTGGTATATTC
>CM052097.1:8061578-8110097 GCA_028453745.1 Agapostemon virescens
TAGGCGATTTTTCTTGTGCTGTACACGGGAAAACACTACGTATCTGAGGGGCAACGCAGTATGCTTTTATAGCGAGGCCCTGCCCAGGCCTAGGGAGTCCAAGATGAGGCGGGGGCATAACGATTGCATTGCATACGGACCCCTTTCACCAATGGCGATCGACCCTTTCAGACCCCTTATTCGGTGCTCCGTTGACCGCGGAATCGTTCCACTTCCGGTAACCGCGGGGCAACCCTCGAAAACTCGGTGAGCTTACCGCCGAAAAACGAGCAAAGCTTTTCGAGACAAAAGCTGGAAATGGATCGCCAGCTGTTGACCTGGTTTGCAGCGTTGCAACGACACCGCCGCCGGTTGCATAGCTCGCAATCGCCAGAGAAAAAAGAAACCCGAAGCTTGGAGCACGCGCAAAATTCATTAAGGATCCCGAACCCGCGGAATGATCATTTTAATTTAATCCAACGTAATTATCCGTCAACTGGAGAACACATTGCTGTTATGTATTGTGATTCAAGAAAACACTTGTTGCATAAGCGTGGAAAAAAGAATTCATCGGTCTGTCTGCGTTTTTATGAGAAGGTGAAGGGGAATGTTCGCAGGAAAGGATATATTTTGTGTACGAATTCAGTTGTGGTTTGTTTCGAAAATAATACAATCAATAAATACAGAAATGGGCTTGGCTTTTAGTAAATATTCCATTATTTTCTTTCGTTTATAGTTGCGCTACTAATTATAGTTAAAATCAATTCCGAACGGGCCGCTGTATCAAAGATGAAACGTCGACAACGATTTCATATCCATTCTTGCTTGTTCCTCTCCGTACCTGAAAGTCTCCCTCATTCATCATGATTAAGATACTGCTGGTGCTTCTATTATAAATGAAAATTGCCTATATTGATTGCAGAGTGCAGGAGCTGCATAGACGTTCCTTTTATTTATTGTATGTTTAATAATTTTGATGAGTTAAACGTAATACAACAATATTTTCAGATTTTTTGGCCCTTTGCAGACGAAGCAATTCTAATTCGAAGATGAAGATATTTCTTTCAGCATTAAACATTTTTATTCTGTGAAATTCTCTTTACATTGTAATCCTTATTACATTAGACGTTAAATCTGTTTTCTCGTTCAATAGTTGAATTTTTAGCAATTTATAGAATACAGACAAATTTGATACTATAAATAGTCATCATTCGAGTGCGGAAGGTTAAATATTTCCAGAATGGATTGTATGTGATCTTTTGTATTTAGTACATTTGTAACGAAAACGGGCAGCTGTAAATATAATTATAATAAACGAAAGAAATTGTGTACAACAAATAGATGCAGACATTTTTTTATTTCGTACGAAAATTTGTAGTCTTGGTTGGTTAAATGCATTGACGACAAAACCGACTGCGTCCAATACAAAACTATGCAGACGTTACAAGATTTCAAGAACACTATTATGTCATTCTCGACTTATTAAAGTTATTAAAAGATTTAATATTTAAGGCAGAAAATATAATATTTAAGGTATTGTTTAAGGTAGAAAAGGCTACCTTAATATATACAAAGGCCAAGATTTAATTTATTTGGATTATTTGCGACTTTCATTACAAAGTATAACTGAACAAAGAGACCTATCGAATCGATTCCTACGAAAGCAATTTTGTAACTTCAATAATTGTAAAATAAAAAATCTAGGAAGGGTTATTTGACTCGCTGTAATAGGTTTAATATTAAAAAAAACTTCAATTTAAAAAAAAATAATAGTCCCCCTTAACCGGAAGACACCAAACACTAAAACTAGACTAATATACAGTGCTTTATAATAATTACAAGGTTGCAATTATTCAAACGTCGTGCAACATTTATGTTAATATGTGTTTTACTGATAACGTTAAATGAAAAGGTTTCATGGAAACATTCTTATAGTTACAAAAGTTTTCAATTCACAAATTCGATCACAACTATGAACCGATTCTCCAGGGTCTCGATATATGTCCACTTAAGAGGACAGAAGATTTAGAGCCGACTCACTGTTTCTCTTCGAAATGATTAATAACGTTATCAACACTATATCAAAGGAGTATCAACCTTGACTAGTGTATATTGTCTTATAAAAATTTCGAGGGTTAATTTATTTTGATTATTTGTGATTTTTGAATCGCAATTTTGTAAAATAAAAAATCTGGAAAGAGTCATTTGACCCGCTGTGGTGCGTTTTGTATTAAAATTAATGAAAAGAATTTTTATTACGGGCAACGGTCCACAGTCTAGTCACGATTCAGAATACAATAATTTTTATAAATCAAAAATTATGCAATTCATCGAATATTCTTACAGTTTTGTACATCACCCACTCGTTTTTTATATGGATGCACAAAGTCCACAGTCTAATGACGATAGCCGTATGCGTTATATTTGAATGTCCGCTGTATGGAAACGAAAGGGGGAAAATTCGTTTTTTACAAAGCATGCAGGCTCTTTCGTTGATTATTACTTTGCAATCCGGCGTTGATCATCTCTGAATGGTTAGATAGAAATGGGGAGGATTGCACAACGGAAAAAGGAACAGCGATTTCCGGCTGGGTCGACGTAACCGCGCTGCAACGATGTTCCGTCGAGCATTTTGTGAAATTTCCCGCTGAAATCTTGCCTTTTCCCGGTGCGTTATTAATTTTCCCGTTTCGACGTGCTCCGCTAGCTTCCGACAACGGCTAATCCATCGCCGCCGGTGCCACGGAACAACCCGGTGGAAACCGAAGCGGGCCTCCGAGCTCCCGCGCGAATATTTCACGAACATCACGCGATTTTTTCGCGCGGACTAATTTCGCCCGGATGTTACGCAATTTTGGCTAAAACTTGACTCGTCGAAGTAAGAAACTCCCCGGTCACTGACAACCGAAACAACGAATCGCGATGAATCGCAAAAACCGGTGCACGCTACCGTTTTATTGTCTCCCTTTTACGGCGACCATTGTGCCAACGTTGAAATTAGAACGCGCCGTGTTTTTCCAAATCCAACGCCCACAGACTCGATTGCTACACGAAAATGAAAATTTCACGTGTCCGCTGGCCATCTTCATGCGCAATTACTGCTAACATTCGTACCGATAATGTGGAAGAATTTTATTAGCGCGGAAGCTATGGAAACACTAAAAAAGAATTGGATTAAGGCGACAAATTAATTCGTTGTCCTCGGACACGATAAATAATAATTTAATATTGAATTTTAGTAATTTTACAAATCCATAATAAATATATATAGACATTTATATTGGCTTTTATATTTATATTATATTTATATTATATATTATACATAAATATTGGCCCTGTAAATGTCCTCAAGACCGAAATTTCCCCTTTGCTTGAAATTTAGTAATTTAACAAATTTATAGTGAACATACAGTAGCGCACGAAAGTATTCGGACACTCTTCAAATCTAAATAACTTTTTCAAAATTGAACCAAACGACTTGACTTTTCTGGAGCAACTAGCAACATTGATTTACTAAATGATATGCAAAAATAATTTTGAAACGTTTCTAATTGGTAGAAATTACGTGGGAAAGTGGAAAAGACATTTTTTAAAACATTTTTATTTCAACTCGTAATGAAAATTTAAAATATGCGTTTTTCAGAACTGTGTTAGTTATACACATGCTGAAAATCTCACCGAAATCGATTGACGTGGGAAAAAGTGGCACGCGTAGAAAGATTTAAGAATTTCTGTAGTTTAAGCAGAAACTGATCAAGAATCGTGAAAAATTACGATTTTCACCATTTTCGATGGCACGTAGCTCGTGTGTACGTCGATCGATTTTAATGAATTTTTCTGCATGCGTATAACTATCATAGATCTACTAGATGCGTCTTTAAAAATTTTTGTGCGTGGCTCAAATAAAAAATATTTAAAAAGTTCCTTTTTTATTGGTCATGTAATTCACATCAGTTCCAATATTTACAAAATTTATTTTGTTTATCGTTTATTAAATCCATTCAACTAATTGCTCAAGAAAAGTCAAGACGTTTGGTCCAATCTTAAAATAGTTATTTAGGTTTGAAGAGTGTCCGAATACTTTCGTGCGCTACTGTAAGTATAATTCTTGTAAATATTCTCAAGATCGTAACTTCCCCTTTTCTTGAAATTTAGTAGTTTTACAAATCTATAATGAATATAAATAGAGATTTGTATAAGTATTGCTCTTGTAAATCTGTTCAAGATCGAGACTTCCCCTTTGCTGAAGCAACTTAATTTTAAATGGAGAAGTTTATATTTAATCCTTTTTATTCACTCTCCAATGGTCCGATTATACCACCATAAATACTGGAAATTTTCTTTTATAACTTTCACGTTGCTTTGTTTCAAGAAATATAAAATGATTAAGTGACGAAAATTAATACTCTCTTCACCCCTCTCAAAAACGCACTTTACTCAACGAAGGCGGAAAGACAATGGAATAATGCTAGAGCCAAAGCACTTCTCGATCGTACCTAATACAATAGTGCTCCTTCAACCCTTAGTATTCCAATGGCGTCTTTGAGGTGTCACTAAAAATTTCCACACAACTATTTAACACTAAAACTACCGAGCACTAAACGAGACTGTATACTCTGCTGTATAAAAATGGCAAGGTTGCATTTATTCCAATTTCGTACAACTTTTGCGTTAGTATGCATATCAACGAAAAAGTTTATTAAAAAAGTTTTCGTGGAAACGCTCTTATAATTAGAAAGAAAAAAAGAGTAACCAGTCATTTTGTCCCGTTCTGTTAAAACGGCTTTTACATTGCCATGTTTGCATTTAAGAACTCGGTAAAAATTGAAATGTTGAAATGTACGAATAATAGTAATAAACTTGATATGCACGAAAGGAAATGGACCACGTGCAATGGAACTATGCTGCGTCAAAAGTGCCTCGATTTTGGAATTAAAATTGCTTGGAATGCTAAGAGTCAACACTAAACCTACCAAGCATTAAAATTGTTTAATAAAAATTACAATTTCATTAAATATTGTGTTTTTTTAATTCCAATATATAATTGAATAAAGAAATCTGTTGAATCAATTTCTGCGAAGGCAGTTTTACAACTTGAATAATTGTAAAATAAAGAATCTGATACGGGTAATTTGATTGGCTGCATTGAAGTTAGGATTAATTTTGCATACCAGCGTGTCCACGGAAAGAGTAAAGAAATGCAAGCATACTTTCGTAACGGTCTAGTTTTGTTGGCACAGTGTTTGGCAAACTGCAATCTCAGCAACGCCATAATACTGCATAAATAATGCACTCGTTACTGCACGTAAGAAAATTACACATCCTCCGAGTACAACAAATAAATTCATAAAACGCAGCATTCTTATCGTGACCAATTTATTACACTCTAATCGAGGATTATTAATCGCTATTATGAGTAATTATTGCGTGTTTTATCGACAACGAAGAAAAACCATCGGCGTTCAATGTCCTAAAAACTGTCGGCCATTTAATGGCGTCGAAGGAAGAAACGGTCGACGCGGCACAACTCTTTGAGCCCGATTTTTCTCCGTGCAGCATTATGCAACACGTCCAGGGTAAGAAAGCCGCGTTTCCGTGTGATCGAGCGACGCTGGTAAAATTCAGTATCAATTTTCGTCTCTCCCACCCTATTTAGCTCAATTATCCCTCGCGTCGCTAATAGGCTGACTTTTACGACTTGCCAATTTCGTAAGTTGCTGTAAACGCTAGAACGGTGTAACCTAACGAGCCAGCGCGGTGCAGCACGGTCGTAAATGCATCTAGTTCTGGGTCGTGCGTTTGCATTGTGTACAAACTGCGCGTTGCTTGTCGGAAAATTCTGCTTTTGCTCGCACCGAGCGAATTTACTAACTTTCCGCGCGAATTAAGCAATTCCGAGCATCCGATTGCTTCGAACACCCTCGACGTAAAAGAAAAACCACTGAAACCGCTTTTCAAACGTTACTCGTTATTAAAATCCTGCAGCGATCGTGCTTCTCGAAATATGTGAAAGAACAAAAAGCTTCGAAGACAAATAAAATACAAGATCTTTTCCAATATATTGAAAATACCGAAATGCTTCTCGTCGCTAATGACTGTGCAGTCGATGCGACGCAAAACCTTTAAATAAAAGAGGAAAGCGGTTTCCAAAGTAGTTTAGCTTCGTTTTTAAATGTACAGAAAGCTTCGACAAAGTTCAATGAATATTTCTTTTGCATGGAGCCATTAGCATTACATTTTGAAAGTATGTGTTCGCAGAAACATCCATTATCATGTTTTTAACGTGCTAAACAGGGAATGTCAACGAGAAAAATTGCAATGCGATTTAAACGATTTAATTGCTAGAATTGAAACTAGAAAGTTAAAATACATCGTAATTATAGTGTGGATATTTAATAACATTTTAAAATGTGTCAGGAACACATTGACAAAATGCCTAGCATATTTTATCAAAACTATTGGCGAATATGTGATCGGCAAAATCTTCAGAGGTGGTTATTTTAATATAACTTTTATAACGCAAGATTGCCATTTTAAAAACTCAAGCTTATGCAAGAATTAAACGCATGAGTTGCTGTGAAAAACTTTTCTGCATTCTCCAAATCCTGTTCGAATGAAAATCAAGAGAAAGAACACGTTCAATTTATCAGCTAGAAAATTTCTTAGGGTATGGTAAGGATAACACTGTCATTAAAATCTATCATTATAATAGAACTGCTCTATTTATAAATTTTTTGCGACAGTTCTTGCAGGCAACTTACTCTTTCTGTGGATCTAACTACAACAGCTGTTGATTTAATTTAATCGCCAAAATCTGTATAATTAACACTGGAAGTACGAAACGGGTCAAAATGACTTATCAGTGATTCTTTCTTTGACTTACTATTGAAATCCATGAAAACGTTGCGTATAGACTTTTTTTAGTGAAGCACGTATTAACATTAAAATTACTGGAAATATTATTAATGCAATTTTACCATTATTGGTAATAAATTATATTAATATTATTATTTATTATTACTATATATATATTATTATTATTATTATTATTTATTATTATTATGTACATGAATATATTATTATTCTTATATATTATTGGTATGTCATTATAAATTTAATTCCACTATTAATTGCCATTAGCAATGTTTATTAGTCGAGCTTATTGCTTGTAGTTCTAGTGTCAAATGACAATTCTGATATTCTGGATCAAAATAGTTTCCAGCACCTCTCATACGTATTTTAACCTTTAGCATGCGAACGCTGCCTCTGAGGTGCAACTAAAAATTGCCACATTATTGTTTAAAACAATTTTTACGTCACTGTATTCGTTTCTAAAAATATTATTAAAAATTCAACTATATTGTAGACAACTAATAACAATAAAATACTCCATATGCATAAGAGGAAATAAATCGTGTAAAGTGTTCTAGGTCAGATGAAATTTCATGGTTTCGGAGTTAAAACAGCTTCGACCGCAAACGGTTAAATTTGTGCACGTACTATAAACGCTTCAAGATCCTCGGTATAATATTGATGAACACTACTTTACCGCCACATGAGATAAGAACGACGTAACAGTATCGAATTGCATACAGTTCAATTATGTTTGTAGCCGGTCGTTATCGCATAAGTGAAACGAAACGAGAATTCGGTGTCTGGAAAAGAATGTTCTCGTTTCTTCCTTGATGAACGCTGGTAGCGTTTCACCTACGTGATCTTCAAGACGCGAAGGTTGCCGTAGTTCGCAAAGTTTCCACCTTGGCACGAATTCTCTAAAGCGACATTTCTTGCTACCTTTGGCCTGCGCGATCTCCTTTTCAAGAAAACTAGCCGCCCTTTACATGGGAGTGAGCCGTTCAGTTGGCTAATCTTCGCGCCGCTGGAAAACGATTTGACCCGTTAGTCCGTGAAGGGTTCAGACGTGCTGCTGCATTTTCGAAAGCTACACTCTGCGATACTCACAACAAAAACCGTAGATAGCCTTTTTTCCTTAACAACGCGCGCGCCGGACGGGCAGAGCCAGCTAACTCTATGCAATTTTATTTTATGGAATAAAAAGCGCGTAAAGCGAATCTATTTACTGCTGCGATCTCTTAATGATGCGGTTAGCTAACATTCGTTGTTTCCATGCAACGGCGGTCTGTTGTCTTAAACAAATCCGGGAGTGTCCATTTCGCAACGTTTCCTATTATATATATATGTGTGTGCCTATAATTATGAAAGTGGTCCAAGTCAAAATATTAAAAAAATGAGTTTATCAGTAATTTCACACCACATTATTTTAAACTAAATTTATTCAATGTAATTTTTACAATATCGTCAAAAATGAACCATTAGATAGTGGTTGTAATTTCAACATTATATGGAATTGATTTAGTGTTAATTATGAAAGTGGTCCAAGTCAAAAATTTAAAGAAATTATATAAACATAACTTGAAAATGGCGCGTGGCCCTCTGTACATGGAGGATCTAACTACTCGAAAACACGTAATAGCTTACAGTGATGCTTGTTCAGGCCAAAATTGTAACATTAAAGTAGCATTGACATGGACGAAAATTGCTCAGTCATCAAATAATAATGAAATAGTAGACCACAAATTTTTGGTATCGGGTCATTCCTTTCTACCGAATGACCGTGATTTTGGGTTGATAGAAATGAAAATAAAAAAAGCAAATTACTTATACAACCCTGAGCATTATTATGAATTGATAGAAAAGTGTAGAAAAAGAAATACATTTTCGATAAAACGAATGTCGTAGCCGGATTTTATTTCAACGAAATCACTAGAAGAGTCAATAACAAGAAGAGTAAAAAATACCGCGGGTGAATCTGTCTCTTGGCTGCAAATTCAATGGATGAGATTCTTGAAAAATGAACCTTATAAAATGTTCTATAAAACTTCTTTAGATGATTCTAAATTCCACGTTTTGGATCTTTCACCTAACAGAGGAAGACCAAAAATATACGGAAATATTAAATTACTTCCACTACACACCACCACTAGACCAGTAACGGAAGAAAAACATAAAAATATTATGTGTTTACTACCATACATTCCTCCAGTTTTTCAGGAACACTTTAAGAATCTTAAAAACTTGAAATGATAAAAATGGATTACTTTTTAAAAATAATTAATAAATGTTCATGAATTATTTCATTAAAGTTATTGTTTCAAATAAAACTCATAGTTGTTTATTGCTTTAAGTCATTTATAGGACATTCAGTTAATTTTGAAAATGGTCTAAGTCAGTTCAAACTTTAGAAACAACATTTTCGTATGAAATTCACACAAAATTACATATTCATAATAAATTTCCATTAATCAAGACTAATAAAATTATAAATTAAAATGTCGCATAATATAAAAATATTTTTTAATTTATTTAAATGCAATTCATAAAATATCTCGAAACAAGAAATATATGACTTAGACCACTTTCATAATTATGGGCACATATATATATTTTATTAATTTTATTAAATAAAGAAATATTTCAATCTACAAACTGGTATTTTGTTTTTGGGAATTTACTTCAGTGTATTACTTCAAAGACCGAAAATGCTTGGGTTTACACCGGTGAAAATTCAGAGGTAATTCCAGCTTGCTTTTAATATTATTTGTTGTCTGATATAGATGCCGCGAACGTACAAAAGATTTATAAAGGAGAATGGTGTCGGGAGAATTTATTAAAAACCGTGGATGTAGTTAATATGGAAGGAATGTCAATGCACAATGCAGCACAAGCATGTGATCGACAGACACATGAAACGTGTTCAAGATGAATGATTTCAGAAGAATACATTTGCCATTTATATAATAACTAAGAGAGAATAACATATTTATTTATTACTTTAACAGTTGTCTTGCCTCTTTTATAAAGAATTTATTAAAAACCATAAAGATAGTTAGTATGGAAAGAATGTCAATGCAGCACAAGCATGTGGTCGACGGACACATGAAAAGTGTTCAGGATGGAAAACCTCTAAAGAACAAAATTCGCCATTTATGTAATCACCAGAAGAAAATAATATATTTATTTATCAATTTAACAGTTATCTTATCTCTTTTACAAAGAGAGATCACGGCCGGAGATTACATCACTAGTAGGGTAATACGAGTCAAATGACCTTTTGTTACATCAAGTTTCCAATTTTGTTGCAATGTAAATTTAAGCTTTCTATACCGTACTAATTCTAATTAGGCACTTCGAACTACCAATTAATGCAAAACAGCTAACAAATGTATAGCTTGCTCAATTTCATACCATCCGTTGCTTATGTAGCCAAAATGATCCTAAAGTTATTATAAAAAATCTCCTACAAAATAAAATAATATAATAAATAATCTAAAATAAATAATGTATAAACGTAGTCAAACACGTCCCTGACAAAACTGAACATTTTATGCGATTTCAATTTTTCCAGATGACAAAGCCTCCGTCAGAGTCAGCTGTATTTGTTCACTATTCGTTGCTTCACCAAAAACGAAAGTGCAGAAAGTTCTACGCTGAACTCTTTATATTTCGCCATGCGTCTTGCGTTAACTATTGAGTCGAACTTTAGAGAGAGCCTAACCACCCAAATGTAAGATTTTATAAAACACAATTTATTAAACGATCACAGTACGTGTAGTCGGTTCCTCCATCCGTGAGATAAATACCGTTCTCATCTCCTTTGTTTAGCATGCACGAGTACACACGGCTATTGCAACATAAGTAACATAAATAATAATAATTTAGTTAGAACTGGACCAGTCCTCGGCAACAAAGTGATTAACCCTCCGACCGCGGTGGCCGAGTCCGTTTTGACCCAGAATATCAAAGTCGTCGCTTAACTCTCTAGTTTCTATCAATTAAATTATATTAATGACTATTATATTCGAATCGGTAAAAGACCGCTGCGTCTGCGATCAATACCACTAAAACTATATTTAAAACAATTGAAAAAATAATAAACCGTCCTAAACATCATCGATCATGAAATTGCGAGATTGTTTCGCGTTCGAGGGTTAAACGAGACAGATCGACGAGAGAAGCGCGGCTTAATTAGTCTAGTTCGCTATGAAATCGGTGTTGCAGCAACGCTTATTATGATTTAACTGCCAAATCAGGCCGTTTCCCAGAATGTTGCTTTGTCTTCCCGAACGGAACGGAGTCACACAATTTTTCCGTGTGAATCTGCCCCGGAGTCGCCTCGCTGTTCCTCCTTGGAAACAGTTTTTCTTTTTCTTTCTTTTTTTCTTTTTTCGAGTGATCAACAATTATGCGGGAACGTTGCCTCCGTTGCCAGTCGCTGCTCGCCGGTTTGCGCAATTCTCTGGCGTGTTGCGCTCGTTGTTTCCAGACGCGGCGAAAGACAACCCTGCGCGGATCCCAGAGAGCACGCTCGAGGGAGCGCTTACAAAACCGGGAAAGTTCGAACGTTTTGGCGCCGAGCGGATTCAAAAATGATCTCCGCGATTCTGCGACTGTTTATCCCAGTGAATTTTGCAACAGCTCCGCCAGACCGCGGCAGTCTCTCCGGCATTGGCGGTTTCTCATGATCCGCGAATCGTTATCAGATGCGATAATTATCGGACGAATTATATAACATTCTCACGTATCCACTTATGCAAGCGCAGAAATAATCGGCGGACTAAATAGCAACATTTTAATTAGGCCGAGAAACCGGGCGAAGGATCCGAAGATTTATGCGACTGCGTGCATAAATGTGAACCGATAACGTGACGATAAATTATAACTAATAACGTAACAGCAAGATAATAATACTTGCAGTTCCCTGTGTTCTATCTGTTAATTAGAACTAAATATTCGTGTAAACGTTTTTCTTTCTACATCCTCTTATTAGATTATTTCTTCTGGTCTCGTTCTTGACAAGATTTATGAAAGCGTGTCTTTTTTACCGTGTCCCGTAAATTCTAACGTTAAATGAGATAAAAAAAAGAGTTCGTTTTATAGATTCAATCGCTGCTGGCACGGTTCAATTTGAATTGAGTTCAATCGCTTGCTAATTAACTGGAGTAACGTAACGTGATTGCCCGTGCAGCTACGTTTCATTAGCGGTTCTCCTTATTCAGTCTTCAGAATCCTGGATTATCCTTGCACCAAGTTCTACGAGCAATCACGTGCCTTTCCGTAATTATAAGCAGAAAATAATTTTCTCTGGTTCTTTACTTCGAACGATTCAAGCATACCCGAATTCGTTTTAGAAGGTACAGTGTCGGTTTTACAAAACAGCCTGTATCTTTGAACAAAACGTATCCTGCCAGTAAAATACAATTCAACTTGCAGTTAAAGTATACCAGAAATTCTAGTGTAAACAATTAATAGTTGAACGTCCGAAATTAATTTGTAAGCCTCAGAAAAATATAATAATCGGAGATAATTATCGAAATTTAGCGTTATGAGATATATTTATCATTAATTAATGTCAGAAATAATTGAATATCCGATATTACATTCTTGCACGTTCTTATTTTCATATTTCTCCGAACGATTTAAAATAGCCAACTTTTAATGGACTAACGCAGTGTCGCGCGTTTTCGATTCATTGCTTTATTTTTAAATGTAATTTGAGCACGATGAAATTTAAAAGAAAGTTATAGAATTACAAAATGCAATGCACCTATTTACAACTAAATTCAGACTGACCAGCAGAGGAACAAAGCTACCATTTTATTTTTATCTTTCTCCAAACGATTTAAAATAGCCAACTTTTGATGGACTGACGCAATATCGCGGGTTTTCGATTAATTGCTTTATTTTTAAATGTAATCTGAGCACGATGAAATTCAAAAGAAAGTTGTAGAATTACAAAATGCAATGCACCTACATAAAACTGAATTCAGACTGACCAGCAGAGGAACAGAGCTACCATCTTGTTTTCATCATTCCCCAAACGATTTATAATATTCAAAGTTCGATGGACTAACGTAATCATTTCATTTTTAAATTCAATCTGAGCAGGATGAAATTGAAAAGAAAGTTGTAGAATTACAAAATGCAATGCAACTACATTAAACTGAATTCAGACTGTCCAGCAGAGGATCAGAGCTACAGTCGCACTGCAACTAAACCACTGACGATTCGTTTCGGTTCATTCGTCGACTGTTTTGTATCGATGTCACTGCTGGAATCATACGGCGAGGTTTATCTGCGTAAAATATGATTAACGACGGTTGAGCAAATGTGTCGGTGAATTGGTCATTCGGGAGAACCGAGTGCCGAATAATCGGAATTCTACTGTAATAAAATTCATTCAGTTACAAATAGAAATATCTACCAACAATAACGATTAAATTGTAATTAATTGCGAAGATAGATAACTGTGACGAAGTAAAAAGTTTGTAGAACCAATAAATTTATATCACAATTCGGTAGATATTTGTTTGCGTTATTATTGTGTGAAATTCGACAAGAACGTCGATTTTATCCTGCCCGAGGATCGTTTCAAGCCGAAATGGTACAGAACCGAAATAACACGATTGTGAACAGAAAGAAATCATTCCGTTTGATCGTCGAAGGACGCTGGGTGCCGTAGACAGTCAGGAGTCAACGATCGATCCATGAAATCACTCGAACGTGCCTATCAATGCTCGGCAATTAATTCGCGGGCCATAACAAGCGTAACGTGTGCGTAAAAAGCTCGCGAAAAAGGAACGGCAGGGAAAAGAGGTTCACGCTCCGCGGAGCGAGCAGAAATTCGAAACGCGCCGCGGGTTTACCATGGCGGGACGGTCGGATCGCGAAAAACGATCTACACGTCGTGATCGCCGGTCACCGGTGCACGAGAAAACATCGAGGAAGCACCGCAGAATTAAGCAACGCGGTTAGGCCAAGATAAAATCGCCCGCTCCCGGCCGTTTTAGATCATGGCACAGGCCAATCAAAGCGAACAGCAATCTTTTGACCAGGTGACTGACGGTTATCCGGATCGAATCTCGATGAAATTACTGCTGTTTGCGCTTGTTCCTTCCACCGATACAACCCTTCGCATTTTCTTTAACGGATACTTGCGTCAATTGTGGATTTCGCGAACTATCAAACTCTCTCGGCCGCTACACTCGTGACTAGACCACGGATTTTTACGAAAACTGAACGTTCCATGAATATCAAGATAATAATACGGTTTCATTTGCGTTTCATTTATTAATTTTTTAGAACTATTTTATTTTAAACCGAGTAATAAATCCGACCAGTGTATATTGCTTTGTAATAATGACAAAATTGCATCCATTCAGATCTCGTACAATTTTTATCGTAATGTCTGCTTCAATGAAGAAATTCATTCGAAACTTTCTAGTGAAAATGTTTTTATAATCTTAAATAATTGTAAACGAAATAATGAGGAACCAATCGTTTTGACTGGTTTGGTAGTTCTAGTGTTAATCGTGATTTTGGATGCTGTCTTCGTTTCGAGACTTTTAGCCGAATAGCTTTGCAATTGTGGATATTCAGATGAAACGTAAGACGAATAGAATTTGTATAACAAGAATGTTGCCACAATCGAAATGAATACGAATTAGATTACGGTAATGTGGATATTGCAACAGAAGAAGGCGAAAGCGTTATTTGAGCCGTTTATTTTGAAAGTGGCCTAAGTCCATTTTTAAAAAATTCGTGTCAGCTACCATAATAGTTACATTTTTACAAGATCTTTTCATTCTGAGACAACTTGTTACTAATATATTTAAAATCGTTAGGATTTTATAACACGAAAATTTGCTGGTTAATAAAGCGATGAAAAGGTTTATTTTGAAAGTGGCATAAGTCCCATTGTGACAGTTTCAAATGGATATGGAAAATAATTATGCAATCAAATTTTATGAGATCCCAGCTTTATGTTTAATTATCAAAGTAACAGTTGAATTATTAATGTGCAATGACTTTGTTTTAAACAATAGAACAGTGCCTGTTCACAGAAAATGCGATTTTTAAAAGGCTAAAAAATACTGACGGTAAAAGAGTAAATTGGTTTAAAGTATATTGGATGAGATTTTTTAGAAGCGATTCATATAAGTTATTGTATGAAACGACAATGAACGAGGATGCGCCATTCAAAACATTGGATTTACTACCGTAACGGGGAAGACCGAAAAACTTTAATAATATCCAGTTGGCATCACTATACAAAAAGCCGAGACCACTCATAAACCTAAAAAATAAGGACTTAATGGATTTATTACATTATATACCACCTGCACACCACAGTTATTTTAAATCCCTCCGGCGTACACAAACTGGGGAAGACTGAATAATAATTAGTAAAACTATATTAATTTGAATGTAAAAATTATTTAACAAAGAATGAAAGTTGAATATTTTTTTGATTTTATAACATAAAAGTGTATACATTTATTTTAATTTCAAGGGAAATTTATTTTTCCTATAGACTTGTGCTTTCTTACGAATTGAAAACGTCGTTTCATTGACTTTGAAAATGGCGTAAGTCCATTCATAGCCATCAAAACATATTATTTCTTCAATAATGTTAATCATGCTAATTGAGATGATAAATTTGACACCTTTAGAAACCCAAAAACATTATTCTATTATGTTATCTGTTACCCATATTTTTAAATTTAATCCAACGCAAACCTTTCAATACCTCGATTCGAGCATAAATGGACTTAAGCCACTTTCAAAATAAACGGCGCATTTGTTGAATTGTAAAGAACACAAATTTTCTAAAATGATTTGTGTCATAGACGTGGTATCGGGTTTCTCGTAATAGTTGGCGAAGATCAATGTACTTTATGCAGTACTAGTACTTATGCAGACATAATGTGAACAAATTGCGAAGTATAGTAACAAAAAATGTACAAGTCATTAATTTTCTGTAAGATTAAGCTTCTACGAAGAAAATGAGATTTTGTTCTTATAAGATATATATTTAACAAGTTTCTAATACAGTACATAACTAGATGAAATGCAATAAATACTTAACGTTATGTATTTTTCAGTAATAAATTTCGTAAAATCATCTTAAATAGGAGGAAAGTACCTAACCGAAAGGTAAGTGTCCAAAAACTCAAGTATTGAGCGTTCTTGTACACCAGTTAACAAACATTAAATTTTACATTATATCGATTACGTTCTTCCAAAAAGAAAATGTATCTCAATTTTATATTGTTTAACGACTTAGTAAATATTCAACTTATCGTAAAATCGTAAAATACAAATTACTTATGTGCTTAAGAAGTAACCAGATTTTCTTGGCAGAATTCTTAAAAACATACCTATCAAATAGAAATATTTGGAAAACGGTATTCAGTTTTATCAACAGTCTAATTACTAATACAAAGATCGATATTGATAAAAGTGTAAGCTAACATCTAATTAACCACGACCCTATCAGTAAGACATTCACATTGGTAGCAAGTGTCATTACATCGCCGCTTACTTCCATATCCCATTTACATCGCGTACGGTATACGTTAATAGCTATACACCGCATTATTAATCGTATAATTGATTACATTTTCAGAATATAGAATACGGTCATTACCGACGATCTCTAAGCAAATGCAACACGCTGTGGAACCGGTTGCTGCAAAAATTGTAGATTAGACTTCAACGGAACGAGTTAACGTCGCCGTCATATTTGCATGGGAAATCGGATGCAATTTTCAGCGGATAATTAACAAAACCTCTCACCGAGATCTAACATATTTCTTTCATTTTATGCGAGACACGGGTCTCCTTTTTCCACGTTTCCAATATCGCGATTCGCTCCGTTCAGATCCATTAAAACGAACGCAAGAACGTGCGTACTCGCCTGTGTCGCAACACGCGGACGAATTAGATCGAATTACGGATTATTTTGAATAATTATAAATTATTAAGAAATATGGATTATTTATGGCTCCGATAGACACTTATCAGTCGATTTCATCTTTATTCTTTAACAATCGCGGTGAAATTTAAAAGCATTCTCTTTGGCAAGAAGTTTCGCGCAAATTGATTACTTCGCATGGCTGGGGGAGAAGTTTTGCCTCGATGGTGCGCTATAATAGATGAGCAATCATTCTAGGTCATCTATAACACCAGAAAATTTATAAAGAGATCACGATTACATTCTAGGTGATTGTATCGCGTATCAAACGACCTATTTAAAATTCAATATTTCCGTATTTAAATACCGCAGCAATTTTATACGAGTCGATCGAACCTGACCGACTCAGAACTAGCAGAGTTAGAATGGAATTAATTTTGCGTAAAGCGCCTTCACTACCCTTATAGGTTACTCCCAGTGTTCCTCCACTCAATATCCTACTACATCCCGAAGAATTATTCAGAAATATCTTAATGGTTGTCCGAAAGCCCAGTTTCAAACGGCTTCATCTCGTCTTTGTTATTTAATGTTGTGTACGTAACTTTGGAACCAGGATGGGTTTGAAACAATTTATACAAATCTCTGTATGCGTTCCATTAACCAGTTAGCTGTGTTTGACGAGTATACTCGTCATGGAGAATTGGCAATATTTTGTGTCATGACGAATATACTCGTCATGCGAAAAATTTAGTTACCATTAGCTATTTAAATAGTAATTTTAGCAAAAACTAAAATGTATTTGTAAATTTCAGTATGTCTAGAATATTTAGAGGTCAAGAGGAAATAAAACGAACGAATAAAGAGTATAAATAATTTCAGATGGATACATGCATTTCCCTATGCTCTGGCTAGAACTCTTGATCTTCGCGACACACATACAGTAGCTCACGAAAGTATTTGGACACTCTTCAGTCCTAAATAACTTTTTAAGGATTCAACCAAACGACTTGACTTTTCTGGAGCAACTAGAAGTATTGATTTACTAAATGATACGCAAGAATAATTTAGAAACAATTCTAATTGGAAGAAACTACAGGAAAAAATAAAAAAGACATTTTTTAAAACATTTTTATTTTAACTCGTAATGAAAATTTAAAATATGCATCTTGCAGACCTGTGTTAGTTATACGCATGCTGAAAATTTCATTGAAATCGATTAGCGCATAAAAAAACGACACGCGTAGAAAGTTGTAAGAATTTGTGGAGTTTAAACAGAAACTGACCGAATATCGTGAAAAATTGCGATTTTCACCATTTTTTATGGCGTGCAGCTCGTGTGTACATCGATCGATTTCAATGAATTTTTCTGCATATGTATAATTATCATAGATCTACAAAATGAGGCTTTAAAATTTTTTATACGTGACTCAAATGAAAAATGTTTAAAGAATGTTTTTTATATTTTTCATGTAATTCATACCAATTGCAACTGTTACAAAATCCTTTTCGCATATCATTTAGTAAATCAATGGTTCTAATTGCTCCAGAAAAATCAAGACGTTTGGTTCAATCTTAAAAATGTTATACAAATTCAAAGAGTGTCCGAATACTTTCGTGAGCTACTGTAGGTGAGCGCTTTGAAAAGAGGCCGCCACAGTTAACTGGTGAAAACAAGGACCCAATTTGAAACAACATCGTTCTGCCTTTGTCCTTTCTCTGTCGTAGAATTTATAACCTTGCGATCTGAATTCTTCAAAATTTAGAGGTTCTGGACATCTTTTATTGCTATATTGCGTATGAAGCGACCTATTTAAAATTCAATATTTCACGTATATAATAGAATGGAATCATTTTTACGTAGAGCGTCTTTACTACCCTTATAAATTACTCCAAGTGTTCCTCCATATCTTACTGCCGTTCGAAGAGTTATTCTTCATCTCGTCTTCATTATTCACTGTTGTGTACCTAACTTTGGAACCAGAATGGGCTTCAGAAAATTTATACAAACCTCTTTGTGCATCCTACTAAAATAAGAATCCAATTGGAAACGACATCGTTCTACCTTTGTCCTTTCTCTGCCGTACAACTAATAACCTTGCGATCAGAATTCTTCAAAATTTGGAGGCACTTCTTCTGGACATCTTTTATTTCTGTATCGCGTATGAAGCGACCTACTTAAAATTCAATATTTCACGTATTTAACACTTTGACTGTCACGTTACCTATATATGGGTGACAGAATTGTTTGTTCATGTTTAAAAATAAATTTGTACGTTAATATATTCGTTGCACTCAATTTAGTTGATATCTGGAGAATAAAAAAAGGTTGAAGGATAACTATGTGTCATACGTTTTAAATTTTCAATCGTTGCTTCATTATATAAATTACTTTGATTTTGTGGAATTTTTCAGGTTATTAGTTGGGCAGTTAGTGTTAATAGAATGGAACTACTTTTACGTAGAGCGTCTTTACTACCCTTATAGAGTACTCCAAGTGTTCCTTCACACCTTACTACCATTTGAAGAATTATTCTTCATCTCTTCAATGAATCAGTCTTCATTATTCACTGATGTGTACGTAACTTTGGAATCAGAATGGGCTTGAAACAATTTACACAAACCTCTTTATGCGTTCCGCTAAAACAAGGACCCAATTTGAAACGATATCGTTCTGGCATTATCCTTCCTCGGTCGTAAAATTTGTAATTCAACTCAGAATTCAACCGTAACGATTTGTATAAACTTTTAGATGCATTTCTTCTTTTATTTCTTTATGTTTGCTTTGTACTCCGTGCCTTCGGCTTCTCTACGACGGCCGAAAATGACGATGAAGAAGTAATTACCATTTTTGGAAGAGCGTAGACCCGACTTCAAGCTACTCCAAAATCTTCCCCAGAAAATGATCGATACCCTACGGTTCGATCACTGTGGTAAGCTCGATCGGGGGTCGTGCGATCGCTCCACTCTTCCGCAAACCCGGTTCCCGCCGTGGCGGTTCGTATAATTAAATAATTAAGCAGCCAGCAGCAGCCGAAGGCGCAGCACAGACCCATGGAAATTTACTTTCTAAGCTCGCTGGCGTGGCCAGCGCTCACAGATATGGGAATCCATGTTGCCTGCGGGCATGGGTACCCGGATTGTCGCAATCAACATCCTTGGGACACGAATCTAGAGCACTTGGTTCCACCAGTGCACCGCGAACGCGACGAACGACCGATTGCAGTGTGCAACGAGCTTAATTTTACGGTGATGAGATGTCGCCTGCATTTCAATCACCTGCTCTCCACAGCGAAGTTTCTTCGGTACAGATATAAGCAGCGCGCAGAAGTTGCATCGCGAAGCATCGACGAAAACGTTGATAATGCCCGGAATTCTTCTGCAAATTTATTGTGCAATTAACGGGGAATTATCTGGCCACCCGGTACGTGATCTTGAAAACACTATCCCAACTCTTGCGCACTGTGCAAGGAATTCCACTGGTCAACGAAATTAAACTTTCTTTCGCCGCAGAGAGTATTTATACGCGTCTCTATAGATTTTCAGTTTCTTGCCAGCTTTGGTTTCTGAGAAACTTGAAAAGTTTTTCTGCTTCAGTCGAAGAACCTAGACGAATGATTTTTACGTTGAAAAATTCTGTCGACTCCCTCAAATATAAGGATATTTTTGTACAACATTATCAATGTTTGATCACACGCAAACAATGTTTAATGTCGAAGTAACATCCGTTTTGCACGAATTTTTTGGAACGCTCATCGATGTCACATAAGAAATAAGGGTCCAGCTTGACATCGAATCACATTACGCGATAGCCCAGACTTCTACCTTTCAGAATCGACCTTTAGAGTTTGTAAAATATTTTAGGAACAAAATCGGTCCGCACCTAACAAAATTCGACCAATGCTACTCACTGACGGCGCGCCGTGACCGAATATACAGGGTGGTTGATAACTGGTGGTACAAGCGAAAAGGGGGTGATTCTACATGAAAAAAATAAGTCGAAAATATAGAATAAAAATTTTTCGTTTGAGGCTTTGTTTTCGAGAAAATCGATTTTGAATTTTCGCAAAGTACGCGTGCACTTGATCATGTCTCGTTATAACGGATCTCACTGTAGATCGTCGTCTCGATGGGACACGTAAATTACGAAGTAATCACAAAGTTTATTATTACAAAAATTGCTGAAAATGTTGCCCATTCTGCCGAATACATACTTCTGCTCTTCTAATTAAATTTCTATGAACACTTTCTAACGTATTCGATTGTTTTAAAGTATGAAAGGCTACAATTCAAAGTCGATTTTCTCGAAAACAAAGCGTCAAACGAAAAACTTTTATTCTATATTTTCGACTTATTTTTTCATGTAGAATCACCCCCTTTTCGCTTGTACCACCAGTTACCAACCACCCTGTATACGAGGTGGATGTCTTTTCACCATTGCACACTGTTTATGCTTGTTTAAATATTACAAAAAAATACTGTCACTTTTGGAAAGATCTACCGACATTATTAATGTAAGATTCAGTCGTCTAACTTTTTCGACTAAAGCAGAAAAAAATTCCAAGAATTGAATTTCTAACATTCCTTTAAATTCAAATTTCTTAAAAACTAATGCTGATAGCGATAAACGTCCGTCGAATTCGTGTTCTACACACGAAAATCTATACAAACGTTTATTGGCGTTCTTTGATCTCTGTTATCGAATCGTTATAGCTCTGTTACATAAACGCGTTAGATTCCAAAGTAACACGATGGAAAAATTGATCAAAAAGTTGGTATTATGTATTTCCTATGACAATTCTTTCAAGAGTCTTCTTTTATCACGTTCTAAGAGAGACTTCCCTATTCTACAACTAATACTAGCTTTTATTTATGTATTTTATTTGATTAAATCGTTGCAGGATCCTTCGCAGCTTATCCTGTACCCAAGATATGAGCCGTTTATTTTGAAAGTGGCGAAAGTCCATTTTAAAAAAATTCGAGTCAGCTACCATAATAGCTACATTTTGACAAGATCTTTTCATTATGAGGCAATTTGTTACTAATATATTTAAAATCGTTAAGATTTTGTAACACGAAAATTTGCTGATTGATGAAGCGATGAAAAAGTTTATTTTGAAAGTGGCATAAGTCCCATTGTGACAGTTTCAAATGGATATGGAAAATAATTATGCAATCAAATTTTATGAGATCCCAGCTTTATGTTTAATTATCAAAGTAACAGTTGAATTATCAATGTTCAATGAATTTGTTTTAAACAACGGAACAGTGCCTGTCCACAGAAAATGCGATTTTTAAAAGGTTAAAAAATACTGACGGTAAAAGAGTAAATTGGTTTAAAGTATGTTGGATGAGATTTTTGAGAATCGATTCATATAAGTTATTCTATGAAACGACAATGAACGTGGATGTACCATTCAAAATATTGGATTTACTACCGTAACGGGGAAGACCGAAAAACTTTAATAATATCCAGTTGGCATCACTATACAAAAAGCCGAGACCACTCACAAACCTAAAAAATAAGGACTTAATGGATTTATTACATTATATACCACCTGCACACCACAGTTATTTTAAATCCCTCTCGCCTACACAAACTGGAGAAGACTGAATAATAATTAATAAAACTATATTAATTTGAATGTAAAAATTATTTAACAAAGAATGAAAGTTGAATATTTTTTTGATATTATAACATAAAAGTATATACATTTATTTTAATTTCAAGGGAAATTTACTTTTCCTATGGACTTGTGCTTTCTTAAGAATTGAAAACGTCGTTTCATTGATTTTGAAAATGGCGTAAGTCCATTCATAGCCATCAAAAACATATTATTTCTTCAATAATGTTAATTATGCTAATTGGGATGATAAATTTGACACCTTTAGAAACCCAAAAACATTATTCTATTATGTTATCTGTTACCCATATTTTTAAATTTAATCCAACGCAAACCCTTCAATATCTCGATTCGAGCATAAATGGACTTAAGTCACTTTCAAAATAAACGGCTCATATAATGTGGAGCTCGAAGGTAAGTCGATCAAATTGATTCGATCTACTTTTACTCGTACCATAAACATTTGCAATTCACCTGACACTCCGCGTATTTATATCAGGACTGATTTGCAAGAGATTATAAGGTCACCCGGTACATGGTTCCCGAGGCACCAGTGCCAGCGGCCAGGAATGCTAAGGAATTAGGAATCGTATTTTGCGATTCGTCGAATCGCGTTCTATCGCCAGTCGTTCGGTAACTATCCGTTTTTTTACGCCCCGGTTTCGTAAATTTTGCGTCGATTTTATTTGCCGAACGGTCGTAGAAGAGCATAGCTTTGCGGGAATCAGACTGCGGAATTCATGCCATCGAGCATAGTTACCGAAGTCGTGAAGTTTATTATTGACATTACCAAGGAGGTGAACGCAACAGTGTTTCCATTATTGTCGTGCAAGAATTGTGCACGTTCTTGTACTTTCCTTTTCATTTTTCAACCGAAGTTGCGAGACGGAGTTTAGATACTCGAGAAAAATTTAGGGTAGTCTATAACTGGCAATATTCTTTGCTTCGAAAATTCCTTTTTTTAACTCGATTTTATTTTAATAAGAAATCAAGTTAACTAGTTAACTGTGGCGACCTCTTTTCAAAGCACGCGCCTATGTGTGTCGCGAAAATCAAGAGTTCTAGCCAGAGCATACCATCAGAAATTATTTATACTTTTTACTTGTTCGTTTTATTTCGTCTTGACCTCCAAATATTCTAGACATATTGAAATTTACGAATACATTTTAGTCTTCGCTAAAATTACAATTTAACACGTTGAATGCCGAGCGAATTTTGCTTGCTTCAAGCAAATTTAATTTGTTTCATTTATAGAAATAATCAGAATTATTAAAGAGAATTATTAGTTATCGAATAGTGAAGTTCTAACCTCATACTATAATCTGATTAATTTTGGTAGTAATAAATTAATGTTCAATGCTATTAATTTATTGGTAATCATTCTTAAACAACGCAATGGTGCCGATCACGGGTGACCACCATGGCATTCAACGTGTTAAATAGCTAATGATAAGTAAATTTTTCGCACGACAAGTGTACTCGTCATGACACAAAGTACTGCCAATTCTCCATGAAGAGTATATTCGTCAAACACAGCTAACTGGTTAATAAGTATTTAGAAGAAATATAGAAAAAAGAAATTAATAAGAAATCAGTGGTAACATTAACAGAAGTTATGAACGAGTATAAGATGAAAGGATTGATCCATCTGCACAGTGCTCTTGATGGAACTTGTAAAATTCGTAAAAGGACATCTAAGACTGTTTGAAAGAATGCAAGACTCGAATTGATTGTAAGGGAGAGAATGAGAGTTAATTTTCAACTTCGTAATCTTTGATGCAGTGACCTCCAGTAAATCAAGATGGCGTCGAACGGTTGACCACTCTGCAGCTGCACGCGAACGAGATTTTTTGTCCGGACGTTTAGGCTCGACTCCACCTCGATCACTTCATCGACTTCACAATACTCCCAGGAAGGAGTGATCGAAGCTTGTCCTTTAGAAAGAGCAAGGCTCCACCGACCCGCATTGATTGTCAGGTCACCCGGTACGTAACCCCTTCGGCAATGTCCAGTCTGCGAGCGTCAAGAAACGCAATTACCGATCGGACAAGAAAACGCATTCTGCCATTCGTCACGATCAACCACGATCGAAGCCCATGAGGACAAATTTAGTAATCTGCTCGGTAGAAAAATGCACTGGAAATCTATTGAAAATGATCGCTGTAACTCTTATGCCCGATCGAATAATTCCACTGTCACGTATGCACTATCCCACGTCAATTTGCTGCACTGCAATCTTCCCGTGAAACAAGTACCCATTGACTCTGGTTGGTTATTGAGTTCCATTTGAAATTCAGCGAATCCCATATTTATGGTTCGGTTCCTTATACAACGATAATCTTTATTATTCCGGAGAGTCGTCGGCGACGGTGCGACTACGAAAGTGGTGTTTGCGAAAAAATGGCGATCAAAAGATTTAGGATAACTTTATTTCAATCTCCATGAACCACTCTTTCTACAATGTTTGATATTAACATTGGAACTACCGAACCAGTCAAAATGACTGGTACCTGATTTTTTCGTTTACGATTACCGAAGTTATAAAAACATCTTCACCAGAAATTTTCGAATGAATTTCTTCATTGAAGCAGACATTACGATAAAAATTGTATGAGATGTGAATGGATTTAATTTTGTCATTATTACGAAGCAATATACATCGGTCGGATTTATTACTCGGTAGTTCTAGTGTTAAAACAATAAACAATTTAATTTATGACTGATACAGGGTAATATATTGTCCCATGTATGTAGACTTCTGCCTACATCGAACTACTGCATACTTTGAGAAAGTCAAAATATTTGCAGAATTATTGAAGTTTCACATATCACAAATTGTGAAGTAATTCTAAGCTAGGTCTTTAGGTTTGCGAAGCACTAGAAGCGAATATTTTACATTACGTTATAAAAATGACGAGAATGTGTGTTCAAATTTTTAGCCATTTTTTCAATAAGATAATAATAACATTCAAAGAAATGAATGTACTGACCCCTTCTTAGTGGATGCATTTTTACAAACTCAGTAATTGTAAATGAAAAATATTAAGATGTGAGATGTAAGATAGTGTTAACAATGATCTACTCAAGAACGGTTCGATAATAAACTAAACAATGCTAAACATCCCCAATCAGTGCTTTACAAAAGTGAGTTATACAGACTCCAAAATATTTCCCTCTACGATAGCAACCCTAACAGGATTAAAATGCCCAAAGAAAATAAATAATAACAAAAGTGTTGTCGATATTACGATTATCTTAACATAATATTCAACTATTCGACTTCTACTTACATCAAACTACTGTAAACTTTGGGAAAGAGAAAATATTTGCAGGTTTATTAAATTTTCACAAATCACAAAATTTAAATTATTTCTAACTTAGATCTTTAACAAAGATGTATCCAAGAATGGGCCGATAATAAACTAAACCAGTTGGATAATACCGAACATTCCCAATCAGTGCTTTACAAAAGTGTGTTATACAGACTCCAAAATATTTCCTCCTACGATAGCAACGCCAACAGGATTAAAATGCCCAAAGAAAATAAATAAATATATTATTAATAACAACAGAGTTGTCGATATTCTGATCACCTTAGCATAGCCTATAAGAATAAATACCATGATGAAACTGAAAATGGACTATTGAAAGTTTGTAGGAATGTCCTAGATCATTAGCAAGATTCTGCAAATAGTAATCCACCGATGTTAAACTTAACCCTAAGTCTGGCTTCCTAGTTCAGAAAGTGATCTAGGTATATGGCGATGGTACGTCCTCACTGCCAAGTAGATACGACATCGATGCGTGTCCGTGCGAGGAACGACCGGTATCCGCAGAATGGGACTATACGTAAGGAGACCGAGGTCAAGTTAACCCCATGAATCCTTGCCAGTCCCTTGCAGCACTTTATTAAACCGATGGACATCACCAGCCGGTGATCAAAGTAACTGGGCAGAGACGTTGCCAGACAGACTAGTTAACATTATTTCATCTCGTTGTACCAGAGCCCCGGGCAATGACTTTGAGACTGACAAACTTGGAAGCGACGCTTCTCTCGCCGAGTGCAACAGATGACGCAGAGTTGGTCCAGGGATATTACCATCTGTCACCAGTCACTTTGCGCTAGCAGCGTCGCGTGAAATCCAGTTACACACTATCGGAACACACCATGAAACGCTAGGCACGGTAAATTTTGCCAGTAACTCGTTACTTGCAATTCTAACGGTTCCGTAATTGAATTAGAAAATCCTCGACGCTTTGGCTGTCGCGTTAATCGTATATGGCTGACACCGTTCTTTTTTTCGTCAGACTTGAAAGCCAATTTCTGTTAGACTCCATCCAGCAGATTGTCGTGCGCATGATTTTTCTTTCTAAAATTTAACGATCCTTTTCATCTCCACACTTGTAAACTATTTGTTACATAGAAAAATGTTTGCACCGAATCGTTTTCTTCCACTTCGTCTTTTCAGATGAGGTACAAAAGTCGTTTTGGATTTCTTGATTGTACAGGGTAGGTTTTTATTTTGTGGTTGAACAGCAAAATTGAACCCTTGAAAACTGGGCGAGTAACTGCTAGTTATTGAGTATTATAAATATATTGACGAATAAGTTTTTATTCAGAATTTAGTTGTCCCATCGCCGATTAAAATTTACCTTTTACAAGAAGAAAACTCAAGGTGACCTTTACATCTCGAGGGAAAAACTAAAAAGAGGTAAGTATCTACTCTTGAAGACATTCAAAATGAACCGCTCGTTCATTGTCATTGCATGACAATTGGACACACTGAGTATGATATGAGCCGTTTATTTTGAAAGTGGCCTAAGTCCATTTGTCAATTATTTCCGGTTGCCCGTGGTTACATGTACAACTTCAAGTTATCTATCAATAAAGAATTTAAGGATACTTATATTCCGAGTAAATACGATCATTCTGGACACATAAGTTTTCAGAGTTAGTTCAATAATTGAGCCGTTTATTTTTAGAGTGACCTAAGTCCATTTATACTCAAATTAAGATATTTGTCATTGATAATGTCTGAAGGCAGTGATGAAGGTAATTTTAATTAATTAGTATTTAACAAGTTAACCTCAGTTTTTGGACAACTGCATTAGTTGAATAATCAGTACGTTTAATTAATGCAGTTAAACAAAATTTACGCAATATACATATTATGTACTTACAATTACATATAAAACTTAAAATGTAATATTAAATTTTTGAAATTATTTCACTCATGGGGAAGAACAAAACGACAAGACCATTTAGTTCAGATAGTGAAGAAGAATTAGTAACTAATGATTTCAAAGAAAATCGAAAAAGAAAGAGAATTATAGAACAATATTCGTCTTCAGAGGATGAAGGTACAGATAACAATGGAGAAAAGATTGATGAAACATACATCCAAAAAGTGCGAAAGATTAAACGGAATTCAGGAAAAAATATTGTACTCAAACCGGAAATATTGTACCTTCAAAAGGTTTCCAAAATAAAGATTTTTAAAAGGGTAAAGAATTCTAACGGAGAATCAATAAACTGGTTAAAAATATGTTGGATGCGTTTTGTCAGAAATGAACCGTATAAAAATTTTAAAGTCCTGAATTTATTACCACGTCGGGGTAGACCAAGAAAGTTCGAAAATATTGTATTCACACCACTGTTTAAAAATATCAGACAAATTACAACAGCAAAATTCAAGGACATAATTGACCTATTACGATATATACCACCGGAACATCATGATTTCTTTAAATCCCTTTCACACACATACAATGTAGATGAGTAGTAAATTGTTTTGTAATTTATGTTTGTAAAAAATGTTTTGAATCGCATAAATTATGTTTTTGAAGTGTTGTAAAGATATGTAAAATAAAATGAGTATTGTTTTTTTCAATTTGAAGCATCTTAAAGTATGTTGAATGGACTTGGGTTCCTTCAAATTTTATAACGAATCTGGTTGTTAATTTTGAAAGTGGCCTAACTTCATTCTTGGTACGAAAACGCATATTATTCACTTAATAATTGGCATTACTTTAATAGGAACTATAAATTTAACACCTTTAGATACACTTAAGCAGTAAGACTCATTAGTATTCTGTACGTATATTTTTAATTGCATTGAAACACAAACCCTTAAATATCTCAATATAAGTATAAATGGACTTAGGCCACTTTCAAAATAAACGGCTTCTATTTTGAAAGCTTCACGTCATTAAAAGTATTAATGCTGTGGAATTTCACTCAAATATAACTTGTTCAAGTCAATTGTAAGAAATTACAGTTAAACAAAAATGTATTTTCTCTTTCAATCATCTGAAAACGTAGAAAATAATAAAACAATGTCTTTAATTTTTTCCAGGTCTTTCCAATTTTGTATAGCAGTGTATTAGGAACCAAATACTGAATATTGTCAACTCAAAGCAATTTATGTATGCTCTAAACCGAAAGGTATCTTTTTAAACAAATACAACACTGAGATAAAGTTTATTCACAAGTATAAAATTCTACAAGCGTACATAAACTTAGTTGGAGCAGTTCCCCATATTTAGGGAAAAAATGAGGAAAAATTTCAAACAATTTGTTAGATATAGGTAAAGATGGTTTATCAAGAAAACGATGGAAACATTGTTTTTCTGTTCTCAGTTTTGATTAACCTCTAATAAGAGTTTTACATTCATTATAAATATAAAAGTCAAAATTGAATCGAATATTACATTTGTAATCCGTCATTGTTCACAATCATTAAATTCGATCTTGTTCACATCAACGCCTTCGTTAAGCATTAATAAACGGATTTTCCATGTAACTACGATATTAAAGTTTAACCAAAGTCTTAAAACTCGATTCGTATTCGAAGTCTTGAAACCGTACAAACTTCCGTTACGTCCATTTTTCCGTATGAAAAACGGTTTACATGTAATTTAGGTATTACGCTTATGGTAGTCGGATCGTCTTGTAATTATACACAAATTGCTTCGTTAGAAGGTGAAATTGTCTCGATGGGTTCGGGTAAGTTTAATCCAGAAACTCGATGAATAATCCAAGGCTCAAACGAAACTAGTATCGCGGCTAGTTACAAAGCCCGCTGTTTGTTAACCCGGTCATATTTTCACGGTGTTACGCAACGCGGTGATAAGTCGGCGAAGCCGCAAAAGGTGAAGATCCTGCACGCGATGCTCATCAAGATTAACGTAATCGCGAGCAACAAATTGGCCATTTTCTACGGAAGAGCCGTGGATCTCTCGGAGGAGGGGAACCACGAAAAATCTATCGATCGTTCCGGCAGTCGGCGCGTATCAGAGTTGAATTACCGAGCCGATGCGATGCGGCGAGCATATGTGCACTTTCATCGCGAAAGCGTGGCGATAGAAAAGTGTATTACGTACCGGAAGAAAATACGCGGCGGTTGCGGCAACCCAGGAATCAGTGCCTCGTAAAATCTTGTATTAAACAGTTCGCAACTAAATTGCATCGTTCGCGTTCACGCTCCCAGCTCCGAAACCGTGCTCGTTTTTCTCGCGGTCGAACAGGAAATCTAACCGACAACGCAATTCGACCAATGTCGGTCAGTATCTTTGACTATCTCGATGCGATCGGTATATTTGCTGATTCACGAGCTACCCGCGTTGCCGGTTTCGATCGGTTACGTAAAGAAAGAGGTCTATAAAACAAAGCCGCAGAAAAATATTCAACCTTCGTTCCCCCATAGTTTCCGCAACTTGAACTTAACCCTTTGCACTCGAAGCAATTCCATTCCAAAATCGAAACCATATTTTTAACTATAATCAGCTACGTTGTACGTAGTTGATTTCTTTTCGTGCATATGAAATTGATTACTGTTACTCCCACTTAGAGAATTAAAATTTTCGATTTTTTAATTGTAGACCTAGCGATGTAGAACTTGTTTAAATAATAATGTGAGAATTTTTAGTGGCGACTTGGAGGCGCCATTCAAGTGCAGAGAGTTAATGCTTAACCCCTTGGCGTACGATTTAATTTTCGGTTGCAGTGATCGGAATTTCTTTGTGGTTCATAATATGCTGAAAGAAAAAGGAAATTTATGACTACCGTTTACCTATGTATCTTTCAGTGGGTATACATTAAAACTAGGTTTACGGGACCCGTCAAAATGATGCGTTCTATTATTTTTTTTATTTGCGATTATTGACTACATTTCGAAGAATTATTCAGAAATATCCTAACAGCTGTCGAAAAACCCAGTTTCAAACGATTTCATTGGCTTCATTAATACTAGGTTTACAGGATCCGTCAAAATGACGCGTTGTATTATTTTTTATTTACGATTATTAATTCTGTGAAGGCACATCCGTGGGGAATGAGTCAACAGATTATTATTTCTTAGATTTTTATATGTTTTCTGAACCAGTTAACTGTGACGACCTCTTTTCAAAGTGCGCACTTATGTGTATCGCGAAAATCAAGAGTTCTTGCCAAAGCATACGGAGATGCATGAATCCTTCTGAAATTAATTATACATTTTATTTGTTCGTTTTATTTCGTCTTGACATTCTAGTTTTCACTAAAATTACAATTTAAATAACTAATGGTAACGAGGTCACGAGTACACTCGTCAAACACTGCTGACTGGATAAATTATTAAAAATTTAAACAGATACATTTCTGTTATTTTTATAAAGTAGTATAAAATAATCGGCTTTAGTGCTCTGTAAATCTAGTGTTAACAATCGAATGCAATATTATTTCGATTTGAAGGAAATTTTTAACATGAATATTCATCAGATTCTGTTCAGAATTTACATCATGGACCGGATACGATTTCGTAGGAGAAGGGATTGAATGACCAACCGAAGCGTATAAAAAGTTTTAAAGCTTTGACGTTTAAGATTTTCAGCGCGCATTTTCATTTTGAAACCATAAATCGATGCAGCAGAGAACAAAGAACGGACATTTGGTTTTGCTTAGCGAATTGCACAATACCAAGCTGAACCGCGAACTCGGCGCCGGACTGTATGACAATGCGTTTTTTTTAGAACGCCAATTATTTTTAGAAAGGAGCTATAATACTGTTAATAACGTTTTACCGAACATTTTTATGCCGTGGAATCTCGCAGCGTTTGCGAGTTCTGAAAAGAACGAAATGCGGCACCTACATATATGATTTATCGTTGTTCTTGGAGATCGATTCATGCGGTGAACTTTTTATACATTGTTTGGTGGACCACTTTTTCTGTATCAACGTAACGAATGATAATGCCTGGATCCAGAAATCGGAATTTATATAAAACCGAGTATTTGATTTATCGTTTACTTCTATCTCATATTATTTTCCTACTTTATAATACCAATGATCGGTATTCGAAAGAAACCGTCTTAACACTAGGTTTATGGAGCGCTAAAAGCCACTATTTTACATTACTTTATAAAAATAACGAAAATGTGTCCATTAATGTTTTTAATAATTTTTTAAATAATATATACCTAAAGAAAATAGTCTGTTCACTCATTCCTCACGGATGCATATTTACAATCTCAATAATCGTAAATAAAAAATATTAGGCGATTATTTCAGAAGTTTTTAAGGTCCATTGGTCATGACCGAAAACATTTTAATGAATTAAAAAGCTGACAGCAATTTATATTGCAAATCATCGAGGCATCCTCAGTATTATTATCTAATAACTTCGTTACGAAATACAATGTAATTGTAGAGTCAGAATAAACTCCGGCACCGCATTCGGGGGTTTAATGTTAGAAAATGAGAACATACATAGAGACGATTATATTATAGTAGATAATAAATGGAAAATATTCATAGATAAGAATAATAAAACTTATCAGAAATAACAAATAATGTATTATTTTAATAAAATAAGAAAAGCAAAAATGATAAAGACGTGGTAACGGTAAAATGATAATGGCGTCGTAGAGTTGCTGTGGAGGCTTTGGAATGTAAGTCGTGTCCTTGTGGAATCATTTTTCGAACGTTTCGCCAGCATTGCCAATAGCTTCATTAGGGGTCGGAAGACACACTAATTATTATTATCAGTGATGAAGCTAACTGCAATGCTGGCGAAACGTTGGAAAAATGATTTCACAAGTACACGTCTGACAATCGAAAGCTTCAACAACGACAACCGTGTACATCAACTATTCTACCGAAATGGATAATCTAAATACGTAATCGATATAATTAAATCGTTAGAAAGAGATTACAGAGTTCAAACGTTCAAATTCTGTAGCATAAAATATTCTTTTGAATCAGTCGATCGTACATTATATTTTATTTCATATGTACGATCATATTGTGTGTAACAGTTAGCTTAATATTACTCTCAATTTATAAGATAGAAATTCCAAATGATACTGATTTGACTGAATTAGTGGCATACTTTAATGTAATTAATTAAATGTACGTATGTCGGATACCAAAAAGTAAATTAAACTTTGACTTGGCAGCGCCATCCGTGGCAACACGCTGAAGCAAGTGCACATGCACGACCAACAGCAGATCACAGACTTCAAATCAGAGAACACACGAGGTATAGGAATACACTTGTGAATTTAAACGTTCAATGCCATAATTAAGTTAGTTTAAGAAAGAGAAAAAAAGAAACTCTATATCACTTGCATGAGACAATTATAATAAATAATTCTTGCAGTCGCAGATAGGCCGCATTTGCAAAATTTGCATCTGCAGTTTTCTCTTCTTCCCTTTTCTGATTTTTCGCATCAGAACTTTCTCTAATACAGACATCTCTATTTTATAAAAGAAAGTAATTATTCGAAGATATTCAGCACCAAGGTTCAACAAAACGCGTTTTACGCATGTGATACAACGTTCTTACCCTCTATCCAAAGCAGCAACATGGAATCACAAAGTATAGAGGAAAACCTTCAGATGGAGTTCCATGTTACATGATTTGAAATACCTACAGTTAAAAGATGCATGTCGCACGATCTACCAGATCTATAAATATGAAACCGAAATTTGCACATACGTGGCGCTAGCTGTCAATGTAGTTACCGTCAAATCGCGTTATTGACGCCATTTTCTTGTTTCTACATCCGATAAAGATTTTCAACTTGCAACCATACAGGTTTCATACAATAACATAGTTTTTAATAGCGTTGAACATGTCGAATTTTGTGCCAGGAAACTATGATTTGCGGACAGCATTGATTTTCTGTTACCATTTGAAGAAAACTGCTGTAAAATTGCATCGAATGCTTGTCGAAGCTTACGGTGATCATGTTCTTGGTAAATCATAGTACTTTGAGTAGTTTAAAAAATTCCAAAGTGGCAATTTTGACGTCAGAAACGAAGAACGTGGAAAACCAACGAACAAGTTTGAAGAAAGCGAACTGCAAGCATCACTGGATGAGGATGACGCTCAAAGGCAGCAACTCGCGGATCAGTTAAATGCGACACGAGAAGCTGTCACCATACGTTTGAAAATCATGGGATCATATTTTCTTCATCCTCGATATTGAAATCGTTAAAGCAATGGAAAAATTTCCAGCCAAGATGCAAAAGATAGGAAAATGGGATTAAGTACCAAAAGAGGCATTAAGTCCTCAAAAGAGGAACAGTTTTGTTGACGTAATATCCACAAACTGCCAGAGATGGGAAAAATTTGTAGCTACTTAATACTTCGGGACAGTTTTGTATCATTTTCATAGAATAAACGCGTATTTTCTTTACAAAAATTCCGGTTTTATAATTGCATACCTGCAAAATACCGACAACCCTAAATATCAGTTTTCTCGAACCCTTTACCCAAATATAACAGGCAACTAGTAAATCGTATTGTTACTCATGAATCTGGGTATATTAACATGTTGAATTGGTGGTCACCGGTGACAGGCATCATTACGTTGTTTAAGAATGATTATCCTAAAATTAATAGCAACGAACGTCAAATTATTACTGCAGAAATTAACCAGATTGTATTGCGAGCTGACAACTTCATTATTCAGTAACTAACAATTGTTTTTAATAATAATACACGATAATACACGATATTCGTACGGCACTCAATGTGTTCATAAATATTTTGTATACTTTAAAGGATCATATAAAAGTTACACTGACATGCTTTAATTTATGACTTTTAGAAATATTTAAGACATGCTTTAAAAGTCACTTTGTATCTCTAGTATTGTAGTATCTGTAGTGGTATTATTAGTTATTAAAAAATTAGATGATTAGATAGCCAAGGGAGTGATTGTTGATAAGAACGACGAAAGGAATTTTCGTAAGCATCAAAAAGCTACAAATAATAAACTTATAAATAATTGCTACCACAATCATTGAAATCCACCGAAATTAATTGGGATGGGGAGAGTTCCGCATCATTACGCATCGTTATGCTTATTGCACACGAGGTTACACGACTTCGGCAAGCGCGCTCAGTCTGGAAGTCAGTCGGGCGGTGGACGCTAACCAGGGCGGTCGGACCCTGGGACCAGATCTCCCCTCCGCAACCTTGGGGTCCACCACTGATTCTCTGGGCCTACCCTCAGATGACATAAAGAGGATCAAGGGTCTCCCACTTCTGTCCATTGGCCAATCTTGGTCTACCTTTAGCTAGCTTCACGTACTCCACGAGTCATTTAAAATTTCCTTGACGTACCTTCAGCCAGCTCGGGGTGAGCCAAGGCTTCTTTAACCCTTTGACTGCTGAATACTCTCAGCCGAAACGCCTCGTGTCAACGGCGTACAGCAGGCAGTAGCTATCGCTGGGGACTGAATACTTTTTCACGCAATCTGAATCTGTTCGGCGGTGTATTAAATTATAATATAGTACAGAATCCAATTACTGTTACTTTATCCACTCCAAAAGTAATATATTTTTTTTTTATATTTTTTATCTTCAATATATATTGTTTATTCATCAAGGGTACAGTAAGACAGCAGTAAACCATCGAAGCTATCGCCGAGCGCACATGTGCATCCATAGTCTACATCGACGGCTTGTGCTAGACGCATATGTGCGGTCATAGGCCACAGTGATAGCTTTCGCTGGGCGCGTATTTGCGCCCGTAGCAGTCAAAGGGTTAAAGCTGTCTTTATTTATCTTAGCCCACCATCAGCGTCGAATAATAATCTAACAAGACCATCCAACTCGAAGTTCCTTCTGAATTTTCAAAAGTTCATCTTTTTTAAATTGACATTTCTGACATAAAATTCATATTCCTCCGATCGGAGCTCCCCCAGGGGCTCACTCACAGGTTGGGCTGTGATTTACTGTAATTTACTTAGATTTGTAAATTGATTGTAATATCTTTGAATTGTATATCGACAGTTTTAACATCGTTGGTTATAATAGTCTTTCTTATAACATCTTTATGATTGGTCCGTTTCATTGTATCTACTGTGTAGCAGCTCACCGCAAGAAGAGAGAAGAAAGAAGAAAGGTCATCGAACGAAGACTTCAAGTTATTATTAAGTTAGTTATAATTTTAATTGCGTGCGTTAGTTTATAAGATTGTAAGGCTTCTTCGTAAGAATGTCGAGTAATTATTGCCTTAACTTGTTTTTGATCGATTTCTATTTTGATTCCGACACATATTTTTGTTGTGTTGGCCTTGCTTGTAAGTTTTGAACCGTCCAGTGTTGGTACCAGCGCGAAGTCATTGAGAGGGATGTCCGAGGGACTTGTTTACTCGTGTAAAATTCCTAACCTATAATCCTACCCAAGCCGTGGCATTCGCGTTCACGTCAGGTAGTCTGGGTGGTTTGTTCAGGGTGTCGTTTGGATGTTTCTTCTTGGCCATCGCTCTCCGTGACGGATCGCCGGTTGCTGACCTTGGGCTGTTTAGAACTTGCAAGCATTGTACGCGTCGCGTCACCCTCAAACCAGAACCTTCCGCTCTGGTTCGCATTTGTTTCTCTCTTTGAAAGAATCAGTGCCTTCTGCCTGATTCGCTTTTGATCCCTCGTGGATCGGAGACTTATTCTCTGATTTGCATCCTTTGCCCGTAGTAATTACTCGACATATCTGCAATACTTAGTTAATAAGTCGACTTCCTTCTGACTTCCTTTCAGGGTCTCTTGTGAAGCAACCTCCTCGTGGTGAGACCTGGGCAATCGATATTATTCGCAATTTCTAAGGTATTATGACTCCTGGAGTATAATACCTTATAAGTTGTGAATAGTATCGAGCTAATAGCTTCACACTTAGAATAATAGTTGACTGAACTAAACTAAATGAAATAATGAAATGAATAAACTAAATGAAATGAATAAAATAAAATGAAAGTTGGAATTGCCATCAAAACTTTCAGTCTTCATTCTTGGAAAATTTATATTCCCACGATTGGTTCCTCAGGGCCTCACTCACGGGTGGGCCCGTGATATTGAATTCCTTCTGACTTCAATTTGCAAGATATTTCAACTTAATCTTAGCTAGAACGCATTCTTTTAGAGATATTCGAAAAGGATGGCCGACTGATATTTGGCTTCTGATAGATTCATGATAGGGTCGTCCTTTGCATGAGGACCAAGTGACAAGTACTTACTAGTTGATGATGTTCTGTGGCCTCCTATGTCAAAAAAATAGCCGAGTGATATCAGGACATATGGAATACAGTCCACTCGGGTTTGAGTGTCCTGATTTGTAACAAGACACTTTTTTGGAGTCGCAAAATTTACGCTGGCGCCATCTATACAATTATATACAATTTAAAGCGAGTGGCAGTTCTAGATATATACATACGTTAGAGGTTTACGAATTTCTTTCCGAAAATTTACGCCGGGAGTCAGGAGTCATATGATCCGGAATATAGTATTCTCTATAGATAGTATAAGTCTATATTTTATCGAATTTAAAGTGAGTTAGGTGCATTTACTGAACGGTATCAAGTAACAGCAAATATATTAGACCTTGACAGAGTTGATCGTCACGCTAGAATCATGCGAACGATCACTGAACGAAGTTGATTAGTAATATTTTCATCCAATAGATGGCGCGAGTATAATTTTTTATGATGTGGCACACGATCTATCGATACAAAAAAAATTTGAAATACCGACTGAGAAAAGTAAAAAATAAAGAAATGACACATGACTAGACGTTTGTCAGTTTATATTCAGGCCTGTTTAAAGTATCTTTAAAACCGCCAGTGTGTATAGGGCTTGTCTATGTTGGTAATATTAACGACTGAGTATTAAGCATATAATAGCTTTCGACATGGTTCCATGGGGTGTTTTAGCATAATGTTTCAATATTTATAAAAAGAAACATTATTTTTTAAATAATAATTCTACAAGAATCGGAGTTTCAATCTTCTCGCGTCAGATGTCGCCATAATGTTCTCCTACGACGAGCGCCTAGCGGCCATCTTGGGTTTCTAATTGACATATTCTCGAAAAGATTATTTAAAAAAATGTGAAACGTGAATTCACAGTTCTGTTTCTAACGAACATGTAGTCCTGCAATCACCGATGACTCTAAATCTAGTAAGTAGAGAAATTATTTTCATTCTATTGTATATTCGGAATAATAGTCGTTTAGTTGAGCGAAGCAAGACCAACATGTAATTAAGTGTTTTGTCAAAGGGCTAAATAGCTCATAAAATAATTTCTAATACGCTTGCAGAAGCAACGTTGTAGGCCGTGAAATAATTGTTGCAGCAATCTCATGTCACTGGTTGAGGATTAAATATTCTGAAATCTAATACTACCATTTGACGTCCGTTTCATGTTCATAAACAAAAAGATTACAAACTATACGATTTAACAAATTTCAACATTTTTCTCAAATCTCTAGCCTGAGCGTGAAACAATTATAAAGTTCCTTATTATGAAAATGTAACATGATTTCCATTATTACGTACGGAGATTCTTGTGTGATTTTGAGTCCCTTCTCGAAGTCACATGTTGTTCCAGGGTGTCTCGTTTGTATATTCAAATAACCAACCCTCTCATGAAGGTACAACAGCCTGGAGAAATCTAACATCTTGCACCCAGTTGTAAACGCAACTCCCGCGCTTTTCTGGTTAATTTTGAGTATACAGAGGAGTCGTTTAATAAAAATATTTATAATTGAAAATTTTTAGTCTTTGATTGAAGAGTAATGTACCTTCGAATATCGACAGTTCCGAAAAGTAAGGAAGAAATCGCTGAAATCCTTTCCATCCGAGCATTGATGGTTTTTGAACGAATATAATGCAGCAACACAGTTAGACACACTGCTTGTGATGCAGTCTTGTATAGTTCAGTAACTGACCGTTCCATCTTGATAGTGTACGCTGTTTTACCATAGACGAGGTACAGGAATAGACCAATCACCCAGCGTATCTTTTTGCTTCATGCCCATGGGACTCTAGAACCAACGTCGTTTGATTTTTAATGCTCTATAACTAGTAAAATTGATTACATATGTATAAGCATAATAATAAATTATTTAAAGAATTCTACTTATTTTTAGAGTACGAAAGACAATATTGTAACATAACACATTGCAGCATTGTACTTTATGATACATTACGTTTACTCAATACAGACTATAGCATATTACTAACAGCTGTCATCTTGTAGATGTTTAATCTTGGTTCCAAGACAATTATCTGAAACAGTGAATTTGGCTTAGGGATTTAGTTCCAACATTTATCATCATTCAGCGCAGAGAACGTAAGAAATCGAATGATTTTTAGTGACGTTGGTATTTCAGAACGAGAGTCACTAAACCCCGAACGGTGATTGGTCTATTCCTATACCTCGTCTGCGGTCGACTAGAGCATTCTCTGCGGAGTCGGTAATTCAGAACAGAAAACAAAAAATGCATGGCACGTCTGACTATGCTGTCTCATGTAAACACTGAGAGATTGATTAATTGTCATGAATTTTATTGAAAGTGATAGTACGTCTTACTAAAACATACAGAACTATTTCTTGTATAGTTTGAATTACCTGTTGGTTGCTTCCTTTTATCTTGCCAAAATAAATTAACATAAAGTCGTATATGTCTTGTAAGTGATTAGAAATCTTAGGGTGGACTAAAATAAAAATTTCAAAATGATTGTCGTTATCATCCCTACCATAAAAATCATGAGTACTTAAATTGCAAATTTCGAAATTTCACACTTTCTTCGATAATTTTTCAATAAAAGAAAAATATAATAAATTCAATATAAAATATAATTTTAGTGCAGGTGATAAGAACTAGTATATAAAATAGGTAGTTAAATATTCCAAAGCAATCGTTTATGTATAATATTTTGGAAAATACTTTGAAGGCGTTTATTTAAAAAAAATGCAACAAACAATAAATCGACTTTCTGGCCCGTTCACATGAGACAGTCCCTTAAACTTGTGACTATGTCAAAGAGTATGAATGTGGCAAGAGGCGACACTCCAGGTAGCTTTGATGTCGCTCGTTCGACTGTCCCTTTAAATTGGTTGGTAGGCAAGCGGGAAGTTTAAATACATTGGGTTTAATATTCTTGTTTCATATCAATGGCTAATAATTAGAAACCTATTTATTTTAATTTGAAATGTAATATTTATTAACATTGATTTTCGAAGTATTTACATTAATCTTACAAGATCCAAAAGTTAGAAAAGAATAAATGTAATAAAGTGATAACCGTAGACAATATATTTTAAGAATATCTATTACGAAGATATTACAAAAATTGTATAAGTAAATTATCGTAGTAAATATCGAAAACATATTATATACAAACAATATGGACACATACATGTTCAACTAGCCTCACCGAACTTTACATTGATTGTATGTGTGGTGCTTTTTTCTAAAAAGTGTTTTCCTTTCTAAGTGTCGCCTCTTGTGTTCCTACTCTTTGACAACGCTCTTCGCGCTATAAAATAAATCCGACGCCAATCATAGAAGAGTAGATGTCGCTGCGATCGATTGCAAATGTACACTACGTGAATCAATAAAATTGTAAATTCGAATATATTGATAATTAAAATTATGGAAAACATGTATAGCAAGCGTAAAGGAACACATGTGAATTATAACTAAAAATATAGAATATAGAAAATAGGATGTTATTAGAATATTACATTGCATAGAAATCGTAGAGTTTTCTGATTGGCAGCCGACAGAAATGATAACTTGTTAACCAATCAGACATTAGAAAAACTATAGTATCTTTCGACCCTGTATAATGTGGCAAACAGATATTCGAATTACCAATAGAATTTAGTATCACAATGTAAATGCTGCATCCAATGTATTCTACAAATATACTTAATGTACGTTTAAATTTGGCGTCGATTCGGGTTGTTAGGATAAGCAACCGCAAGATGTCGTCGCAATCAACGAAGAACGCTTCATCCCACTTGCCGTACGATCGTTCGCTTGGTAAGGGGCAGGGCGGGGTGTTGCTGACGTCACTTTCGGCAATGTCCGCCGCCACTCGAGTGGCCCGATCTCGCCCGAACGGGTCAATGTCTGAGGAGGCTTCGAAAAATTCGTAGCTGGTGTGGTGTTCCCGTGCTTGGCGAGGAAAGAGAAGTCGTCGATCGTCGAGGATTAATTTCGTCATCAAGAATAAGTTCGCGCCTGAACCCGTTACCCGGCGCTGGGTACGAGGCGTCGTTTCGATCGCATAGTGATTTCACGGTCGTCAAAAGCGGAGGTGAACATCGACGGCGACGACGACCTCCCCTCGAGCAACGACGACACGAACAACGACGACGACCGCGACGAGGAAAGACGTCCATGTCGGCGTCAGCAGGGCCTCCGGTCGTTTCCTCTGCGTAGCTTAGCGCCCATCGCGGCAAAATGTTGTGCACAAGCCTGGCAAGTCGACAACGTCGAGCCTGAGGAGTCGAGTAGCGCGAGAAAGAGCGACAAGGACTGACGAACGATTCAACGTAACACCGAGAGAGAAAGAGGGACAGAGAGAGAGAGAAAGAGCGGCAGTGGTGGAGGTGAGGCGGTAGCGCTTCCCCCGCACCCTCCGTAAGAGTACGAGAACGCGAGAGTGAGAGAAGACAGAGCAAAACGCACAAGGAGAAGAGAAAGGAAGAAAGAAAGAACAGAGGCAGCGAACTCACTGCGCCGTTAGGGCCGAAAAAGAGAAACGGTTCCCCGAGGAAAAGAACAGAGAGAAAACGAAGTGTTCGAAGTGGTCGGTGCAGCCTAGAGAAACGACGACGACGACGACAACCATTGTCGATGGCGTTGTCGCATTGATAGAAAATTCATCATCGTCATCGGTCTCATAGAAACAACGGTGAGGTGCATAGGTCGGTAACGACGAAGAAATCCGACCCGTCACAACCAGACCGTCGCGTAGTCGCGCTATATAGGAAGGTTACCAAGTGCGGCGGTGTGCCTCCACTGTCGCGAGCGCGTACGAACCGTTCCAAAAACGTCGACCCCCGCGCTTCCCCTCGCGGCATAGCTCTCCGCAACGCTTCGCGCCCTCGTCCAGGTTATTAGGTAGTTAGAAACGCGCTTCTCGGTCCGCGATATACTCCCTGACAGCGACGGCCAATACGGAAAGATTGTCGTAAATTGTGTCAATTCGCCGCGTAGTTGAACGCCACCGGCGCGGTTATCGTAGCCGCCGGTGGACACTGCTTCGGACAGGAAAAAAGAGAATCGTGTGAAACGCCTCGTACGGCCAAAGGCCTATTGCTCGAACGTGCTCTAGTGCGAACGGAGTAGTGTATATAACCCCGGTGTGCGCGCTGTTCCATCGCGACGAAACGTTGATCGAGAGAGTCGCTGCCATCGCCAGCGACCACCATCAACGGGTACGAGCATATCGCACGGAAGGAAGTGTCGGAAGTGTACAGAAAAAAAAAATAGTTTTCAACAGACCAATTTCCTCCTTTCTCACATTTCGCATCTGATCATCGTCGATCATCATTGAGCCGTCACCATCCTTATCCACGGATCTCCGTAATTTCTTCTTTCTCGAGCTTGCGCGCGCTTTGCTCGCTCTTCCCTCCCTTCTGTTCCTCTTACACTCATTCCCGCCCTTCTTCTCTTTTTATTTCTCTATCGCTCTACTCGCACAGATTCTCTGTCTTATCTCTCTTTCTCTCTCTCTCTTTCTCTCTCTCATACACACATTCTCACTCTCTCTTTTGCTCTTTGACTCCCTTGATCCGTCGATCGAGCACGGCCGTGGCGTAATATAGAATAACCGAGCCGTGCGGACGTGTATGCGCGCGTGCGATGTGATTATCGTTCGTGTTGTCATTGATGTCCGAGGTGGTGTCAACAACGACAAGAACGACGAAGACGAAGAGGACGACGACGGCCACGACGACGACGACCAAACGTTCCTGGCTATCTTCACGTGAGGCGTTCGCGAAGAGGAGGAGGAGGAAGTGGCACGGCCAGCCGAGGCGGCGGCCAACAGTACCAGAGGCGGCATACTCCAGACCTCGGTGTCAGGTGGAGGAGCCGGTGAATACGATTTCAGGATGAGCGGCCGACCGAGGACTACCTCCTTCGCCGAAGGCAACAAGGTGCACGCGAATCCGCCCCTGGGCGGCATGAAGATCAGCAGTGAGTACCGTAGGATGTGCCTTAACCTCTAGCACAGCTTTGGACTCTCGAGGCTTCTCCCCTCCACTCTGTCTCGTTTCTTCTTCCCCCTCCTTTTCTTCTCTCTTTCTCTCTCTCTCTACATCTCTCGCTCGCTCGCTTGCTCTTTCTCTGCCTCGGCCAGGACGTTCCCCACCCCCGATCCTTTCCATTCCCCCTCTCGCCGCGCGCTCTTTCTCTCGCCGCCTCGCTTGCTCGCTCTCGACTGTCCGTCTCCGAATGCAGAGCTGTGCGTCTGCGTGCGAGTGCCTGGGTTACTCTTGGGAAGGCGATGGAGCGGCTGCCCGAGGAAGAGGGTAGGGGGGATTATTCCTTTTTTTTCTTCTTCTTTCTCTGCCTGATGCCGCCGCTTGAGATACACCTTCCTCTCGCGATTTTTCTGCTCTGTCTCTATTTTAGCGGCTTCCGGCCGAATTCGATGTTTACGCGGTACGCGTGTCGCGAGTGTGCTCCTCGATGGCTCGCGCAGTCCCTTCGCCACGACTTGGTGAAAACGCAACAGCTGCTCGTCGAGCGGAACGCGCGCCGCTTCGCCGTGCTGCCGGGACGGTAGCTCGTCGTCACGCAGTTTCACTTTTTCCCGAACGTTCTCTGTGCTCTCACCGTGTTTCATCGAAGTGACAATCCAACAACGAAGACTATGTGTACCGCGATATCGCAAGAACATGCCGAACGGTAAACATTGTATTCGGCCGGTACCCGCTGCGCCCAGAGATCCGTTGTTTCCACTGTTTAGACGCCTCCTCCTCCTCTCTCTCTCTCCCCTCCCTCCGGGTAACGTAGCGTGTTGCTCAGAGGCTGCATGATCGTCTCTGCAGCGAACAGTTGTTCAGTAAGGTGTGACCCGTTTGAACCACAGATCTAACTGTAGTACAGTGTTGGCATGTCCGGTTATCTTTATTGATTGCATGACTGAGTTTTCTTTTTTCTTTTTTAGTTTAAGAACATCGTAGGCTCGGAATCGTATCGGTGTCAACGAAATGTCTGATGGTGATTCGCAACAATGGGGGTTTTTTTTTATTTAGTGTAATTGTTGTCGAGCTTTGAAGTAACCGTTATGTGGGAGTAGAGCGTGTATCTGTTCTAAGCTGTTAATTCAGGGCCTGTTCGATCGCGCGAACTGTTCGAATATCACAGAAGCTGTATTTATAGGTGTTATTCGAACCAATCGATTGTTGTCAGCTTCGGATCTGTTTGTACTCGATTGTACAATATCAAGTCGGGCGGTACTACGGAACAAAGTGTCATCGACACCTGAAAATGATTGGTGAAATTCAATTGGAATTGAACGAATCGAATGTTCTCTGTACCGCTCTTTGAAATCGTACAATATGGGTATGGTGAAGCTGCAGAACATAAAGTTATGTCAAAGCTTTACAACGATACTGTATTAAAAGTAAGGAAACAGTAGAGAGGCGTAATTCTGAAGCAAATACTATTCTCGTTATTTCTATGAAAATATAAAGATCAATGAAGGAAGGTGGCGATAAAGAAAAAAGTACACGAAGTTGTTCACTTCTGCTAGCATTAGCGCCATTAGTATGCCATTATCGCTGAAATAAAGAATCCATTTATCGGAGCGTAGCTGCTCTTAAGTGATATTTTAGATAAAGCATTAGCTATTTATTTGTACGTGCATAGATAAATTTTATCTGGAACGCGATTGCATTTTCGTAAGTTCAACTGTTGTGTAATTGTATTAATGCCTATTTAATCACACAGGTATTTATTCGAAGTCACGGTAGCTTTTTTTCATTTGAAAACAACCATTCAGAAACGATTTTGAGCATTTACTTTATCACAGAATGCACCTCAATCTCGACTAATCTCTGACGTTGATACACGGCTGTTTGCATACAATTGTGTAAATCGTTCTGGGTACTTTGAACGCGAATACTCTCTCGCAGTTCAGACTTCCATTTAATCTCCATCGGGGCAAATATTTTCCGTGCGATTAGAGATATTGGAACTTCCAAGTAACCAATGAAACGCGACAAATTTTCTTAGCGAAACTTCGTTAAACGAACTCGAAAGAGCGCGCACGAGATATCTTCGCACGTCCTCAGGTATACCCGGCAAAGTGGAATACAAATTTGTGAGGTTTGGGGTATCATGGCGGTGAACAATCGGGACGCATCATCTGCCTGAAATTTGGGATACGCCCTTCGAGTCCCTTTCGAATTTCAGGTATACTCTTCCCGTTCCCGAGACACAATAAGGGATTCCGTAACTCGATGAGAAAAGAAAGATCGGAATCCTCGCCGCGTTGCCAACTTGCAGCGAATTCGTAAAATCGTAACTCCGTCCCCGACGTTTTCTAGGTTATCTAGGGCTTTAGATTTCCATGCTGCTCCCACACCCATTTGTCTCATCGTTCAGCCGAATAATTACAAGCCAAAGAAAATTTGTATACTCGAAATTAACCCTTTGCACTCCAAGCAATTTTAATCCCAAAATCGAAACACTTTTTGATATAAAGTTTATTACTATTACTCGTACGTGCAACATTTAAATTTAAAGATATAAAGTTATTTTAAATAACAGTACGGAATTTAATGTCGCCTCAGAGGCGCCATTGGAGCGCTAAGGGTTAAGAGAAAACTGCAAATAATTCTGAGATGCAAAGATTCGCTTAAAATACCACGCGTGCACGCGACCTCGAAGCAAACTGTAATTGCATTTTATAGGTGCATTGGTAAATTATCGAGTCCAGAGCAAACGTAACTCCAAAGCCGGACTCTGGCTAATGATTAAAAGCAAATACGAAGAAAATTCTTCGACGTCCAGAAAGTGCGAAAAGACAGCGGTTTCTGCATGGCGACAGATGAATTCCGTCGAGTAAAAATGTTTGCCAGTGGCACGTTATCGATACGCAGCCAATAATCTTGGTGGTCGAAGGACGCGCTGATATAATTTATATAAACGTTATGAACGTCCGTGCGGTTCGTTTGGACGATTAACGCGCTATTGTTCAATGTCGCAGTTGACAAAAGCACCGTCGACAATGTTAATGTTTAACGGCGGGCTTTCGCCTATATCGGGCACGCCCGAAATAAAGAGCCTTCGAGTTTCAATTCTCGTCAATCGCCGGCTGATATAGGAGGCTGATATCGACGCGGCACAACCCGAGCTGCCTTACGCGTATCGGATTTTTGGCGGGCGTTCGATTCGCACGCAACTCGCCGATTCGGGAGCCGCAACCGCAGTCATTGCGCGCCCCTGGCACGTTATATTTTTTTCTACCAGCAACGTTGAAATTCGTCGCCTTCGCGGCCACCTTCGTTCTCATCGGATTAAACTCCGTGAATCGGATTAACTTCGATCTCCCCCGCGCGGCTGATATATAACGCTTTGTTACCTAATCAATTTACGTAATTGCATAAACGAATTGCCCACCGTGGATGATGATTACCGTGCCTGTTTCCCTTTATGCCCCGGTTAGACAATTAATTATGTTAACGATACCTTTGTCTCCCGTCGATTGTCTCGGATTATCTGTGAGCGAACCTCTCCGGGCATAGTTTACCGTAGGGGAAAATAGGGAAATATAATTGAACCAGCGATGCATTCTTAACGAATCTCTCCGATAGTAGACGTTTTTCCCACGGGCGGCGACGGCCACGATCGTAAAATTCTCCTTCCCGATGCATAATAGAAATCTTATTCAAATGGACAAGTGGTGCTATAGTTTCTGCGGTCCGGTGGGACATTACGGAAGTTGTCGATTCATTTGCGAACGAAACATTTCCATAGCTCCGAGAATACCGAACCACTGGAAACGACCGACTTTCAATTACAAATGAGTCTAAAATCCACATCATCGCAGAAGTTGAAAATATCAAGTTAGAAAATTCAAATTCATTTGTAGAAAACTCTAAACCTCTGAAATAGACGATGTCTTCTCTGACAAGCACATTTGTTAAGGGCTCTTTTTAGGTATGACCGTGCGTGCTTGACCAGGTATAAATGTACATAATGCAGCAGCGTGCTGCAGTTTTAAGCAGTCAGTACCGCGTATCCGTCTTGTACATATTCTTCACCGTTTTCTTCCTTTTAAATATGTATAGTTATTTATACTTCTTCCTTACGCGATTCTTTCACTTGATACTAATTTAAGAGAGAATGATCTGTACACTTTTCGTTCGATAGGAAAATATCAGCGTGCTTCAGTCTTGCGAGCGCCGCTTCCCATCCGCTCGATATTCGTCTCCGATCGTTTCGTCGAGATTCAAGGGATAAAAGTACACCCTGCGTTGTTTTTTGGTGGCACTCTCGTCTCTCGGAGCTTGCATTTTGAGTTACGAAAAGGCGGAGAAACTTGCGGCCGGTCGATTTAAAAAATGCATACTGTCCGGTAGAGCTGCGGGCGCATCAAGCTCGAAATGATCGCATGACACATTCATGGGTGGCGCGATACCCGCGCTCAGGAAACTGGGTCAATATCCTGGCGCCGCGTTGACACGCGTCGTTTGCACTGCTCCGTCGCGAACAAAAGCCAAATAAAATGAGAAGTTTTCTGCTGGTGAGCCGTCCCTCAGATCCTGTCATTCGCCGCTTTCAACGGTCTTTAATGAGAATTACAGATTTCGACCCAAAACCGTCGCGTTCTAATGCCACTGGGCGCGACCGTGGTGACAGCGTTGTCAAGGGCAAAGTTGATCGAGGCCTTCCAAAAATCTCGTACACTTTTCGAATCGTCCAGTCGTATGTTCCGTGAAATTTTCGATTCGCTTCTTGGTCGTCTAGCAGGATATTTAGCTTCTTCATTATATACAACATGGCCGATTTGCACTTAACCCCTTGCCCTACAACAACGAGTCAGACTCGTGATGCAGATTTCGAACAGAATCTTCTGAATATGTATGTCCTTAATTTCCTATAAATCGAAATAAAATTTTATCGAATTATTGCTCGTATACAGTTATTGAAGAATAGCTACGTCCGCGATAGTTACAAAATTTCCTTGTCACTGTTTCCACAAAATAAATCGTAGGGCAAGGGGTTAAGGTTAGACACATTGTAAAATCTCTGATGGAAAAGTGTGGCAAATTGAAAAATTAACACGTTACTTGTCGGCGACTATTTTGATATTGTTTAAAGTCTACGGACAGTAAATCTACCACCGTTATAAAATTGCCTTTATAGAAATCGGTTCGATCGTATATTTGCAATAAAAGTAAGACAATATATGCTAGTCAATTTTAATGAGGTTTAGCGTTAGTGGACTTTTCAAAAGTAATAACAGCCCCAGTAATGCCAGCAATTTAACGTTACCAATTACAATGTAAAACGTGGTGTTAAATTTCTTTTTGGCACAGCAAAATTATTGAAATTCCCGTTACAATAGTCTCCAGGTGAAATGTTAATCAGATTGTGGTATGCAACGAACTACAAACTGCCTAATCTCGAGTCTCTTATTTGGAAATGTTTTGGAAGATCTGAGAAATGTCTTAGCAATTACAATGTAAAACGTGATGTTTAAATTTCTTTTTGGCACAGCAAAATTATTGAAATTCCCGTTACAATGGTCTCCAGGTGAAATGTTAATCAGATTTTGCTATGCAACGAACTACAAACTGCCTAATCTCGAGTCTCTTATTTGGAAATGTTTTGGAAGATCTGAGAAAT
>CM052097.1:8110107-8125050 GCA_028453745.1 Agapostemon virescens
TTCTTATACAATCGTGGCCCGTTCAACTGCTCCTTCCATACCGAATCATCGCGACGATACAGCCCGACCCAGTTCCGCAGCATGCCGTGTGTATTATTCAAAAACTTTTCAAAAAGAGTCTGCGACCCAGTGCTCAGCATCGTCGGCTATCTTCCGTCGCAGACGACGACGACGACGACGACGACGACGACGAAAGCACAGTCTCCCGTTGAAACTTGTTCGACCGTTCACGCTGGAAGAAGGTCGATCACGTTACCTACTCACATGTCGCGATCTGGGTCAATATGCCTGCGTGATATTAAACCGTTCGTGACACGCGAATTTCACGACTCGATTGTTCCCCCTGGTGATCCTGGCGATCGAGAAAATCTCGAGATCCCCTTGCCCGGTACGCGCTTCGAGCTTCGATCGCCGGCAAGGTGCCGAAATGTAGCCAGAAGGTGGCGTGTCCGAGTACTCGAGCCACGGGGCAGGTCGGGTCGGTTCAGGTCGGGGTCCCGAAAGTTTGCGATGCCCTCGGGTACCTGAAAAAGTTTAAATATGAAATTAGATTGGAAAGTGGTGACGAAGCGTATCCGTGCTCGCGTGATTACAAATTTTTCGGTATACTAAAATTTTACTCGACTCGACATGCAAACTTTCGGAGTCCCGTTTCGATCCCGTGCAAATTCCCTGGCCCGAATCCGAAATTCCGGTTAACTGAACATCCTCTGTAACCAGCTCTCCTACTAGTGCAAAGTCTCGGTGACTCAAGAACACGTGGCTCGTTAAATAACGATTAAGTTGAGTCGGGAAACTTGTTCGACGGTACGCCACGCGAGTACCGTTTGTTCGACGAGAGTAACGTCGACAGATCCGATTTATAAATAATCGCGCCTGATGACCGACGAAGCAATTACGTATCGATATCTCTCTCGCGGTTGCCAGGCAGAACGGAGACAATGTTGGTGCGCTGTTCCTGCTCGTCAGCTAAGGATCGATTATCCTTGCGACGGCGTGGCTGTGACCTCAAATCAAGTTCACTCCGATCGAAGAGATGTCCCTTATATTTTTATGAATTTTTGTCGACGATAAAGCGACTCCGCAGAAATGTCCTAACAGGAAGTAGCTGTACGATATTTCTGTCTGAAGAATTTGGCACTGGATACGGACAACCGAGCGAAATGCTCACCATAAACAGTCATTGGACACTTCGATAGCTTACAAGTTGCTTATACACCGTCATTTCTTTACGTTTACATTCTTCGAGCTTTAATTTGTTTATTGCACACGGTAAAATAAAAATTGTTCGACAGATGCACAAGATACGTATGATGATTACAGATGAAAGGCACAGGCAAACCTAGCAATGCGTATTCTTAAACTATTTCTGTAAACTTTTGAGGATTAATTGCGATGGCCTACACGAGTATTTTGCAGTTGCGTACTGTTTGCATCGGGGAAGTATTTATAATTGTACGTTTATAAATGATTTACGTATTCAAAGAGTTAGCAACAGGCAGTAGTTTGACAGATTTGGTTCTACGATCAATAGTTTATTTTGTAAAATTCATATTTTAAAGAATGCGTTCTTCCCTATTCAGAAACCTTTCAAAATTTTGAATATTATTACTATTCTAATTTTGCAAGTTAATGACACGTTAAACGCTATGTCAATGCATGGGGACTGACGGTATCAAATTTACAAATTAATGTGTTATGTATAATTTATATAATATTACAAAATATTCACACTATTTTAATAGATTTGATTCCATGTAAAGTTAAATAAAATGTAACGCAAAAGCTAGGCAAAACAGCTCCGCGTTGTTAAGTTGTTCGGCTAATAAAATTGTTTGCTAAAGTTATATTGTAACTCTCGAAAGCTATTTAATATCGCTACATGCTGATTGCTGATTTTAAATCATCGACCAAATTGAATGCAAATCAAATGCAATGCTGATTTTAATTGTACCCTTCTCTTAGCTGTTCGAGTAATTATTATGGTACATTTGGAAATGCGAGAGGCAGTAGAGTATAGAGAAATTACCGGCAATTAACAATTAATGATTAATTACAATTAGTATGGGACATTTGAAAGAATTCACGTATTCACGCTTTCAAAATTAGTACAAATGTAAATGTTGAATATATAACTTCCTGAAAATAAGAGCGTGCAATTGGATAAAAAGAAATTGTTTGCCAAAATGAAACTTTGTCAAAGAAAATATCTCTCGGAGTACCGTGCCATGTGAACGCATGGGTCGACAAGCGAACAACTATGATTTAGAACCGACACAGTCATTTCTCTTTATCGATTGCTCAAAAAAATTAAATCAGCTTCTCGCTCGTTTCATCGTTGCCGTAGTTTGTTTACGCAGCATCGCAAGTATATCGTCCAGAGCACAGCAGCATTCTCGAACTGTAGGTGTTTGATAACGACTCGAAACACGATCGCGTTGATTTTGTTCTAATAACATACTCCTGCGTACGAGGGGGAACCTCTCGCTCCCGTTTTACAGAAATGTCGGACAAAATGAATTTAGAATATTTCCTTCAGGAATCCCCCGACGCTGTTCTCCCGTAGCATTTAGTTTCTCTTTATACCCGGAACGTCCCAATTTATTTCTAAAAATACAACGAGATCGCTACGATCTAGGCTAACTGAATTTAAACTCGATGCTTTCCAATTTTCTTTCGCGAATCGATAAGATTTAACCCGCCGCTGCTTCGACCTATGCTTCTCTCTAGAAAAATTCTCGCCTCTCCTTGAAGCGTGTCCGATATAAATAATCCTGAAATTTTGTAAAGTATAAATAAGACGCAGGCGCTCGTCTGCAGGACCTCGTCATCCAAGTAGTAGAACCGCGGGAAAGATAGTCGCCGATTCTTGTTTAAAACAAAACAACGTTGTTCAACACTTTGACTGCCATGTCACCCATATATGGGTGACGCTATTATTTGTCCTCGTCTAAAAGTGAATTTGTACGTTAATACATTCATTGCAGCAAATTCGGTTGAGCTCTGGAGAATGTAAAAAGATCGATCGGCTACCATATGCCGCATATTTTGTACTTTCAAATGTTTCTTCATTAAATAATTTCCTTTGATTTTATGGAATGTTTGAAGCTGCTTGCTTGGCAGTTAAAGTGTTAAATATAAGTGAAAATTTGAAATAATGGCGAGATTTTAAGGAAAAAATAAGGTGATTTTCGTAAAAAAAAAAAAAAAAAAAAAAAAAAAATAGTGATTGATGCAAACTCTTTTTACGGTTGGTATTCATCTAGCTATGTGCCCCGGGACAATTCGCTCGGTCGAGTAGTTATGGTTTCTATCTCTCTCTCTCACAAATTTTGGAACAGAGTTTCCGAAAAGAAAACGCATCCGAGGTTACGCGTCGTGTTCCTATGTGGGCGACGCGCATCTGTGAAATCAGCTGTGCCTACGGAACGACTTGGAACTTCGATCTGTAACTTTGGAAATATACTCTCCATTAGGATTACCGGCGATTAAAAAAATAAGAAAAGGTCCCCTCCGTAAACTATGAAAGTTATACCCCTTACGGTCTCAGGAACACCTTTATTGAAGCCCTCTCGCCATTAGATGGCATTTATCGGCTCGGCCACGTATCGCTGCCGCATAAATATTCATCGCGGCCGATTCTTTCCGTCGTTAACGGACTCCTTATCGCGCGAACGTATCTCGAGGCCGCGGAAGGACCTCTTTTATTTTCCATCGATGCTCGAGCCGCGGACGAAACCGGAGACTTGGCGATGCTCGCTGGAAACTGCGCTTCCGATTAATTTCGAAAACACGGACGTGCCCGACATTTCCGCGTCCCCGTCAGTCTTGACCGCGAGCCAAACGCAGAATTTCGCCCGGTTACATGCCTCGATGGTAAACCTAAGAGTTCATCGTGTCAAATTCTCGTCACTTTACTTCGTTAAAGACGTTCCTTCGAGTGTACATTTCTCCCTTTGCTCGCGCTTCGTTTGCCACTCTTCTTTCCTCACCGCGTCGCTCTTACCATTGCTCTTAAGCCCCGTTCAGAGTGACGGACGATTGTTCATTATTGTACAGTCCACTATTTACGTGCGATTAATCTGCAATTTTTTTAAATCTATAATCACGGCTGCGGATCGTTGAATAGTTCGTACAATACTAAACCGACCACGGCAAACAACCGTTTTTTAATATTTTATTTTACATTTCTTTAATCACGCACAATCGAAATAAATTAAGCCTCGACATTTTTATCAGGCGACATACGCCAACCAATTTTAATGCTTGATACGTTTAGCGTTACCTGCAACAGGAACTTCATTCGTAGGAAGATTCTTATAGTCAAAAGCTTATTAACACTTTGACTGCCATGTCACCCATATATGGGTGACAGAATGATTTGGTCAAGTTTAAAAATAAATTTGTACATTGATATATTTGTTGCACTAAATTTAATTGAAATCTGAAGAATAGAAGGTTGAAGGATAACATTGTGTCATTGATTTTGAGTTTTCAATTGTTGCTTCGTTAAATAAATTACTTTGATTGTGTGGAATTTTTGAGGTCGTTGGTTGGGCAGTTAAAGTGTTAATTAGCTCCCGGTAGGTAACATGTTAATATCTTGGCGAACTCTCTCAGTCACCTAAAATTTTCTCGCTCTTCGTTTTCTCGATTCAAGGTGGAACGATTCGTTGATATCCGATTTATAGACGACTAATTACGGTTTATCTCTTTCGCTTCGAAATCGCAGATGTGTAGGATAGAAAAATCGTTAAACTATCTGATTATGCCGTGGCATACTCTCTTTGTTTCAAGGCGAAAGAAGACGCATCATGCACCTGACTCATAGGAAATTGAGTTTGTTCACAGAACGCTATGTTGTCGCGTAACAAAAGACTTCAAGATGACATCCGGAGCGTTCACAAAGAGAGGCCTTGAAAATTCTTTGAAATTTCACCGTGATCCCGATATTTCTATTGATCGAAGTTCGAGCTCCGCGTTCAAAGCTCTCGGCTTCCGTCACGCATTTCGCGAGTGCATTTCGCGATCGCAAAAGCGGTGGGGAGAGTCGGTCGGATCGTGACGCTTTGCAACGAGTTTAATATTCGCTGCTTTCGACACCGATCGGCCTTCCCAGCGACAATTAAAACGCGACACGAGTACACGGCTGCGGATCGAAATCGAATCGAATCGCGAGAAACGAGCAACGTAATCGCGATCGAAACCTTGCGCCCATAGAACGAAATTGTTCGGCGTTCGCAACCAGCTTGCGCAGAAAAAGCAGTTTTTATCTGTGCCGCTACGCAAGCCGTTATATAATGATTTTCTACGAGCAATCGCGAGTGCACTCGATAAACTAATTAATCGAGAGATAAACGAATTCGCTCCGACTGCGCAATACGAGCATCAAACGCAGAACCTGCGATCGAACGAGAAGAACTGTTCAAAAAGAACATCGAACTCGATCGAGTCCTACGAGAAAAGTATAACCATCACCTAGTGTGTCGAATACTTTCTTGTAGGGCTTCTAGCAGAAGTTGCAAATGTCGGTGAAAGTTTACTATAATTTTAAAGAAATTTTATTTTTTATTTTATTTTGTAAAAATAGTAATATTCTGTAAACTGCAGCTACAGTGTTTAACCCTTAGCATTCCAATAGCTCCTCGGAGGTGACACTGAACATTGTCAGACTATTATTCAAAACAATTTGTACATTATAAATATTTGTAATTAAGAAGTTGGTGAATATTAAAGTGTTGCCGTACGATTAGCAGTAACAAACTTGATATGCACGAAAGGAAATGAACCACGTGCAATGGAATTGTTCTAGGATAGAAAAATGTTTCGAGTTTAGAATAAAAATTGCTTGGAGTGCAAAGGGTTAAATGTTTAGTAAAAAAAGGCCTTGATAGAAACAAATTCCTGCTACGTTCGCAACTTCGTATCGAATCTTTCTGTGACGTGGTATATGGTTTTAAATTCACCCTGTATACGGTGTGCCGCGATTGATTTTTCGAGGATGTTCACTTCGGAGCTGGAGAGATCGATAGTAGAGGAGGTAAAATGCGTGGAGACGTCTCAAGGATCCGGACGTTGTCTCCAGTGGAAGGGCTCTCAGGGTTTCTTTAAGCAGCCGGCATCCTAGAAGTGGCTCTCGGCCTGACGAGCGAAAAGTCTCGTTCTGCCTCTGAAGGATAATGAACGCGAATCAGCGTCGTATTTTCGGAAATTAATAACGCGGATTCTGGTAGCAGGCCAAGGAACCATCGCGGATCACGGGTTGTTTTTCTGGTCCCAAGGTCAGCGTCGACGTTGCGCGAACAGCATCGACGAGAGATGAGCTCGTTGACTGTCTCTCGCGTGCTCTCTCTCCCTCTCTCTCCATCGCGTTGCACGGGATAGCTGGCACGCTTTGTCGCTGACTTTTCCGCAGACGTGGCCGTGCTCTCGAGGAACTCCTTCTGTGGAAAGCCGGTGGAGAGAAAGGTTGGAGAGCAGAGTCTCTGTGACCCCGGAAACGCCAGCGAGCAAAATGGAAGGTAGATGGGGAACAAAGGATGGCCAAGAATGATAATGGCCCGGCGAGATAAAGGGAGGCTCGCGACACTGCTCTCCTCTTGGACTGCGCGTGTCGGCTCGTGGGGTTGTTCTTTGATGATCGTGTCGTTCCCGCAGGTCCGCCGTTACCATGCATTATTTCGGATCGATGCTGCGAATTAACCGATGACAAAGCCCCGAGACGGTTCCCCCGTTGCCTCGAATCGGTGAAAACTTTCGACTTTGCCGGGTCCGATCCTCGTTTACCCGTTCGATCGGTCGAACCGTCGTCGTCGCCTTGAAAAGCGATTGGCGACTTCTCGATAAACATCGTATGGCTACGCGTGCATCGCCACGGCTCGACGTTTTCCGTTTCGAATGAAAATCCGCTGTTTGCTCGGTACACATCGCTCCGTGTTTGCCTTTCGTTAGCATCACTTGGTGATATTAACTGCTCGCTGCTTCTGTACAACGCTGCATTTTATCTGCCTACCCGGGGTGTTTTGTTAACCCCTATTTGCTTTAGACAGCGTGACCGCTGTTGATAGCGCAGAGTACTACCTCCTGGCTTCTGTCACCGGTGACGCATTCTACCGTTGCTAGAGGTTTCATTGGACGAGAGCGTCTGACCTTAGGATTTTTAATGATGCAGCGCGGTCAGTGGTCGGCTGCGTTCCAGCCACTTTCATAATTAATGCGGCTCGTTAAACACATTTATTAAGCTAATTAGATGGTGATTCGGTTAACCAATCGTCCACCGTTCCACATCCTTATGCCCGCATATAAAACGGAGCAACCTAGAATTTAGAAAAAGCATTCCCACGCGTACCCTGAATCAGGCATAAAGTCAGTTTATTCATAGGCGCTTAAATCCGTCCGCGGATGGCTGCCTATTGATTCTTTATTCTCGCCAGAGTCCTCCCAACGACGTGCACTCTTGCGATTCTTACCTCTAGCTATCCCTTATTTCCAATACTCCATTGTGAATCTAATCGTCTTCCGATCAGAGGTTACACCTTTAACAGAATCGCTGTCGAACAATCATCGCCGAAATAATTCTACAAAATTACAGTAATTTAATCGCCGAGATGGCAGAGTTTAATACTTATCAGAATGATTACTTTAACTATTAACACGTTGAATGCCGAGCGAATTTTATTTTATGAACTTCAGATAAGTTTCATTAAAGTGTAATTAGAGAGAATTGTTAGTTACCGCATAATGTAGTTCTCACCTCTTATTACAATTTGGTTGCCTTTCAAATTTTTATAGTTTCATAGAATTTATTTATAAATAAATATTATTATAAATTAATAATTATCTAACTATTAAATAAAATTTATATAAATTTAAATAAATCGATGTTCAGTGCGATTAATTTAATGATAACCGTTTTTAAACGATGCAATGGCGGCGATCATCGGTGACCACTATGGCATTCGACGTGTTAAATCACGCTAACCTCGATAAAGTTGAAAATAGGGGAAGAACAGCGTGACCCACATACGATCAACGTGGTGGCAGTCAACGTGTCGATCTTCTATTTTTTTTAAATTATGAAATGCTGTGTTGAGAACGATGCTAACATACGAACCTCGATAGAGGCAAAGGTGACCCTTGAAAGTCTAGCTGATTTTCAAGGTTACCGTGACAAGATATTTCCCGTATATCTGACCACCCGGTAGATCGAACTAAGACGAACATCGGAATAGAGCCTTCGGAGCTTTTAAGCTCGCAGACGCTCTAAAGCAAAAGGATTACAGAAACGGAGTACTCGGTATCCCAGTAGCGTCGCGTTCTAAATGGCAGCCATTAAAGTTCCGCGATCAATTTCCGGGCCAGGAGACTCGTACTTCGTACGGAATCGGGCCGCGGAATTCGATTTGACGATGTAACGGAAGTTACGGAGGCCGGGCAGCTGCCTCGGGAACTATTGTCCTGCGCGGTTGCTCTTCTATTTCTGACAGCAGATGCCCGACCTTGGCTGTAACTCTTCCAAAGTCAAAGTTGAGCGAACTGTTCCGGGCTATCGCTGGAAAGCCCCCACGGATTCGGACGAGACCCGGCCTATCGAGTCCTCTGTCCCTCCGTCCTATTGTCTCTCTTTCGGTCAGACCGTCAGGACTTTTTTTTGTCGCATGCACGGTGACTATCGATCGAGGTTTTTTTCCGATGAAAAATTAATCGGTTATTCCCGTCAACCGTTCGAGGAGAAAGGCAAATGATGCCTAAGAAGGAGCGCCTGGTAGACGCGATTTTGCGCCCACGTATCGATGGCTCATTAAACGTATGGTCGCCGAACGCGGCGCCACTTTCTTGCGCTCGGTGGCGCCCCCAGCGACGAAATAACTGTGGCTCTCGGTTAGTAAAGCAGAGCGTGCGAACAGGAATGACACCGAGGAATTTCGCGTTGCGCCCTTTCCATTCGACCATTTTCAGGCCAATCGATACCGTACCTTCCCCCTTGTCTCACCGACGATTCTATTAACGCCGACTTCCGAACCAAACACCACGCTCCCTCGAAATTCTACTTACCAGAAAGACAGGATCTACCTACCGACTCGTAGAATTATTCGAATAGCTCGGACGCCGCCATCGCTACGATAGCCCGCGATGGCCCAAGGAAACGTAACTCGGATATATTCTATATTTACGGTGTATTTCTGAATCTCCCTGTATATTTCGCGGCCCGTTCGCTTCATAACGAACTCCCGGCTCACCAATTAATAACTCATCCTCCCCGGACAGAAAAAACTGGCATTGCACTAAGTTACCCGGCGGCGTTCGCCGAGTTCTTCAGGAATCTCCTCTATTTTAAGCAGGTTACCGCGATTGCGGTGCATCCAGATGTCGAGCACGTGTCCCGGGACGTTCTAAACAGAGGGCGGAAAATAGACCTCGTGCAAGAAGTACCCGAGGACCGTATCCAACTTGGTAGCATTACGGTGGTATCGGGGGCCTCGAGGCCTCTATCGTGATCGGTTGGCGAAGGCGCGTGCGAAAGTCGCGTGTGCTCTTTCGCGAGCATCACGAACATCTGGTCCATGTTTCATTGATCTGTCATCGTCGACGAGGAATCAGCTGTTGCGCGATTCGCCTTCCGACACGTCGTCCCTCGTTACACTAAGCTTGTCCTTGATGAACACGCGTTCACCTATCTCCATTCATACCGCGGATACCATTATGAGCCGCGGCGCAATACCATTATCCCCGTTGATCTATCGCCGGCGAATCGTTTTCGAATTAATCCCCGGGAACCTCTTATCGATCAATAGCGAACTCCATCGCGCCTCGATGTTGCGACCCCACCCAGGCCAACACCCGCTATCTCGAAAATCATTCGCCGAAATGTTTATCCGTCTCGGCGATCTCTCCGAGCAAGTGCGCCTTTGCCACCTGATCTTTCAAACTATCTCTCGACAGATCTTCAGGTATCTAAAGTTCGCAGCTGCGGACATTGGAATTCGTGAGGAATAATAGATGAATAGGGATCGGGCGAAAGTGAAACCTGGCTACCGTAGGGGGGCCTTCTATTCCAATGTCATGGGATTTGAAGATTTAGAGGTGCACGTGAAAGCTACGACTGTAATGTGGACGAGGCTAGGTTCGTATCGGGGAGGGAAATTATCTGGTCTATATTTGAAAGTTTAGGGTTAGAGCGACGCCTTCGAACCTTTTTTAGATCATGTTCCATCTAAACGCCTGGAAGATTTTAGTTACCCTTTTAGCATAGTAGTTAACCGAGTTCTAGGAAGTTTTAGTGTATTATAAATAGGTGTCTGTGTGTGTGTGTGTACATCTGACGTCTTTTAACGGATATAAATTACACGATACAGTTGATGTGTTACAAACACACGAGATTAATAAAGTGTAATCGACAAGTATTTGATAAAATACTTCAGTTCCTAGGCGACGTCGCGTAACTTGGCAAAAGTGCTACTCTCGGCGTACGATTTCGAGTTCAACATATTCTCGTGAACGAGTTCTCAACGACTTTCGATGATTTTCAAATTATTAATGGTTCTTGCTATTCATCGATCGAACACATTGTAAATAGAACGTCATAAAAATAATTGTTACTGAGAGATTACGTTTGTCTGCCAGATCGGAGATTGTAAAGTTTATAAATGAAACAGTGAATGGTCCTAAACGTAATCAATTGTGTAGTTATAAGAATGGACGCACAGTGGGGCATTTGCTTCGAAAAGCTGGCCAAATCTATTTTAACATTATTTTAAGACTTAAAGCCATAATAATAGTAGGTCATTGGATTCGCCTTAACGTCCGATGTAACAATGTGTGATAAAATATGCACAGTGGCGTTTAAAAAATAGGGTGACCACTATTTTCTTTTAAATTTTTATATACATTTTTATATACACTTATATATTTACATTTAATATAAATATTTGTTTGCCACATTATTTGATGTGGTCGACAAATCGTGGTGACTGTGGGGACCCAATTGACTACTGTTTTTAAACATTAAGATACAAATATGCTTGCAAATTATTTTTTATATAACATATAATGTTAAAAATATGCAATTTAGTGTACGAAAATCCGAAAATATCGGGTAGTCGATGATTAAGGTAGGTTAGGCACAACACGAACGCATGTAGAGCATTACTTGACGACGGACTACAAGCGCACTCTATTGCAAAGAGACTATCTCAAAAATTACAATTATAAATAATAAGAAATAAACTTAGATTATTTCCGGTTAGCAAGAACTAGGCACTCGCGGCAAATATTCTGTGAAAGTCACTATCATGTCAACTGATAAGTCATTTTCCACCGAGATTAGAATCATTGTTCTACTAAGTATCGCCAAATATACCAAAGCAGCTATAATGTCAACAAATTAATCATTTTCTACCGAGATTAGATACACTGTTGTAACAAGCATCACCGATCTATTACCATGTAGATAAATTGTTACAAACCTCGTGAGCACATCTGAAGACATTAAATTAGCGAATTCTGAATTACACAAGCTAGGAAATATTTACATTCTATTAGGGTGTGCCCTATTTTGCAAGTGTAGGGCAAATCCACCTATGCAGTAACAAGATTACTTTGCGAAAAACCGTGTAGATAGAATCGTCACAGGTGAAACAATCTGGAAAGACACTAATAAAACAGAACTGTAAAAGAGTTAAGTTCCGACATCATTAAAAAGAATAGTTCACATAGTTTTGGCAAGTGGAAGAAGTTTCAAGGATTAATATTTTTATTATAGGAGGAAGAAAAATGTGAGAAATATTTTGTCGAAAACACAATTAAGAACAGCACCGAGTAATATATAATAAGATTATTAGTCAATGGGAAAAGAATTATTATTGGGAGAACCGAGGCGTTCAAGCGATTTTATGACTTAGAACGGTGGTTGCGCTAAATCCCAGACTTGTTGCAAAAATGTCGAGTTTTCAGAAGAGTATCCAGCATTGGAACACATAATCGAGATCGGGGCACATTTGGATACGCGGGGCGGTTTACAACAATGAAGATTCGAGTTGCGTTTGATGCGTCAGCAGGCAGTTCAACAGAGGTGTCATTGAATGACGCAGTATTAGCTGCTCCAACAATTCAAGATTTCCTTTTTTTCAGTATTGTTAAGATGTCGAGTGGACATTTGTGCCTCAAAGACTGGAATTGAGAAAATGTACAGCCCGATAAACGGGCACATTAAGAGGAGGGTGGAGGCGCGGAAAAACTCCACTGTGTGAAGACACTTGATCTAATATAGTTGTGTACTGTAACAGTATAAGATATGTCTATTCTAAATTGTAATATCACATTTATCTTTCGTATCATAGCAATTCTGGTACTGCATACCAGTTTCAATATTTGCTAACATACTATTGGTTCTAAATCTGTGCTTAAAAATAATGTGGAAGTTGTAATGAAATAAGGAAGCTGGAAAAATGATTGATAAACACCGATGTACCTATTGACTGTTTGCACTCGAAACAATTTTAATTTCAAAATCAAAAGATTTTTTGATCGAGAATAATTCTATTGTACATGGTTCATTTCTTTTCGTGCATATCAAGTTTATTGCTGTTACTGTACAAATCTTTAATTTTTACGAATTTCTTAGATGCAAACACAGTGATGCAAAAGTTGTTTTATATAATAGTATGGTAATATTTAGCATCGCCTCATAGGAACCATTGGAGTGCGAAGGGTTAAGTTTTGTCGCCATTTTGTAACCCTTACCACTCCAATGACGCCTCTGAGGCAACACGAAAAGTTACCATACTATCGTACAAAACAATTTTCACGTCACTATGTTTGTATTTAAGAAATTAGTAAAAATTGAAAGATTGATTTCAGTGCACGAAAGGAAATGAACTATTGTAAGTGAAAAACCCTTCATTTTGAAATGAAAATTACTTAATGAGCAACATGTCGGATATTCCTAAATCTCGAAACATACTTCCTGCGTTAGAAAGTCAAGGTCATGGTCAAAATTATACAGATAACATATCATATATTTCTGTATTTGAAAACTTACTCATTCCGAAAGATCAAATCGTGATACTTTAAACTACGACCGAACCAATACTGTCAATAAGCAGATTAGATCGATGACACGGTGACTAACCAATGATTCTGAAACGTGCGTGACAAATGCATACATAATATGGGAAACGAAGGAAATAAACATAAACCGAGATTTGAAAGTATGAGAGAGAGAGTTAAAATGGATTTATGTACCCTCAAATATGGGAGATCATATTCCTAATTTTGGTAACTTCTAATGAAATCCAGACTACAGTCTTACTCCTTCATAAGTCAGGTTAAATAACACCTAAGGAGCAATAAACTACTAATATATACTCTACTACAGCAATCAAGTTTGTATAACTTTTATATTAACAGTAGTATTACTGAGCCGTAAACTAACGTAATATACACTGCGTTATAATAATAACAAGGTTGCAATTATTCAAATTTTATACAACTTTTATGTTCGCATGTATCTTAATGAAAAAATTCATTAAAAAAGTTATCGTGGAAACATTCTTACATTTCAATAACCGTAAAATAAGAAGTCAGTAACGAGTCATTTTGATTCTTCCGGTCATTCTAGTGGTGAAGGTTATCTAGGACATTTCCTGTCAGAGACAAACTCGAAAAATTCTTGAGAGATAGTCGAACGGAAAATATTCTCGGTACTTAACAGCTGTATAACATTATACCAGTATTTCTGTATTTCGGTTTCCATAAGGGCTTCCAAAGTGGTCAAGATATATCTGCAATTTAAATTTCGATAGAGTTCCGTAGTTACCACTTCAGCCCCTTCTTCGGTACCTAGGTTACGTTGAGGCGACCAAATGTTCTCGGTACGTAACAGCGATATGACGGTATTTCTATATTTCGGTTTCCATAAAGGCTTCGAAGGTCATCAAGATATATCTGCAACTTAACACGTTGAATGCCACGGGGGTCACCGGTGTCCGGCACCGTTACATTGTTTAAGAACGGTTATCAATAAATTAACAGCATTGAACATTAACACGCTACTGCCAAAATTAACCAGATTATAGGACGAGGTGAAAACTTTAGTTTTTAGTAACTGACAATTTTGTTCAATAACGCTGATCGTTTCTATAAATGAAACTTGTTAACGTTCAACTTGAAACGTGAAACTTGTTAGCATTCAACGTGTTAAATTTCAATAGAGGTCCGTAGTTACCGCTGCAACCCCTTCTTCGGTAACTAGGGTAACGTTGAGGCGACCGAAATTCTCGGTACGTAACAGCGGTATGACGGTAATTCTATATTTCGGTTTCGATAAGGGCTTCGAAGGTCATCACGATATACCTGCAAATTAAATTTCGATAGAGATCCGTACTTACCGCTGCAACCCCTTCTTCGGTACCTACGGTAACGTTGAGGCGACCGAATATTTTCGGTACGTAACAGCGGTATGACGGTATTTCAACATTTCGGTTTCCATAAAGGCTTCAAAGGTCATCAAGATATACCTGCAACTTAAATTTCGATAGAGATCCGTACTTACCGCTGCAACCCCTTCTTCGGTACTTAGTGTAACGTTGAGGCGACCAAATATTCTCGGTACGTAACAGCGGTATGACGGTATTTCTACATTTCGGTTTCCATAAAGGCTTCGAAGGTCATCACGATATACCTGCAAATTAAATTTCGATAGAAATCCGTACTTACTGCTGCAACCCCTTCTTCGGTACTTAGTGTAACGTTGAGGCGACCAAATATTCTCGGTACGTAACAGCGGTATGACGGTATTTCTACATTTCGGTTTCCATAAAGGCTTCGAAGGTGATCAAGATATATCTGCAACTTAAATTTTGATAGAGGTCCGTAGTTACCGCTGCAGCCCCTTCTGTAGTACCAAGGGTAACGTTGAGGCGACCAAATTGTGCAGTTAGAAAT
>CM052097.1:8125060-8135632 GCA_028453745.1 Agapostemon virescens
CCCGGTGATCCTTCGTCGGGTATATATCGAATGATCCGACAGCTTCAGCATGCCGCGACGACAGGCCGTAAAGTTGAAGCGCGGCTCAGCAGTGGTTCGACACGTGAGCGGCGTGTATGCACGTGACAACGCACGTCGCGTCGGTTCGTTCGGGTCTCTCTCTGTGCGTGTTGGTCGCGTGTCAACACTCGGCCAACAGTTTCTCGGCGTCTACGTGACGGACCGCGGCAGGTATCTTTCGAGCTTCCGGTAATCCCTGGAATCCTTATATGTGGTGTCCTGACATAACGGCGGCCCCGGGGTTTTCAGGCTCACCTTTCCTGGCCGAAAGAGGGAGACACGCCACCGCGCCGGTCGCGAACGAGGGACGAAAGGAGACGACCGATGCTTTCAAGCCGGTTAGTAGGTATACGCGTTCCGTGCGACTGCTACCCGGTCAATACTACACACCGATTGGCCGGTGCAATTGGATTCTGGGATTCCCATCGAAGGGAACAAAGTCTCGTACCTTTTATGCTTTGATCCACCGGCTTGCAATCGACCAGTCAAATACTCAATGAAGATACCTAATTGAATTTCATAAACGTGACTAGTATTGATTTCGCACCGGGAACGGAGCGCTGTTTAACTGTTGTCAGTGGTTTGTTGGAAACGCTGTTGGCCAAAACTATACAGGCGTCGCATAGCTTCGTGGATCGTCAATCTAGCTGAACGAAAGTCAATTTGGTGACCAGCAGTCTTGAAATGTTTTTTATATCTTATTAGGGAAGATCTATGGTTTTTTAAAATACACTTCTAAATTAATTTTATTAAAATTAATTTTATTAAGTCGCCCACATATGGGTGATGGAATTATTTGTACGGTTTTTAAACAAACTTTTATGTTAATGTATTTGTTGTGCGACATTTTATGATGATACAGAAAAGGCAAGAACGTTGGAGGGCTAGTCAATGTCATACATTTTATTTTTTCAATTTTTATTTCATTTGATACCTTACGTCGATTTTATGGAATTTTTATAGTACGACATTTCGTATACTTTTGTAATTTTTGTTTTCGTACCATGCCGGAGTTTATTTTGACCCAGAATAATCGTCGTTTAATCGATTAGCGATTAAATTGAACGAATAATTGTCAAATGTTTTTACAATAAACTTAGCACACCGAATGAATAACACATTTCAAATTTTTTATATTATAATTACTGCAGTTATAAAATTCCCTTCATAGGAATCGAGTTAATAGAATTCTTTATTCAACCATGTTCAAACAAATTACTATTCGCTTGAATGAGCGTATTGATCAGCCTCTCTTTCCATGTGTAGTCTCACGATTGCATATTGAAAAATATTTGGTAAATAATACGTTAAACATAGCATCGCGAAAAAAGGCTAAATACTCGAACGATTGCCAAACTCGTGTTTGACAGAATTCTGAGTTTCTGTTGACGCAGATCTACAGGGTGTTTAAAAAATGTTCGAGGTTATTCTACGAAACTTTTTCCTTTGCCACCTTGCGATTCAACTCTGCTTTTTCAAGTTATCAACGAGAAACACGGACCAATCGGAGCGTGGTTGCAGCGCCGACATATTTCAACACGTCAACGGCAACGCCCCGCTCAGCTGATTGGTCCTTGTTTTACGTTAATAACTCTAGAACGAAACGTCGAATTGCAAATTGACAAAGGAAAAAGTTTCTTAAAATAATCCCCGGAATCATCCTTTTCAAGGAACTTGATTTTTGCGACATCCTGTATAATAAAATTTATTTTTTAATCTAGATGAAGTATATGCGACTGGTAACTAGTCGTTATTATACACCGATTGGTCAGTGCAATTGGATTCTGGGGTTTCCATCGAAGGGAAGAATATGCTCCACACCTTTTATACTTTGATCCACCAGCTTACAATCGACAATTCAGGCAGTCGATGAAGATACCAAATTGAATTTCATAAATGTGATTAGTATTGATTTCGCACTGGGAACGGGACGCTGTTTAACTGCTGTCAATGGTTTGTTGGAAGGGCTGTCTATTAAACAATGCAGGCGTCGTGTAAGCTTGTGGTATTCGTGTTCAGCGGAATATCAAGCTTCCGTTTGTCTCTCACGTTGCTAATAATTTGTTGTTAAAATATAATGTATAAAATCTGAAGCCTTATAATAAATAGGTATTGCAACCACTAATGATGCAAATAAGTCTGCTTAGAAACGTTGCATTGTGAAAAAAGTAACAAAAATGAACTTCTTAGTGCCACAATTCTATCCAGTCATGCTGCATCAATATTTAAATCGTACGTTTATGTTCAGATCATAAAATTAACATTTTGTTGCTCGATACTATCTCCAATAGGTCTTGTTGTATGCAGATGTAGCTTTATAAAATCTGACCGTTTCTTTTTATTTTTATTATTAATGGTACCTGTCTTTTGACTGTTTCATTATTTGTTAATGTAAAGAAAGTACATTCTATTATTAATAATAATGGAATTATTATAATAATAATTACATTATTATTATAATTAAATTATTATTATTAATATAATTATTAAATATAAGTATTAATAATTATAATTAAATTAATAATAATTAAAAGCATTAAAAATTAATAAATAATAAAAATAGACAAAATTATTGAGATTCTTCCACTGTTATGTGACCAGAAAAATTTTTCTTTCATTATGATGCTCTATGGTAGGATAAAATTATTACTTTTGTTACTTTTCTTATGACATCATGTTCCTAAATATACACTGTGTCAATATTTTTCTTGTCACAAGGTTTTCACATTTTATTTCCTACTAATGAATTATTAAAAAGTTTATGAAGCCATTGCAGCCATTGCATGCGAGATGAATGCTTGAACTCGTACTTAGTTTTCGGTAAACATTATTTTGAAAATTAAACGCAACACGGTTGGTTTTCATGCGACTCGACGATGATACAGATGTTCATAAGCGAACAAGCTTGTGTGAAGGCGTCCAGACGCTTGTAATGATTGCTCAATTCAGAGTGAGACTGAATGAACGTTCCAAAAGGATAATTCTCGGTCAGCTCGGCGAGATTAGCAACGAAACTTAGAAATTCATAGACCGAGAAGCCTTCGTTCAGTTATTAATGCAATTTCGAAGGAATAGTTCGTAGAAAGGGAGGATCTCAACCGTCCACACTAGAGGTCCCTAAGGTAAAGGTGCCTGTTACGAAACACTGTCCGCTTTATGGAATAGTTTCATAAACAATGTAATCTTCATGTAATACCAGGTATTGCTGGAGAATGAGAAAATTGTTGCAACACGTAGAATTATTTAGTTTTGTCGGTGAATAAGAGAAAATATAATTGCAGCTTATCAAATATTAGAGATAAATTATAATATGAAACCTTAGCACTCGAATGGTAACTCTGAGACTCCATTGAAAATTGTCACATCATTATTTAAAGTAATTTTTATATCATTATATTTGTATCTAAGAAATTCTTAAAAATTTAACTGTTACAGAGATACAAAAACATGTTGTAATTGTATAAAAACTTTATGTGCATAAAAGAAAATAAATCTTGTATTGATTTTGGAGTTAAAACAGTTTCGAGTGTAAAGAGTGAAACACGTCACCAATTCCTTAAAAATTGTGTTAGTGGTTGAGTAAATACAGAGATGATTATTTTTCTAAATTCAAATGTTTACGTAGCATGTGTAATAGTTTATATGATGCTTGATGATTGCGAAATGAATAATTTTGCTGATTTTCCTAATTTCGATAGAATTTTATTTATAAGTGTTTCAAGTTACGTACATAATATTTGTTGCGCATGCCATATTTATAGAACAGTAGAAACGCGTATTTCATAATTGGCCTCTCCGTTACTGTGATCTATAGGTATATGTTTATGAAATACGTACGCGAATTCTGTTCTATACGTTCATTACTTATTTCAGAGTATCTTGAAAATTGTTGGTTTTCAATCACTGTAAAATAAAATAAATCGACTATTTTTAATTAAAAAATTTTAACAGCTGAATTTTAAGTTCTCATGACAAAAATATAGAGGCGTCTGACAATTATTTCAGTTGAAGAGATATATTTTTTTTCATTGATTTTGCAATAGTTTTAAAGGAGATTCAGAGTTTCTATAGCGACCTGTCTTTAAAACGGCGGACATTTTAAAATTGCCGAAATTAAAATTATTTGAAGCGAATGCTGCACAGAAATGTACCCTCTAGTGATCTATACATAATTTTTTAATTATTCGTTTGTGTGTTATGAATTAATTTCACTTTTCTCTTATTAGCTTTATATTCCTTTAAGAATTCTTAAGATATAGAATTAGATTATAAAGTGACGCAGTAGATTTATGGGTTTTCTTGCCCTGTTTCATAATGAGGACATCATTCATGGAACAGCGATGCAGGTGCATAAATACCGTTATACATGAGTCCTACCAGTATTTGCTTAAGACAATTAATTTTATACAGTAGATTATGTTGTAGAAAGTCATTTTTATTTATAGTAGAATTAGCCCTTTGGCTAATTAAAACGTTTTAAACACTTCATACATTTATTAATCCTAATGTGATGTTTAAATTTTGAATCTTTGCGAATTGTTATTCTACAATACTTTAACTTTATTTTACGTATATGTGAATACACGTGTAATAAACGAATGCGGATCTTAGATATTCCTATTTCCAGTAGAACTAGCTTTTTCTCTAGTTAAGGCGTTTCAAACACTTCATAAATCTATTAACCTGAATTTGATGAAATTTTGAATTTTTATGAAATATCGTTTCACAATACTTTTACCTTATTTCACGTACATGTGAGTATACGTGTAACAAACAAATGTGGATCTTAGATATTTCTATTCCTAGTAGAAATAGCCCTATGTTTAGCTAAGGCGTTTTAAACACTTCATAAATTTCGTTCCACAATACGTGTAATAAATTAATGCATTAATACATTTCAATGCAAATTAATGCAATTAATGTATTTACATTACATGTGTATTTTATTGTACGTTAATATAACATCGAACAATTGAACGTAGAATTATTGTTGTTATGCTCGCGTTTCGTTTCTTATGTTAACAGTAAGGCGGTCTTTATCTACAGAAAATAATTATCGTAACAATTACAAATAATTGTTTGACGTAAAGTTAGCAAACGTTACTGTTTGCCGAGCAAATGCAATCACGGGACATCGTTCCACAAGGCATCTAATAAATATGCAGCGTATATATGCACGTAATTACGATTACTATCTCTATATCACTAATAATCGTTCAAGTACCATCGACTGCGTCGACTAAGAAAATCTCGCAAATGTTATCCGGAAACGCTAACTCAACCACCACGGGTTAAAACGACCTGTTCTAGATTGTCCATCTCAAAGTTACTGAAATTATAAAAATTCTTTCACCGGAAATTATTGAATAAACCTGTTTAGCAGAGCATGCGCTCTACTTATTATTTTAATTATTGTAAGAAAAGCCGAGGAAAGTGTAAATTAATTAATTTCCATTATTATTGGAAGGTTATACGTGCAAGGCGCTTTTAAGGCTCGCTAAGTTCAACGTTAATACGCGATAACGCGAAATAATTACAGCACTTACTCCTTATCGGGCAGAATGGTAATTATCATTGAAACTACCAATAAAAAGCGTCGGTTTCGTTTGACATTAGTTCGCAAGTGGTTCAACGGTAGCTCGAAATAATTATACCAAATTCTCTCATCGTGTGCCACGATCGGCAATCTTGTTTAGTCTAATGTGGGAACGGAATGCGAACGAATTGAAACATCTGAGAACGAATTTTCACTTTCTTGCAAGTCGCGCCTGGTTAGTACGCGCGAACACGTGACTCCTTATCGCAATTAACATACTCTATTGTCCGGTGAGTAATCAGCGTCCCGTATGATAGCGATCTCTGTTGTTGATTGCTCGAACTGAGGCACTCCTCCTTCTGGTTTGTAATCGATGATATTTCTCGTCGGTAAAGAAGACGACTCGGACGTTCCGTTTTGAAAAATTGCTTTAAATTACAACGGGAACCATTGTCAACTGTAATATAATTGCTACCGTTAACGCGTCTGCTAATCTAGCAGATTATTAATCGTTAAAATTATAACCGTCAAACTTGTTAAAAATGTAAAAACGCGTTTAAGTTTTTGAGAACCTTAGATTGTTATAATTATACTAGCAATGAAAGTATCGAGTATTAAAAGTTTTTATTATTGCCTGTAAAAGCGTTTTTACAATTTTAATAGCTGTACGTCAAAATCAGCCATATCTTTTGTTAATAACTTTCGAAGAAGGCACTTTTTAGTAACTAGATGACAAAGTCTTCCGCTAAAAAATGTGAATGAATCCATATCGGGAATAACAAATGAAAACATTGAACTTTCGGAGTTAGGGGAAAGTGGACCTGTGACATCCATCGACTGTCCGACATTTTCTATAGTCGTATCTCCATTTACCACGAATTGGCGTGCCAATAACAGCGACGAAATATTGGGTAAGCCTTGATTTATGTTGGCAAAAACGATTTTGCCACGTTTTCAGTGGTTTTTGTCCAATCTGACGAACAACTGTTACTTTCCTCGAAAGACGGTTCTCTTCAGGGACAGAGCTCGATCAAAGATGGCGACGTTGTTAGGTTCGTGCTCTTTTCTTGTGCGTCAAATGAAAAACGTGCGTGCTTGTTCAGTATTTGATCGCGATCGTTCACGGAACGACAATTAGTCGTGAACGCGTGGAACGTTACACGATTTCGAGAGGAACGCGTGCTATTTTTGCGAGCATAGCCGCGGGGAAAACAACTGGTCCGTTCTATTTTTAGTTATGGCGTTATCGCCATTTTTGCCGGTGTTTCGCCGCCATCTGTCCACGCGATCCAGAAAAGAATCGAATCGCATATCTCTCGGCACGGTTCAGAAAACTTTACACGATTTACAGTTATCTTAGATGCAACACGTACCTCTAAATTTTTTTATAATAATGACATTCTAAACATTTATGCATACTTAATCACTTGAACAACTTTAATGCTGGAAGCATCGAACGGAAAGATGAAACATTTAATTAGAATTTCTTGTTTTATAGTTGCTGAAATTATGAAATTACTTTTATGAAAAATTTTTAGCAATTCGTTTAAGTGGAAATTTATTTATTCGTGCGCTTGTTAAAATAAAAATGAAATAAAATACAAATAATCAGTCTTTCTAATGTGTATGTGAATAGTCAAAAAATTGAATACTATGTTTGAAAAATCGTTTGAATGGTAAAAATGTGGAATAGGTAGAGTGCTGGGTAATAGTGTATAGTTGAAAAATGATTCAATAGTTTATAATAAAACGATATGTTAACCCTGAGCATTCGAATGGTGACTCCAAGGTATCATTAAAAATTAATTATTGTTTAAAATAATTTTTAATAATACTAACAAACACCATACGCATAAAAGAAAATAGACGATGTATAATGAAACTAAGTCAGAAGAAATGCTTTGGTGTTCGGAATTAAAACAGCTTCGAGTGCAAAGGATGTAAGAAATCCATTAATAATAATGATAATATTTATTAATAATAATAAACTAATAATCCATTACCTTGATTATTAGTTTCTTACATTAACACTATTAATTTCTGTTGCTAGTTTATTATTTTCATTTTAATATAAATGAAAATTAATGAATTAATTATATAATGAAAATTAATTTAATATAATGAAGAATAATATAAATTCATGTAAATACGCAGATACATTGATGATTATAAATAGTATCATTTCTTTTGATAGTTTGTCGTTTGTATTCTGTAAATACTTATATATTTTTAATTTCTTATTCGAATCACACTTTCCGTATAAATTATAAATTATAAAAGGATATTAGTGGTTCTAATGAAAGGTCATTTATATTAATAAAAGCTTATTCATGATCTCTATATTTTTCATCATTCAAGAAAAACATCTAAACTCGTACCATCAAGATTCCCAGAAGAGAACAATGCGAAAGACGTACCACACTGTGCAACTATGATTGCAGCCCACTATTTCCCATCAGTTATGTCTATTAGCTTTAATTATACAACATCTTAAAAAGCCATTCACAGTTTAAGTCGCAAAACAACGTCGTTCATTAATCATCAGCGAAGTGGTGTTGTCAGAGATTTCTGAGCTGCTTCGAGCACGAACAATCCTTTATAGTTCCATTATAAAACTTTTTAACAATTTAATTACGATGAGATGAGTTAGGTTTAATGTTCTTATTGTTTAATAGTTTATTATCATAATAAAAATGCTTATAATTCTGGTACGTCAACAGTTTTAAACCTGCAACGAGAAAGAAACTCGTTTCCTCGATTAACATCGGCATGAAGTAATATTACAAATGCCGATGCTATTCCTGGTGTAATTGTTACGACTCTCCGAGTTCTTATTCTTGTTTTCTTTAATGCAATGCAATATATATATATAGAGACGAAATTTGCATGATTGTGAAACGTTTTTCTAGTCGCAGCGCGACGAATCGACATAGAAACTAAACTGTGTCACACGCAACGAATGAACAGCTCCCATGTACAACGATGGAACTGTTATTGAAAGTAACGCAAAATTGTTGTCAACCGGTACAATTTGCAGCGTGTTACGAAAATATGACAAGAAATTTTGTTACCTATTTCTAGGATTGAACGACGTACACGCCTCCTTCAGCGAGTTCCTCTTTCAAGTTTAAACCGCTTTCGGAGTTCACGCGCATTAATTGCCGACGACGTTCTCGAGGACGTTGATTACCTCTCTCTCTCTCTCTCTCTCTCTCTCTCTCGGCAAGAGGTCTAACATTCTGAAAACCAATTTGGCACTCGCAGATCTCCCTTTCCCGGAGAGAAGGTGAGATCAGTTTTTCTGGAAACAAAGAACTCCGCAATTATTTCTTTGATTCCTTGGAAAAAGACGCGCCTTGGAGAGCGTCGGTTTCGCAATTCAATTTTTAGCCGTTCTAAGGAAATTCAATCCTGTGATAGCTCACGGTATCGTGTATTCGATTACTCATCCTCGATGCATACATTAAAATGTATTAATTATGCTGTAGAATTCCGTTCATTTGTATTCCATTTATGCAAATACGCCTGATTTTTAATTTATGAACACGTCGCCGCTAATAAGTGCAGTTCTGGATGTCTGTCGAGGTCTAATAATTTTTTAACCCTTAGCACTTTGATGGCTCCTCTGAGGGGACATTAAAAATTGGCAGAATATTATTCAAAACAATGTTTACATTGTAATGTTTGTATTTAAGAAGCTAGTAAAAATTGAAGTATTGCAGGCACGATTAAGATTAACAAACTTGATATTCACGAAAGGAAACGAACCACGTTCAATGGAGTTATTCTAGGACAAAGAAATGTCTCGAATTAGGAATTAAAATTCCAAGGAGTGCAAAGGGTTAAAAAGAATTCGAGAAATCTGAGAAACTTCGATGACCATCTCTCTCGTAACCAGTCATTTTCTACTTAATCCTATTCTTTGCACCTTCAGCTAATGTTTCACACGATGATTTTATACTTTCTTCGTTGTATTGCGTTAAGAAAAATGTTTTGTGGGATTTTAATTGAACTGTGTGCTGGATTTACGCGTTAAGTTTATGCGTAGTATTAATAGTAACTTTTTATTCACTGATCCACACAGGATCGCTGACACAGAACGCAAAGAGTACACACCACACGGGATAACCACACAGAATAAGAACGAATGAGCGAACCGTACAGAATCAGAACCGAATGCCCAACCACACAGGATCGAATTAGAGCGAGGCCCCCTCGCGACCTCTTTATATCCAAAAATCGCACACACCACACTATTCATTCCCAATCGCACACGTGGCTTCAAACGGACCGCACATCTAACACACCGCGTCTCAATCACACCATGTAGATGCTTGATCATTTGTCCCATCCCACTTCTTTCATGCAATGTTCAAATCTTCAATTCTTCTTCAATTCGTCAAATCTCAATCATACCGCTTAGCCGCTTCTTCTAAACATTGCCTCGGTCTTATCAAACTTTAATCATACACATCCATCATACTCTCTCAAAATCTCTCTCTCTCTCTCTCTCTCTCTCTCTCTCTCTCCACACATGCACGTTTCTCACATCCTACAATATATGGACCGTTTATTTTGAAAGTGGTGTAAGTCCTTTTTTTAAAAAAAAAATGAGATATGACGTAATTTATGCTTAATTTGGTGTAAACTTTTTATTTATAACTAGTTAGTATTTAATATCTTAAAAAATGCCTATGCTTTGTTCAATTTAAAATTGACCGGTAAAAGAAATTGTGTAACCATTGATTATGAAAGTGGTGTAAGTCCAATTTCCATAGACAGAAAACATGGCATTACGAAAAAAGAATTTCCTGTACACACCACAGGATTATTATGATGTTATAAACCAATGTAGACAACATAATGAATTTATTTTACACGAAATGAAACGAGAGAATTTTGTTTCAACAAAAAATCTACAAAAAACAATTAAAAACAGATAAGGAGAAACACTAATGGAGAAAAAGTAAATTGGT
>CM052097.1:8147409-8173894 GCA_028453745.1 Agapostemon virescens
TATAAATGAACCTGATGATCAGGTTAGCCGATACAATTTTGGGAAACGATTTCAAAACTATCTCGAATAATTCTAAAATAAAATAATGCGTTGCTTGAAAAAATATTGCAAATAATGCTATTTTAGAAATTTTGAAATTGGTACAGAGGTTGCAATTATACCTTCATGTATTCTACGAGGTGCGTGACTTTCTAGATGCGTGAAAAATCGATTCTGCGATCTGGCTTCCCTGAAGCGCGAACGATTTATGGATGTCTATGGCCGACTGTTCTGGAAACTATCAGAGCTTAGCTTTGACCATGAGCACATCTTGTAAATAATCAAAATGTGTGGAAGATAAATAAATTTTAATGGCACGTGCGGCGAAGATGAACGTCGTTGAGAACGAGATTGCGATTATTAACGCTAGGTTTATGAGAACCGTCAAAATGACACGTTTTAATATTTGGAGTATGCGATTATTGAAATTGTAAAGATGTACTCATGAGTAATTATTCCACAAATTTATTTTTATGGTTTCGTATTATTAAAAATACATACTTTCGTTATTTGTATAAAACACTGTAACACGCGAAAAAAGCTAATGGTATAGTGAACACTGTTGATGAATCCAGATGATCGATGCTTTTCAAATTGCAAAGAAAAAACGAAATTTCTTTCAGTTACATTTTCTACACCAGAGACTCTACTTCCACAGAAGGGTGTCCAATTAATTAATAATTAGTAATATGTTTCAACAACTTGATACTTTGTTGCACAATAATAAAGACACACTATGTTTGTATTAACCCTTTCTTTGTGCGATCTTTTTTACACTACATACTTTTCTATAAACGTGGCATCTGTTACTACTATTTCACACTACGTGAATTACTGCACTCTTATCCAAGCGATTTTAAGTTAATGCGAGTTGTATTATAAATTTTAATAGTAAAGATTAGAGTAGTATACAGAGTGTCCCAAAAATGTTCGTGTTCCTCAAACAAGTGGATTCCTGGGATTATTCCGAGAAACTTTTTCCTTGGCGAAAATGTCATATACTACTTCATTGTCAAGATATTAACGAAAAATACGGACCAATCAGAGGGCGGCTAGAGTGATCGGGTGTTTACCCGGCGACGGATCCCGATGAACGTCGCCATTAGGCACGAATCATAGAAAGGCGTTCCCTGTAGCCACGTTCTGATTGGTCCGTGTTTTTCGTTAATAACTTGAAAACAAAGCGTCGATTCGCGAATTAGTAAAGGAAAAAGTTTCTTAAAATAACCCCAGGAATCACCCTTTCCAAAGAACTCGAGCATTTTCGGAACACCTTATATAAACTTTAGTCATTTCTCGTATACAGCTAGTGTTTAACGATCTGCGACCCTAATCACTGGACTATGGATTTTTATGCACTGAAAATATGCAAAAAGCATACGGTACTTATGCTTGTAAATGATCCGTTTATGCACAGAAAATATGCGTGTACACACGGAAGTGTTCAACATAGATTTCTCACGTACAACATTATCTGAACTGGTATAATGGATATAAACAATTTTATTTCAATTGTTTCACTAGCTCCGTTATTAATGATCCATAAGTAATGAAAGTTGAATCATTCACACTGTTCAGCCACCTTTGCATAAATCTTGTCCAGTTTTTCTTACTTTCGAATTTACGAACGGCATTACAATGAAACTAACCGCTTGTCTTACAAGTCAATGCATATTATATATTGTTTAGGGGTGTCGAGAAATTCCAAGAGTCGTTATCGATGGTATAGACACGGTATAACGGGTGGTACTGTAGTTTCTGTTCATAATTTATAAGACTATTATTTTATCATATCTGCAAACTGTAACACAAAAATGAAAACCAACTATATTCATTGTTTAACACTTTGACTACCATGTCACCCATATATGGGTGACAGAATTATTTGTCCATGTTTAAAAATAAATTTGTACGGTCATGCATTTATGGCATTGAATTTAGTTCATATCTGAGGAACACAAGAAGGTTGAAGGATAACTATATGCCATGCATTTAAAGTTTTCAATCGTTGCTTCATTAAATAAATTAATTTGATTTTATAGAATTTTTGAGGTCGTCAGTTGGGCAGTTAACGTGTTAATGTTTCCTTGATTGTACAAGCTTAGCCTGTAAGTGTTTGCTTTTTTTCCGAAAACAAATCACACATAATTGGTCAAAACAGTCGACTGTGGTTAACACATTCGTCATTGTTGTGACTAAGTCACCTCGGTTATTAATAACTGATACGTGTCAAGCGATTACTTATTTTTGCACATTTGCAATTATTTTAAATCGTACCGAAACGAAAATATAAAAGGTGTGATACAGTGTTTTCGTAAGATCTACAAGCAGGAACTAAATGATACTGTGTAAAAAGAGTAATTACAAATTGCAGCGAGAAAATTATCGGGTGATTACAAAAGTTTATGCTCGGTTTGAGAATAAACAAGCATTTACATTTTAGAGTAAACAGTTTTATCGATCAGTTACATGCTCGTCGCCATTTGCTACAATTGCCTCTCGACGTTTTACAAGATTTTGGGTTGCTTTTTGTAAAAGCTACTTCGTTCTCCTTCGAAGAAGATACTAAGGATTCTAAGAATCGAACACGAGCTTCCGCAATTATCGTAATTAGTACCTGACAAATGATCACACTTTCCGTTATCGAAAACGAAGCCACTTCTTTGCATCCTGCACAATTGGCGTGAACGTAAGGTCAGTTAAAATTAGCTCACGCGTGTTGAAAGATGACATATTAACCAACTGCTTGGAAGTATGTTTTTCATGTTCAGGACTATTTTTTTCTTTGAAAAATATAAAATAATTTCTGCAACACGTACTGAAGTTGCTGTTTTAATATATTGTGGTCCAATCATGAGAATTCTTGTATTTTCATTGTTGTCAATTAAAGTGGAGTAGTGTAACAGAAAGCGCATCCGCTGAAGCTTTAACACTAGAACGACGGAGCATTAAACTATACCAATATACACTATTTTATAATAATGACAAGGTTGCAGTTATTCACAGCTTCTCGAACTTCTGTGTTAATAAATGTTCTAATGAACAAGTTTGTGTGAAAAGTTCTCGTGGGAACATTCTTATAATTTCAACAACTGTCAAATAAGAATTAAATGACGAGTCATTTTGACTCGTTCCGTCGTTCTAGTGTTAAGTTGCATATGGAATTAACCATTTGCAGTAGAAGCTGTTTTAACTTCAAAATCAAGTCGTTTCTTGTGGCTAAGAGTACGTCCATTGTACATGATTTATTTCTTCATATGCATACGAAGATTGTCACTGTCGCTTGCACTGACACCAATTATCAATTTTTCATTTCTTAGATGCAAACAAAGTGATGTGAAAACTGTTTTAAATAAAAGTATGGTAATTTTTAGTGGTGCCTCAGAGTCACCGTTTGATCACTAAGGGTTAACGCGAATAAATAAATATTGAAAAGGAAGAAAGAAATTGAATATCGAAATTCCACTGGGGACGTAAACGAGACCCAGGTTGCCCACGAAGGGTAACATCTAACCCAAACATAAAAATTGGCTAGTAGTATACCAGGTATACTAACCAGGTATATATCTCTGACAATTTGTAGATGCCACGCCAAAAAAAAACTTCCTTTTTCAAGGCAAATAACTCATCGAGTCATTTTCGTACATTTTCGTAAGATATAAAGTGCCGTTTAGTAAGTGCGTGTCCCTTGTGACAGTAAGTGACAGTAACCCGTATGCGAAATTTCTTTCGTTTTCAATCGTCACGAAGCAAAATTACTTTGTGTTGCCTTTTTTGATATTCCGTTCGTCTTCAGGATCTTTCCCATGGCTTTCAAACGTATGGAGACAGCTTCGCGTGTCACATTTAACCCTTAGCACTCCAAGCAATTTTAATTTCAAAATCGAAATATATTTTTGACCTAAAATAGTTCCATTGTACATGGTTCATATCCTTTCGTGAATATAAAGTTGGTTACTGTTACTCTTAAGTGTAACATCATTTTTACCGACTTCGTAAATGCCAACATAGCGATGCATACACTATTAACAGTAAGGGAATATTTAGTGTCTCCTCAGAGGCGCCATTCGAGCGCTAAGGGTTGATACCAGAACAACCAAACCAGTCAAAATGAATGGTCCCTACTTATTTCTTTCGCAAATACTGAAGTTTTAAAAATGTTTTCATTAGTAATTTTCCTATGTAGTTCTTTAATGAACCACGTGTTACAATAAAAATTGAATGAAGTTTGAATAGATACAGTCTTGTTATTATCACAAAGCAATGTATATCGTTGGATTTATTCTTCGGTAGTTCTAGTGTTAATCATTCTGCGAGGTGTTGCGTTCAAGAAGCGTCGTCCTCATCCAACAATGCTTGCAATTCGCCGTCTTTAAACTTTTTTCGATGGTTTTGCACGTTCTTCATTTCTCACGTCGAAATCGCCACTTAAAAATTTTTTAAGGGGGGACTTTACAGCGCCTAAAAATAGTGATTTTTAGGAATTTTTTTCTCAATAACTACGAAGCGAATCATTCTCAAACTTTCATGATATTATGTTCTATATTTAAACAATACAAAAAATTTTCTATTTTAATCATTAATGTATTTTGTTTCACAATATTTATAAATCTTCACAGCTTCGCGCCACGCGCGTCGTCTATTTGTGTACATCCTGGAGCCTCTAATTTTCATCTGAAACAGGAAAACAAAAGTTTTTTTTAATCCTTATAAAATTATCTCATCGATGAACTAAAAAAATTCCAGCAAAAAGTACAAAAATGCAAAAATTTTTAGCTTTATTGAAAAAGTTACGATTTTTCGCTAAAAATTTCGACTTTATAATATAAATTGAAAGGAAAAAATGCAACTATTTAGGAATTTTTTTAGTTCATCGACGACATTTTATCATTACCTAACGAAAAATCGTCTTAGGAGCTCAATTGGTCCAATAGATCGTTCTGTATCGTGTACACAAGATTCAGAAATATGATATTGAGAAAAACGCGTTTAAAGTTTTTCGACTGTTAGAATAGTAGTTATTGTACACTTACTTCTGGAGGAAACTAATCCGCTATACCTGGCCATATAGTATGCCTTCTGTGGCTTCAAAAAATTCATTTTGCTGCATTTGGTGCATCCTACGAGAGATTCGTGCCTCTTCTCTGCTACTTTGTCTGCGGCGTTCCTGTCTCGTTATGCGCTACGCGTCATGCGTATCGGCAAAGAATTTGCATTGTTGCCCGATATTAATATTTAATGTATTCATTATTTTTAATATAGCTGAGTAGCTCTCGTTAAATATGCCAGCCGCAATAAAGGCGGAGGTTTCGATAATTTTTGCTCCGGAATTTAGATGCTTTGGATTTAGGCGCCAAACCGTTGAATTGAAACTTTCATTGCAATTCTGTATGTGTCCACCTGGACACCTGGTTAATAAATCCTCCTTTGAAAGTTCTTCATATATCGGTTTTAAATGTTTAAGGACATCTGGGTGAAGTGGACTAGGATGATTAAAATTATCTAATTCACCTTTCGCTTCAGCTTTGCGCCACTTGCACCTGACGCTTACCTGTTCGGCTAGCTGTATCTCTCAAAATACATAAAATTTTGCTTCGTAACTTTATACACGTATTCTAGACACATACTGGAATCAATTTCAAACAAAAAAAAAATCGAAAATTCTCATCTTATAAAGTGTATTCCCACTTTCAACCATTCGAAGCACCGTGATTTGCCAAGAGCATGTTCACCGTAAGCTTCAATATGCATTCGATGCGATTTTACAGGAGTTTCCTTCAAACGGTAATAGAAAATTAATGCCGTCCGCAAATCGTAGTTTCCAGGCACGAAATTCTCCATGTTCAACGCCATTAAAAACCATGCTGTTGCATGAAGATTGTATGGTTGCGAGACAAAACTAGAAAATGGCGTCAATGACACGGTTTGACGGTAACTACGTGGATTCCATATTTACAGACTTGCTTATATAGTCTCATAGAAACGACAAGATTTAATTCACTTGGAATTTGTGCGATTTGTATTACGGTACAAGAACTTCCATAATTGCAAAATAAAATATCTGAAAAGGAAGACCTGCTGTATGTAGGTTCAGCGTAGAAGCGAATAGGATAAGGGAATCATTTCCTACCGACTTGGAGAAACTCGTAGACCATCCAAAGTACTCAGGTAGCTTTGATGAAGAGATGATCGCTGTCTCCGGTTTCCAACTCCAGACACTTAAGTCGCTGAATGGGAATAAATTTTAATTGCAGCGCAGAGTGTATCAACGAGCGTGGCTGAATGTTTCGTAGCGTGTAATCAACTGCACAGCATCGAGGCGCGATATTTCCTGTAAGTGTGCTCCGATCGTCGAGCAATCGTGTGCACGCTCCGGAATTGGAAATAAAAAGGAAGCTGATAAGCGGAGCACGCGCTCGCGAGCTAATCGTTGAAGCGGTCTTGCGTCAGATCATTCTCTGCGTCCTCGTCGGTCGAAGTGTATCGGTACCACGAGAATAACCGTTCAATGTACGGTCGATCTATTTATATGGTCGATCAGCTGCACGGCTTGCTCATAATTCGATTGCAAGCAATGCACACGGGCGCACTGCGTTACGCGCGTTCGGCATTCTTCGACGAGGGAAAATGATGCATGAGAGCGAAACTGGACTCCTGCGTGTCTCCTCGACGTGGTATCGTCTCATTATGCTGTTTCATTCAGTCAGTCTCTCTTTAACACTTTGGCTGCCATGTCACACATATCTGCGTGACAGAATTATTTGTCCATATTTGAAAGTAAATTTTTACATTAATATATTCGTTGCATTCGATTTAGTTGATATCTGGATAATACAAGAAGGTTGAAAGTAAACCATTTGTCGTACATTGTAAATTTTAAATTATTGCTTCGTTAAATAAATTAGTTCGATTTTGTGGAATTTTTTAGGCCGTTAGTTCGGCAGTTAAAGTGTTTAATAATCTAACGAGTATTAAAATTCACTGGTGCATATTGTCTTATAAAAATAACAAAATTTAACTTATTCGGATTTTATGGGATTTTTATTACAAAGTATGATTGAATTTAAATATTGACACTCGAGTTAAGCTGAGTCGTAGATATGCATGTATACCCATAAATCAAAATGCAAATAAAACAGCAATATATACGTTCTTCCATATAAAATTTTATTCCTCTTTCTTTACTGCCATTTTTATGTTTATTGCTGACTCAACGAGTACGCCGACAATCATTGCTATTAATATGCGATAAATCCACGTGATTCGCGGTCTAATAATCGTATTACTGTGTCATAATTATATTTAGTAGTGCATTTAATCATTTCTACGAATTCGCCAAGATGCCCGACAACCGAACGTAAGAAGAAGCCGAGCAACCAACCTGCTCACTTAAGATCCTATTCTCTAGCTTATGCAAGAGTAAATACGTGTGATTCGCGGTTTAATCATTCTAAGTCGCAATTATATTTAGTTGTGTGTTCAATCGTTCCTATCAATTTGCTAGGTGCATAACATATGGTTGCAAGAAAGGACAGGATAACTTTCCTAGACGCTTATGTTTCACACGCTTTATGTAAAACACTGTAAATAAGTAAATGTGAATTTGTAAATGTTAACAGTAACGTTAACCCTTTGCACTCCAAGCACTTGTAAATCGTAACTGGAAACATTTTTCTGTCCTAGAATAATTCCATTACACGTGGTTTATTTCCTTTCGTGCTCATCAAATTTGTTACTGTTGATCGTACGGCAACACTTCAATTTTTACTAAACTTCTTAATTACAAATATTTCTCATATACAAATTATTGTGAATAATAGTCTGACAATTTTCAGTGTCGCCTCAGAGGAGTCATTGAAGAGCTAAGGGTTAAACAGACATGACAATTTTCCAAACAAAATTTAAGACTTCTTTTAGTAAATTTTATATGCCGAATCTAATGTAGCAATTGGAGTCCGGATATTTATGCAAATGTATATTTTTATTAAGAACAAAAATAGATAAAACAACGAGGCGAAGACGTAAATACTTTTCGTTATTAAGAGGCATTAAAGATACATTGTTCTCTTGTATTTTTTCCATAATACTCATGCGTTGCATATTTATGTGCAATATATTAATTTATATATTATTTATCCTATTTGCGCATATTTTATGCTCACGTCAAGTATCCACATTAAACTTCTATAATATATGAATATATTCCACGTAACGATTATAAGAACACTTCCGAGAGTGCATACATAAGTATGCATTATACTTAAATCATAGTCCACGCCAAACTATGTTCTCACAAATTTAAATGAACAATTGAAGTTACAAAATTGCCTTGACAGAAATCGATTCAATGGATTTCTTTATTCAATTATATACATAACTTATAATAAAAATTCAACATAAACTAAACAAACTTACATTTTATCATTTTTATAGCCAATTATAATCCTTTGCACTCGAATGGCGACTCAGAGGCGCCAGTAAAAATTGCCACACTATTTAAAACAATTTTTATCGCTACGCTTGCATCGAAGAAATTCGTAATAATTTCATTGTTGCAGGGACGAGTAACAGTAAAAACACGCAGATGCATAAGATAAAATAAATCGTGTGCAATGAAAATATCCTAGGTCAGAAGAAATGCTTAGGTTTTCGACTGAAAGTGGCTTCGAGTGCAAAGGGTTAATGCTTCATACTTTAACACGTTAACTGCCCAACCGACTACCTCAAAAATTCCATAAAATCAAATTAATTTATTTAACGAAGTAGCGATGGAAAACTTCAAATGTGTGGTATATAGTTGTCTATCAACCTTCTTGTACTCTTCAGATATCAACCAAATTTAATGCAACGAATATATTAACGTACAAATTTATTTTTAAAGGTGGACTAATAATTCAACGCAGTTAAAATGTTAAAGACAGACACAATTTTTGTTTGTTGAATCGTTTAGCCAATGTTGAGAGCACGCGCTGTTTTTTGCGACTGACACAATAAGATGTTAATTGTTTTATAAAAGAGAAGAATTTCTATCGTAGACGCGTGGTTGGGTTCCGGTTAGAATATCTTTAAGCCGTATAAGAAGAACGTGGACGAACAGACACAAACCGAGCTTAAAAATTGCCCACTCATCTATAAACTGTTTTATTCCCGAAAAGACAATGAAGAGAGCCCTGCGTGGGTACTATGTTAATAGGTGATCTATGGATCAGCGGTGGGACTATAAATACGGCAGGAACGACCACAGTCCAATCGTAAATTTCACATCCCACCGATCAGCATAAACGATCCATTACTCCTGTGTTACGCGATCGAAGTGGACTGGCCCGCATAAAATTATCGAACAGGTGAATTTTCTTTTCAAGATACAGACAATTTATGGATAACTAACCACCGGCTACTGTGCGTCGATACAGTGTACAGTATCCGAGGGTATATGAACCGCCCAACTATCGCGGTATAGGTTTCAAAAAAGTATTCATTGAATAGATAAATTCCTTAAAAAATCGAACGTAAAACTGGATGTTTTCTGAAATTCATACTATTTGTTGAATGTCCATTCAATCAATTTCACTTTCAACAATTGTGTTTAGCATTATGAGGCCTTTTAGCGTCCACAAGGATTTCTATCGAAACGTTAACAATTTGTTCAATTTTTTCGTGTTAAAAGCTCCGCCAACTTTGATTAAAAGTTTAAAAGAAGTAACTGATACCACCTGTTTGATTTTTCGCATACTACTTCTAGGCACATCGACATTTAAATAACAATTGCTACTATGTACCTGTATTTGTCCAAATTGAAGAAAATAGTCGAAATATAAATCGTTCATTCCCACGACGGTCGTAATTTAAAATTATTTAAAATTTAAAATATTCGTGAAACATTCGCCTACCATTGCGCGACGCAACGTTATTGTCAGTCTTAATCGGCCGAATTCGAAAAAGCAGCTTGCTGATTTTGTGCACACTATCTCTGGACAAAATGAGCTCTAATTCTTAGCACTCCAATAGCTCCTCTCAGGCGACACTAGAAATTAAAAACTAAACACTATTATTCAGAACAACTTTTACATCATTGTATTTACAATTAAGAAATCGGCAAAAATTGAATTGTCCTGCGTACGAATAATAGTAACAAATTTTATATGGATGAAAGTAAATGAACCATCTACAACTTATCCTAGGTGAAATAAATTTTTCGATTTTGGAATTAAATTTGCTTGGAGTGCAAAGGGTTAAATACTGTAGGATATAAAGAGGTCCCGAGGAGGCCTCATTTTCATTCGTTCTTATTCCATGTGGTACGCTTATTCGATACGCATTCGATTCTGTATGGTTATTCTGCGTGGTATTTTCATTCGTGTGGGCTAATTAGACTCATACGGTTCGTCCGACTTTTATCCTGAGTGGTGTACACTTTTCGTTTTTGTCCTACGTGGCACTTTGCGTTTTATGCGAGCGATCCTATATGGATCAGTTAATAAACAGTACTAACACTGTAATTGCGTGGCACCATCTTCTTAACCCTTAGCACTCCTATGGTTCCTTTGAGGCGACGCTAAAATTTGTCACACTATTATTCAAAACAACTTTTACATCACTGTGTTTGCATTTAAAAATCGGTCAAAATTGACAATTATTTAAAAAAATTTCTACATCACTATGTTTGTATCTAAGAAATTTGTATTAAAATGAGAATGGCCTAGGTCTTAAGAAACGCTTTGGTTTTCAAGTTAACCCCTTGCCGTATTATAACGAATCAGACTCGTGACGAAGATTTTAAACAAAGTCTAACAAATATAAATATTGTGTCTTTCTTTTCAGATGGATTCAAATTGTATTTTTTTTAAATCAATATTTAAGCATTAAAGAACATGTAGCAAGATAACAGATATAAATTCTCCGTTCTCTTCTGTAACATTTTTAATGATGAAGATGATACAATAACTTTAGTTACAAAGAAAATGGTAGGGCAAGGGGTTAGGTTAGGGGTTAGGGATTAATAAAGCTTCGAGTGCAAAGGGTTAACATAAAAGGAAGCGAACCATGTGCAATACAATTATTCTCGGTCAAAGAATGTCTTGATTTTGGAATTAAAATTGCTTGGAGTGCAAAGGGTTAACGCGTAAAGCCAATACAATTCAAAGTCCAAGGGGGCTCGTCCGGGATTTGATATAGCACCGCGTTTCTGATAGATAGTGCGTGTGGTGACAGTGCGTTTTCGGGGACATATTTTTATTACTGTATTTTTGCGACAAACCGTATGAGGCTAATCAGTTGAAATGAATGAGAATACCACGCAGAATAACCATACAGAATCAAATGCGCATCGAATCAGCGTACCAGACAGAATAAGAATGAATGAGAATGAGGCCTCCTTGAGATCTCCTTATATCCCACGACACCAATTGATTTTATTCGCCCATATTTGTCCACATTGAAGGATGCAACAGAATCGTAATGCGTTCACTTCCGACGCCTCCGCAAAGGTAGCCTTTAGCATCTCGTGACGCATTTCCGATAATCTGATAAACAATGTTTCAAACAAGAGTTGATCAATAGTTATACGATCAATCATTTTCATTTAATCCATATACTTTTTTGACATTTTAAGAGAAATAGGAGGCTTATGCCAAAAATGGATCAGTGTAGAAGTTATTAACCCTTTGCGATCTACTCTCAGCCACGAAAGCTTTTTTACCGTTCAAATCAAATTTCAAAAAATCATACTGATCTTATATTACAATATATTAACCCTTAGTACCTCAATGGCTCCTCTGAGGCGACACTGAAAATTTTCAATTATTCACAACAATTTGTACATTACAAATGTTTGTAATTAAGAAGTTAGTAAAAATTGAAGTGTTGCCACACTATTAACAGTAACAAATTTGATATACAAGAAAGAAAATGAATCACATGCAATGAAATTATTCTAGGACAGAAAAATGTCTTGAGTTAGGAATTAACCCTTTGCACTCGAAGCTGTTTTAACTAAAAAACCAGAGCATTTCTTCTGACTTAGGATATTTTCATTCTACATGAATTATTTCACCTTATCTATATAGGATTTTTCACTGTTATTCGTTCTTACAACATTTAAATTTTTATCAATTTCTTAAATATAAAGACAGCGATGATCAAATTATTTTAAATAATAGTGTGCCAATTTTTGTTGACGCCTCAGAATCGCCACTCAAGTGCAAAGAGTTACAATTAAAAATAATAATAAAGTTTAAAGAAGAATCAGTAAATTTTGTTTTTCCTTCATAATCCTACATATTATATATTATATAGTTCGTTTAACGAAAATTAATACCGACCAGCATGACACCTATGTATAAACTTAATACGACCGCAAAGAGTTAACCCTTTGCACTCGAAGCTGTTTTAACTCCAACCCCAAGGTATTTTTTTTACCTAGAATATTTTCATTCTACACGATATATTTCATCTTATGCATACGAAATTTGTGTACTACTACTCGTCCTTCCTACGATTAAATTTTTACTAATTTCTTTGACACAAGCATAGCGATGTAAAGACTGTTTTAAACAGTGCTGCACTATTTTCAGTGGTGCCTGAAAGTCACTGTTCGAGTGCAAAGGGTTAATATACTACCGACTTCCATAAGTGTGCCCATAATTATGAAAGTAGTCTAAGTCAAAATTAAAAAGAAATGAGTTTATCAGTCATTTCACACTACCTTATTTTAAACTAAATTTATTCAATGTAATTTTTACAATATCGTCAAAAATGAACCATTAGATAGTGGTTGTAATTTCAACATTATATGGAATTCATTTAGTGTTAATTATGAAAGTGGGCTAAGTCAAAAATTTAAAGAAATTATATAAACATAACTTCAAAATGGCGCGTGGCCCTCTGTGTATGGAGGATACAACTACTCGAAAACACGTAATAGCTTACAGTGATGCTTGTTCAGGCCAAAATCGTAACATTAAAGTAGCATTGACATGGATGAAAATTGCTCAGTCATCAAATAATAATATTGAAACAGTAGACCACAAATTTCTGGTATCGGGTCATTCCTTTCTACCGAATGACCGTGATTTTGCGTTGATAGAAATGAAAATAAAAAAAGCAAATTACTTATACAAACCTGAGCATTATTATGAATTGGTAGAAAAGTGTAGAAGAAGAAATACATTTTCGATAAAACGAATGTCGCAGCCGGATTTTATTTCAACGAAATCACTAGAAGAGTCAATAACAAGAAGAGAAAAAATACTGCGGGCGAATCTGTCTCTTGGCTGCAAATTCAATGGATGAGATTCTTGAAAAATGAACCTTATAAAATTTTCTATAAAACTTCTTTAGATGATTCTAAATTCCGCGTTTTGGATCTTTCACCTAACAGAGGAAGACCAAAAATATACGGAAATATTAAATTACTTCCATTATACACCACTACCAGACCAGTAACGAAAGAAAAACATAAAGATATTATGTGTTTACTACCATACACCCCTCCAGTTTTTCAGGAACATTTTAAGAATCTTAAAAACTCAAAATGATAAAAATGGATTACTTTTTAAAAATAATTAAAACTCATAGCTCTTTATTGCTTTAAGTCATTTATAGAACGTTCAGTTAATTTTGAAAATGGTCTAAGTCAGTTCAAACTTTAAAAACAACATTTTCGTACGAAATTCGCACAAAATTTCATATTCATTATAAATTTCCATTAATCAAGACTAATAAAATTATAAATTAAAATGTCGCATAATGTAAAAATATTTTTTAATTTATTCAAACGAAATTCATTAAATATCTCGAAACAAGAAATATATGACTTAGACCACTTTCATAATTATGGGCACAAGTGTCCTATTACTGTACGTTGAGTCGACTCTACGTTACGTGAATCACTCCAAAATGAGTTACCGAGAGATTCTGACGATCTTCGGTGTTCGTCAGAAAATATCTCAATCAGTCAAATTTTTATCGGTTCAAGGTTTCCATCATGTGATTATGAATCGAACGCTAGTGTTTCTGGATATTGTTTCTCGAAACCAGCGTTATCAATGGCCGGGCTATCTATAAACGGAACAGTGAATAATGGGTTGACGTAGATTACCGATCGATCTTAAGAAGATTTGGCCCGCAACGTTGACATTCTAAAGAGATTCTACCTAGTCGTGGAAAAATTCTAATTCCGCGAATCTTCGGACATTGTTATAAATTAGCTGTTTTCTTGGAACTTCACTATTTCGAAATAAGTCGCAATTATTGATGCTTGCGTGCGTCACTCTAAGCGTTATTAACGCCATGTTAAGGATCTTTTTAGACTCGGAACAGATAACGCTCAGTCGTCACCGTGCAAGCGGCAGAATGTTTTAAATTCCTCAAATATTCTTCGCGATGAACAGAATACTTCGTGCACGCATAAAGGATATAGTCGAACAAAGTGGTCAATGCGCACCCTAACCGAATTAACCCTTAGCACTCCAATGGCTCCTCTGAGGCGACACTGAAAATTATCAAACTATTATTCAAAACAATTTGTACATTATAAGTATTTGCAATTAAGAAGTAAAAATTGAGGTGTTGCCGTACGATTAACGGTAACAAATTTGATATGCGCGATAGAAGATGAACCACGTGCAATGGAATTATCCTGTTACAGAAAGATGTCTCGTGTTAAGAATTAAAATTGCTTGGAAGGCAAAGGGTTAATATCGCTTCATACCATTCGATAGCTTCTTCGCTCATCAAAAGTCTAGCGAGTTTCATATCAGCGCCCCTATCACAGGGGTAGTTACAGGGTAATATAATTTAATGAATTAAGCTTTATTCCTTTTATTCTGCTCAACAAAAAATTTCGAAAATATTCACGAACATTCTACTTAATAACACACACAATTGGGAAGTTCTTCAAAATTTTTAGTAGCAACCTCGATTTTTTAAAACACTTCGTAAACTCAAAATTGTTGATTTTATATTAAAGTTATCAGATGACTACGTTGATAGTATTATGCTAATTGTACCTTATTATAAATATTAACCCCATTGCACTCGAACGGTGACTCTCAGGTATCACTGAAAGTAGCTGCAGCACTGTTTAAAACAATCTGTACATCGCTATGCTTACATCAAAGAAATTATATCAAAGAAACAGAACAAATTTTGTATGCATAAGATGAAATATATCGTGTAGAATGAAAATATTTTAGGTCAGAAAAAATATCTTGGAGTTGGAGTTAAAACAACTTCGAGTGCAAAGGGTTAATATGTAATTTTTTCAGACGATTCAGATTAGGCAAATACGTTTAAAAAAAGTTATCATCTCGAAAATTTCGGAAGAGCATTTCTCGTAGAAGTTAGAGAAAGTTAGAGATACCCGTTTCATAAACATTTAATAGTAAGGTATTGCAATGTCCGTAATTCTTTTCGATTTTATAATATGCATCGTAGTTTTTGTTTTAACATTTCTATATTGAGAGCAGCAATGTATACAATTGAAGGTTGAAAAATTATAAAATTTGGAACACGTATTAAATCGAAACTTACATTCGCAACTCTTAATAATCCGGATTAGCGCAGACAGTAAGGTGTTCAACTGCGAAGCCGATTTTGCAAAGATCTCTACAGGGTGTCCCAAAATGTTTGATCTCGTTGAGAAGGCCGGTTACTGAGGTTATTCCGAGATACTTCATCCTTTGCCAATTCGAATTACCAACGAAAATTACGGTCACTGAGTGGAATCAACTGGAACGCGACTACAGCGAACGTATCTCTAATTGGCCCGCGGTTTTCGTTGACGACTCGAAAACGAAGCCACGTACGACATTGTCGCAAACGAAAACATTTTTTGGAATAATCCCAAGAAGCATTCGAAGAGCCTGACAGATTTTGAAACGTTCTCTATAGATTTTGTTCGCAATCTTCGTTATCTGTTCCAAACAAGCGGCTGTCCCGTTTAACAGACGTATCAATTAACCGAAATCCCCCGTAGTCCGAACGATATCTATCCGGTGTTATTAAAGTTCTTATTAAGCGTACACCAAGGTCGGGCCACGAAATGATCGAAGGAGAGCGAGCAAACGTTTTCAGAATGCGCCGAAGATAAATAGAGCATGTTGATACGAGCGCAACTTAAGATAAGTGGTTCTAGGCTCGTGATGTTTATAAAATGTGACACGTTCCTCAGACACAACAGGTATATCCTAACATTCACGAGCGGAAGTGCACAGAGTCGCCGGTAAACTTCATTTTCCGAGTAGATTTTATCGATCCTCTTCCAGTTGTTTTCCAGCCGCCACAAAAAAAAAGAAGAGTCGCCCTTTTGTGGCGCAGTCATGGGTGTCCTTGGTGATTTCGATATCGAGAATATCCGACCGTTTAGAGACTCCATTTAACGTGCACGTTTCCGGAAGAAGATGACAAGAGCAACGAAGATTGAAAGGCCACGGTAGAAACGATGCCGATTGCGCTTTGTATTCTCCTCTCTTTCTCTCGGTGTCCAGATATCGATCGACTCCTTTAATCAGCGGCTACCTTCGCCGATAAACGTTGTTGATAAATCGCATCTGCTTTTTATCCGCCTTTTATGTTCAAATTTCTTTTTTCTCTTCTCCTTTTTGTTCTTTCTCTCTATCAAAGAAATCAACTTATTCGCAACGATTCGAGCACGTCTCACGTGTACTCCGTGTGCCCCACGCTAGGACTGTTATCTACTTATTACGGCTAAATATAGCGAGAGCTCTAACCGGCGTTCAAACAGCCCGATATCGACGCTGGCCAGGCTTCGGAGCTGTTACGGCGCCCCGGGAGAATTGTTGCGATCGTCTAGATCCTGTTTTTCGGTGAAATCGCGTGTCCGGAATCAATGAAGATGAGCCGGCGATTAAAAGTTCGCCAACTATAGCCGACTCCGTTAATGCGTTATGGAAACTTGGTACAAGCACGTTGCTAACCAGAAATCGTACCACCATTAATTTCCCCAACGGAGGAAAAATTGTTCGCCGATTTAAAAAATCAAAAGCTACTCCGCCGACGTAAATAATAAAAGTTATCGAACAGCGTCGGTTGATTTGATAGGTTAACGTTGGCTCGACTCATCAGGCGAATTTCTTGACTTCGCAAACTGCCGTATCTTATTTGTGCCCATCTTGCCACGCCAAGTAGCAGATCTGCTGATAAAAGCTGGGTCACGAGTGTCGCTTTACTTTCAATTCTACTTCGTCAAAAAATTGTCTTCCTCTTGTGCAGACTTCGATGTAATAAATAGAGGACGGCAAGTTTCGGGTTTGCAATCTTCACAGAAAGAGAACAATTGTTCGTTGATTTAAAAATAAATGAAAAGCCACTCCGCCGACGTAAATAACGAAAATTATCCTACAGTGTCGGTTGATTTGATAGTTTAACGTTGATGCGACTCGTCTGGCGAATTTCTTGTATTCGCAAACTGTCGTATCTTATTTGCGCCGATCTTGCCACGCTAATTAGCAAATCTGCTGATAAAAGCCGGGTCACGAGTGTCGCTTTACTTTCAATTCCACTTCGTCAAAAAATTGTCTTCCTCTTGCGCAGACTTCGGTGAAATAAATCGAGAATGGCGAGTTTCGGGTTTGCAATCTTTACAGAAAGAGAACAGTTGTTCGCTGATTTAAAACGAATGAAAGGCTGCGCCAAGGACTCGAATAATAAAAGTTATGGCACAGCGTCAGCTAATTTGTCACGTTAACGTCGGTTCGTCTTGGGAGACTAGTTTCCTGACTTCGCAAACTGCCGTATTTTATTTGTGCCGATCTTGCCACGCCAATTAGCAGATCTGCTGATAAAAGCTGGGTCACGAGTGTCGCTTTACTTTCAATTCAGCTTCATGAAAAAATTGTCTCTCTTTCGCGAAAACTTTGGTGAAACAAATCGAGGAGAGGTAGTTTGGGGTGATCTAGTTCCGAGTTTGCGATCTTTAACGGCTGGAAACTGGTAATAATTGGTTGCGATGGGGAAGCTTTGTTATAAGATAGCCGCGCTCTGTACACAATCGGCTGGAAGTCGCAGAGCTAACATTATTTTGGAACTTATGGTTAATTAATCGTTCTATTAATAGCAGCCACGCTCCATTTAAATCCCTTCTCGTCACGAATAAGCTGTGAAAACTTCCCATTTCCAACCGCTATATTATCCTATTTGTGTCCTGAGATTGGAACAGCTCGGCCAGTTTGCAGCGCAGGTAAATAAGGACTGCGACCGTCGTTTTTATACAAAACGGTTTCCTCGACCATTTCGCAGTCTTGTTATTTCCACGCGAGTAAGTGTACTAGAGGTTTGATACATTTATCAGACAAATAATCCCTTGTCATATAATTTTCCTTGTAACTGTAGTTACTGTAACGTTTTCAACACAAAAAGTAGCGCGGAAGGGGCAAGAACATTTCTTATACAGCTACAGTAGCGCACGAAAGTATTCGGACACACTTCAAACCTAAATAACTTTTTCAAAATTGAACCAAACGACTTAACTTTTCTGGAGCAACTAGCAACATTGATTTACTAAATGATATGCAAAAATAATTTTGAAATAATTCTAATTGGTAGAAATTACGTGGGGAAGTAAAACATTTTTATTTCAACTCGTAATGAAAATTTAAATTATGCGTTTTTTCAGAACTGTCTTAGTTATACGCATGCTGAAAATTTTACGGAAATCGATTGACGCGGAAAAAAATGGCACCCGTAAAAAGATGTAAGAATTTCTGTAGTTCAAGCAGAAACTGACCAAGAATCGTGAAAAATTGCGATTTTCACCATTTTCGATGGCACGTAGCTCGTGTGTACGTCGATCGCTTTTAATGAATTTTTCTGCATGCGTATAACTATCATAGATCTACCAGATGCGTCTTTAAAATTTTTTGTGCGTGGCTCAAATAAAAAATATTTAAAAAGTTCCTTTGTTATTGGTCATGTAATACACACCCGTTCCAATATTTACAAAATTTATTTTCTATATCATTTATTAAATCAATGCAACTAATTGCTCAAGAAAAGTCAAGACGTTTAGTCCAATCTTAAAAGAGTTATTTAGGTTTGAAGAGTGTCCGAATACTTCGTGCGCTACTGTATATTTAGTTCGATGCTGGAACATCGATAATAACAAAAAGTGAAATTTGATTTCGTTTAAAAAAGAAGGCAACACATTTATATTTGTTTAAAATCTTCAACACGAGCCTGCCACGTTATAATGTGGCAAGGGATATTAATCTAGATATTATAATAATCTATTAAATTTGTCTATTAAGACAAAATGCAAACTCTGAAGACATCGGAGGAATTTAAGAATATTGTTATACTGTTCTTGACGTACGAAAATTATTAATGAAAAACGTTTGTGTGTATTTAATTTTTCAACTGAATCACCTTATCATTTGACCGGCTGTGGCAGGTTTAGTGTTAACACTAGGTTTAAACTGCACTAAAAGTAACTATTTTACATTGCTCTATAAAAACAACAAGACCGTGCTTACTTAAATTTTCAGCTATTTTAAAAATAATAAATCCTCAACAATCAAACGCCTTTACAATCTCAATAATAGGAAATTAACCCTTTGAAGGCGAATGTCGCCATATTTGCGACATCAGATGTATATATTCTCTCCTCAAAGTGGCAAAAAATGTAACTGAATCATTGTACTAACAAAGGACCAGTATATATTTGTATTTTTTCCCAGAACTAAAAATTTTAATAAACGATTTAGTTTTCTGGAGAAGATATTTTAAATATTTCCAAAAATCCTCGTCCGCGAAGGATTAATGTTCGAAACACTGATTTTTACGAGTTCCTTGTAAGCCTACTATTATTCGCACCTTCATAACCATGCGTATAGATCGCCGCTTCTGTTGAACAGCTGTAGATCCATTCTTCCAAATGCAAAAGCTTCCAGAAGACAATGTTTCCAAGGAGAATCAGTATTTTCGTTTCGAGAAACATTCAACACCCGCGAACGGTTGATTACCGCGAAATTCTACTTTGCAGAACTGGGACGTTCTATTTAATCCGACGTAATGTCCGTCATTGACGACTCGGCCTACTATAAATAGACTTTATCGCGAATAATCCTCTCGCGTCGCGCGGTCTCGCAAAGAGTTTGTTGCCGCATGCAAATGAAATGTGTCCGGCTTCTTTCCTTTACAACCACCGGCAAATCTGTCTCCGTTGTTTGCTCTGTTCCAGCCATTTGCTCGGCGACGTTAATTAACGAATCTTTGCCGATTCCCTTAGGCCGACCGAAGGGTTTCGCTGGGTTAGTGTGACTCATCATTAAACGGTAGATTTTATTGACTTATGCAATATGTATTAGGTAGACCCATAAGTTCGCGCCGTTTGCTCATCAACTATTTCAATTAACCCCCCGAGAACGGTGCCGGGGTCTATTTTGCACCAGAGTAGCAGAATCGTAATTTAATTAACCCCTTGTCATAGCATTTTATTTGTACCTAAAGCTATTATAACGTCGTCGCTAAAAACTTTACAGAAGAGAATAGACAATTTATAGTTTTTATAGTCACATTTACTTCAATGCTCAAATATAGTTCATAAAAGAATAAAATTTGTTTTCTTTTAAAGAGGAAAGTACAATATTTATATTTTTTATACTGTCGCATTTACTTTAATGCTCAAATATTGTTCACAAAAGAAATAGAATTTCTTTTCTTCTAAAGAGGAAAGTACAATATTTATATATTTTATACTGTCACATTTACTTCAATGCTCAAATATTGTTCGTAAAAGAAATAAAATTTCTTTTCTTCTAAAAAGGAAAGCACAATATTTATATTTTTTATACTGTCGCATTTAGTTCAGTGCTTAAATATTGTTCACAAAAAAATAAAATTTGATTTCGTCTTAGAAGGAAAGTATTTATTTATATTTGTTAGACTTTATTTAAAATCTTCAACACGAGTCTGACCCGTCATACTATAGCAAGGGGTTAAACAGATTTCAGCGATTATATTGAATGAATAATTATGAAACGAAGATCAACAAGTTGATGTGTCTGCAAGAGGCACCACTAAAAATATATTTTTAAAAATTAATAAACATATCAGTGAATACTCCTAAACGTTATCAATTATACAATACTAAATATAACCCATTTTCTGAGGGTTAATACTTAAAATGTACATTTGAAGTTCGTAGAAAAATGTAATCACCCACCTTCACAATCTCTTCTACGATCTACCGATAATCGACCGATGGCAGTATACAGGGTGTCCCAAAAAATATTCAAGTTCCTTGAAGGAAGGGGTATTCCTGACATTATTCTTTTTGCTTATCCCTTTTTTAACACTTTGACTGCCATGTCACCCATATATGGGCGACGGAATTATTTGTACGGTTTTAAACTGAATTTTCACATTAATATATTCATTGTACCAAAGTCGATGGTGATCCTGAAAGTGCAAGAAGGTAAGAGGTACTGTACATTATACATTTCATTAAAAAAATGTTTATTATATTCAATGTTTCATTTCGATTGTATAGAATCTTTCTGACTTTTACTTTGGCAGTCAAAGTGTTAAAGAATACGAACCAATCGGAGCGCAGCTACAGTGGACGGACTCTGGCTTAGTCACAAGTTGCTATTGATCGAGCTGAAATTCGCCTGCTGTAGCTGCACTCTAATTGGTCCGTGTTTCTCATCCATAATTCAAAAACAAAGAGTTAAATCATGATTCGACAAAGGAAAAGTTTCTTTCCCATGAATCGAACAATTTTGGTACATCCCGTAGGTAAAACGAACGATTAAAGGAGTCGCTTTTGAAATAGGAACACGACGAGGAAAAAGGAGAACTATTTACATATTTAATGAGAATACTGTATTCAATATTTATTCCACCGTTTGAATTGATAACATTACGATACCAGTTTTCCTTCACTATTGTACACTGCATTTTATATATTTACAACGGAAACGAACGAGTTGTTAACCCTTTGCGCTCGAATGGTGACTCCCCATTAGGCCCCATTAACAATTGCCACATTATTATTTAAAAGAAGTTCTACATCGTTATGTTTGTATCTAAGAGATCGATAATAATTCAATAGTTATAAGGACGTGTGATAGTAAAAAAACTTCATTTACATAAGAGGAAGTAAATAATGTAGACTGCAAATATTCTAGGTCAGAAGAAATCCCTTGGTTTTCATGTTAAAGCAGCTGAGAGTGCAAAGGGTTAATACACTGCGGGGTTTCATGTGAAATGAAAACGATAAGAATTAAGTCCAAGGCGCGGAAGCTACGTCGACATTAATTTTTTAATAATTTTAGTAACTTAAAAATAATACAATATTTTGAAAACCTTTAGCTTATTCTAGGCATTTTTCTCATAATTAAATAAGAAAAGTGTTATTAAAAACGTTGGTGCACAAACTGAATGAGTACACATTTTCAGAAGTGTATAATTCTTATATCGAATAGTTAGGAGTGAACACAGATATTTAAACTTTTAACGAGCATCGCACTATATAAGTCGCTCGTTTGATCGAAGGTATAAATGTGATCTAGTTATGAGAATCTACGTGTGGGTCATTGTAAAAACAATGAACTCGTTGAAAAACTGACACGAAGATCAATGAAAATCATATAATTCCTTGGATATAAGATTAGAATTTGATAATAAATTAAAAGAAATACGAGGACCTAATTAATGTTACGATCTAATAGAATTCATTAAAAAATTAACTTGCCAGATTTTCATTACATTATTAATTCTTCAGATCTAAAATACATTCATTTTACATTATTAATTTCATCTTATACACATGGGGGGGGGGGTAACCGTTACTCCTCTTTAAAATTGTTAAATTTTTATCATTTCCTTATATACAAAGATAGCCATGTTAAAATTGTGTTAAATAACGAGGTAACAATTTTCCATGGTGCCCTAGAGCCACCATTCGGTTGCTAAAACAGAAATTTAAACATAATTGTTATCGTTTCTTTCTCTTAACTCGAAACATAATTCTATTCTTTCACAATAATTATCCAAGCTTTAAAGTTCAGAATGCCTGTATTAAAAGCCTGATGTACTTGATAACACGTGGGAAGTTCTGTAGAGATTACAATTAAAATCTAAAGACTTACATTTTTGCTTAAGTATTCTCGAAAGTCACGCAAGGAAACTTTCCACTCGTAGGCGAAGTATTCGGACATAGTTAACGCTGAACTTATCACAAAAGTTATAAAATTGGCTTCATAGGAGTCGTTTTAATAAATTTCTTTATTGGATCAAACATTATAACAATGAAATTCGTATAAATTAAATATTGTTATTTTATATGCAAGGCAGTATACACGAAGTAATTTTAACACTTGCCATGTTTAGCCTCAATATTTGTTTATCAACCTCTTATCCTACAACAAGTCAGGCTCTTGATGATTTCGAACAGAGTCATCTAGCAACGCACATTATAAAATTTCTTTAAACCGAAATAAAATTCTATTTTGTCGTTCCCAATATATTGGAGAATGTATCGGATGTATTGGAGAATACACTGACAAACACACAGGCATACAATAAATTTGAACTTCTTCTTTTTTTTTTCTTACAAAATCGTCGACGTCAAAGAAATTCTAATTACGGTACATTGAAAATTTCTGCTTATTTAAAAGCAAATTGAAAATTCTGTATAGTATGTTTATTTGCGTATAGAAGAATCATATGTGCCCATAATTATGAAAGTGGTCTAAGTCATATATTTCTTATTTCGAGATATTTAATGAATTGCATTTGAATAAATTAAAAAATATTTTTACATTATGCGACGTTTTAATTTATAATTTTATTAGTCTTGAATAATGGAAATTTATTATGAATATGAAATTTCGTGTGAATTTCGTACGAAAATGTTTTTAAAGTTTGAACTGACTAAGACCATTTTCAAAATTAACTGAATGTCCTATAAATGACTTAAAGCAATAAAGAACTATGAGTTTTATTTGAAACAATAACTTTAATGAAATAATTCATGAACAGTTATTAATTATTTTTAAAAAGTAATCCATTTTTATCATTTCGACTTTTTAAGATTCTTAAAATGTTCCTGAAAAATTGGAGGGATGTGTGGTAGGAAACACATAATATCTTTATGTTTTTCTTCCGTTACTGGTCTAGTAGTGGTGTAAATGGAAGTAATTTAATATTTCCGTATATTTTTGGTCTTCCTCTTTTAGGTGAAAGATCCAAAACGTGGAATTTAGAATGATCTAAAAAAGTTTTATAAAACATTTTATAAGGTTCATTTTTCAAGAATCGCATCCATTGAATTTGCAGCCAAGAGACAGATTCGCCCGCAGTATTTTTTACTCTTCTTGTTATTGACTCTTCTAGTGATTGCGTTGAAATAAAATCCGGCTGCGACATTCGTTTTATCGAAAATGTATTTCTTCTTCTACACATTTCTATTAATTCATAATAATGCTCAGGGTGGTATAAGTAATTTGCTTTTTTTATTTTCATTTCTATCAACCCAAAATCACGATCATTCGGTAGAAAGGAATGACCCGATACCAAAAATTTGTGGTCTACTGTTTCAATATTATTATTAGTTTATCGGCTTATTATGTAGTTCAGAAACGCGTCACAGAGGGCCACGCGCCATTTTCAAGTTATGTTGAAAGACCAACCAAAAGAAATAGGAAATTTGTAACTACTGCGTGAGTAGCTATTCTCGGATGACTGTATACTTGCAAAGATTCCATATAAATTTATTTGGGTTTAAAGAAAATTAAGAACGTACATATTTAGAGGATTCTGTTCGAAATCATGATCACGAGTCTGAGTCGTTGTTATAGGTCAAGGGGTTAAACTCGTTTCATCTAGAGTCAGACGGTTGTAATTGTTGCATTTGTAAACGAGATTCATACTGCGCGAAAAAGTATTGAGTCCTCAGTGATCGCTACTGTGGGTCGCATTTTGTTCACTCAAAGCACTCCAGCATGGAGCAGTTAGCAGTCAAAGGATTAACATAAAAGTTAATTTTCTGCATTCTTAACCCGTTGCTCTACGATTTATTTTATGGTTATAATTACTAGATTTTATTTGTCCTCCAGAGAACGACCAAAGGAAAAGAAAATTCGCAACTACCGTGTGCGTAGCTATTCTTGAATGCCCCACGATTTGTTATTATATTTATAATAATTGGATTTTCCTTGTCCTCCAAAGAACGACCAAAAGGAAAAGAAAATTTGTAATCACCGCGTGCGTAGCTATTCTCGAATGCCCTATTGATTTTTGTGCAATCTTAACCCCCTGACCTACGATATAGTTTATGGCCACAATACCTAGATTTTCTTTGTCCTCCAAAGAATGACCAAACGAAAAAGGAAAATTTCTATTTCTTTACGCGTGCCTAGCTATTCTCGAATGATTGTATACTTGCAAAGATTCAACACAATTTTATCTCGTTTTAACACTTTAACTGCCCCATCAACGACCCCAAAAATTCCACAAAATCAAAGTAATTTATTTAAGCTACAAGAAGCAACAATTGAAAACTTAACATGTACGACACAAAGTTAGCCTTCAACCTTCTTCTATTCTCCAGATCTCAACTAAATTTAATGCAACGAATATGTTAATTTATAAATTTATTTTTAAACTTGGACAAACGATTCTGCCACCCATATATGGGTAACACGACAGTCACTGTTTTAAAAGTAATTAACATTAGAACTATCGAACAATAAACCCAACAATATACACTCCTTTGTAATAATAACGAGGCTGCATCTATTGAAACTTCATACAATTCTTACTGTAAGGTATACATCATTAAAGAAATACATCCGAAAATTTCTGATGAAAACATTTTTATAACTCCAATAATTGCAAATGAAAAACCTAGGAACCAGTCAAAGTGACTGGTTTGGTAGTTCTAGTGTTAAGAACATATCTATTTAAAGATTCTGTTCGAAATCATGATCACGAGCCTGAGTCATTGTTATGGATCAAGGGGTTAAACTCGTTTCATCTACAGCCAGACTGTTGTAATTGTTGCATTTTCAAACGAGATCCATACTGCGCATAAATATGTTCAGTCCCCAGCTACTACCTCGCTCACGCGAAACGCTTCACCTTGGAGCAGTTAGCAGTCAAAGGGTTAACATAGAAGTTGATTTCCTGCATTCTTAGCCCCTTGCCCTACGATCGGTATTATGGTTATAATAACAAGATATTCTTTGTCCTCCAGAGAACGACCACAATGAACGGAAAATTTATAACCACCGTGTGCGTAGCTATTCTCGAATGCCCTATCGATTTTTGTGAATTCTTAACCCCTTGCCGTACGATATTGTTTGTGGCCACAATAACTAGATTTTCTTCGTCCTCTAAAGAACGACTAAAAGGAAAGGAAAATTGGTAATTACTGTGTGCGTAGCTATTCTCGAATGCCCTATTGATTTTTATGCATTCTTAA
>CM052097.1:8173994-8194945 GCA_028453745.1 Agapostemon virescens
CAAAACGATTCGTCGCCGTGTTCACTTTCGCAGTGAACATCCGTAACGTTGCCCCCACCTGCTTTCGTCGGCTCTGCCCCCTCTCGGAAGCTGATTCTTCCGCGAGCAATGGCAATTGGCGGCGCGTTCGGTTTAGTCGCGTGCCGAGACGCCACGGAACGAGAACGTCTCTGGCGACATAGCCGCGTGGAACGCGATCGCTCGTAGACAACACGAACACCGCAGCTCCGGAGACAATCAATCCGGCGGTTCTCTCGTTTGCGTCGCGTGATTTCGGGGCGTAAACGTGTGTCGGGCTGGTGTACCAAAGATCGGAGCACGTTTCGCCGGCCTCGAAACGCGGCTGGTCACGCGAGTTTCCACCTTTCGCCCGGTCTTCGTCTTCGAGAACAGATTCCGAGCTGTTTCGCGGACAACCAGGGAACACCCAATCGCCCATTAGTCGCTATCACGGTGAACTATTTGACGCTGGAAGCTTCCGTGTTTCCTCAAGGACGAGCTTTCCTATTTTACGGATAATCAGGAAGTCATTACTCCAATCGACGAGGAAGCGTTCTTCGATTATAACTATCTCGACGGACCTTCCGAGATATCTTAGACTTTTAAGTGATTTTTATAATTCGCATCTGTGATCAGTGAACTTACGGTGAACCTTGGTGAACCGTTGACCCGGGAACTCTATTGTGCTAGTTTCGAGCGCTAGAATTTTATTTGAATCTGTTCGCAACTTGTGAGAATCTTTGATCAGTGTTATTTTCTCAGTGAACCTTGGTGAGAACTCGATTTTATGACTGAGGAACTCTATTGTGTTAATTCCAAGTTAGCAACTCCGAGATATAGAATTTGGTTTGAATCTCTTTGACCTACGAGGTTTCTGAGAATATTTGAACAGTGAATTTTTATGGGAACTCGATTTTATGACTGAGGAACTCTATTGTGTCAATTTAGAGTTACGAAGCTTCGAGGTATAGAACTTTATTTGAACTTGTTCGACACCGCAGCCTCCGAGAATATTTGGACAGTGAATCTTAGTGAGAACTCGATTTTATGACTGGGGAACTCTAGTGTGTTAATTCCGAGTTACGAAGCTTCGAGATATAGAATTTGGTTTGAATCTCTTTGACCTTCGAGGCTTCTGAGAATATTTGAACTCATTTTTGTGACTGAGGAACTCTATTGTGTTAATTTCGAATTACGAAGCTTCGAAGTATACAACTTTATTTGAATTTGTTCGACACCGCAGTTTCCGAGAATCTTTGAACAGTGAACCTTGGTGGGAACTCAATTTTGTGACTGAGGAACTCTATTGTGTTAATTCCAAGTTAAAAAGCTTCGAGGTATAGAAATTTATTTGAATTTGTTCGACAGCGAAGCTTCCGAAAATCTGTGATCAGTGAACTTATCTTTGATGAACCTTGGTGGGAACTCGATTTTATGACTGATGAACTCTATTGTGTCAATACCGAGTTCCGAAGCTCCGAGGAAGGAGTTCGATTTAAATTTCTCTGACCTCGCGGCTTCCGAGAACGTTTGATCGCTGAACTTATTCTCGGCGAACCTTGGCGGGAACTCCATTCGATGACTGAGGAATTCTCTTGTGTTATTTCCGAGTTAGAAACTCCGAGATATAGAATTTGATTTGAATTCCTTCGACCTTCGCGGTTTCCAAGAATCTTTAATCAGTGAACGTTGGTGGGGAACTCGATCTTATGACTGAGGAACTCTGCTGCGGCGATTCCAAGTTACGAAGTTTCGAGATATACAATTTGATTTGAATCTATTCGACACCGCGGCTTCAGAAAATCCGTAATCAGTGAATTTAATCTCTGCAAATGACTGAAGAACTCTCTCGCGTTAATTTCTAGTTAGAAACCCCGAGATACGGAATTTAATTTGAATTCCATTGATCCCGCGGCTTCAGAGAACTTGTGACCAGTGAACTTACTTTCGACGAACCTCGGTAGAACTTTATCCTATGACTGAAGAACTCTCTCGCGTTAATTTCTAGTTAGAAGTCCCAAAATACAGAATTTGATTTGAATTTCATCGATCCCGAGGTTCCCGAGAATACTTGAACAGTGAACCTTGCTGAGAACTCGATTTTGTGACTGAGGAACTTTATTGTGTTAATTCCGAGTTACGAAGCTTTGAGGTATACAACTTTATTTGAATTTGTTCGACCCCGCAACTTGCGAGAATCAGTGATATTTTCTCGGTGGAACTTGGTGGGAAATCCATCTGATGATCCAGGAACTCTATTGTGTTAATTCCAAGTTAGAAATTCTGAGATATAGAATTTGGTTTGAATCTCTTCGACTCCGCGGCTTTCGAAAATCCGTAATCAGTGAATTTATTCTCGGCAAATCACGGTGGAAACTCTGTCTTACGACTGAAGAACTCTCTCGCGTTAATTTCTAGTTAGAAGCCCCGAGATACAGAATTTCATTTGAATTTTATCGATCCCGCGATTTCAGTATGACTGAAAAACTGTCTCGCTTTAATTCCTAGTCAAAAGGCTCGAGATACAGAATTTGATTTGAATTTAATCGATCCCGCGGCTTCCGAGAAGTTAGGCCCTGCGCCGTATCTAGAAGGCTGTTCTCCCACCAGCACGCGCTATCTCTTGTACCGGGGAACGAACAATGGTGCCCTTTACGGCTCCGATTTTCCAGACCGGCACGTAATCCGCCTCGATAGGATCTCGGCTCGGGTCTGAGAGTTATTAGTAATTCGCGGCACATTGCGCATAGTGTCCCTGCGAGCGTGTTTCTTCTGATCGACTTGGAAGTAGCGGATCTTGTCTTTGCGACGCGCGACGAAAAAGTGACTGTGTGTTCGCGAGACTCATTCGCCGCGTTGCTGAAACCAGTGACATTCGCGAGAACTCTCGAGTGTAAAATTTTATTCGTTCGGAAAACGCTGTGGCGAAACTCGTTAAAGTTTCGAGAATAGACGTGGCACGATGTTAAATCGTCGATGAGCTTGCCGAGAAACGCAAAGCGTAGCACGTTTGCCGAGTACTCGGAGCTGAAGAGTCGCCATGGCACCGGCTACTAGTCTGGATTGGTCACAACCGTGCCAATATTGGCGATACCCGAAACTTTGCCCGTCGGGGCAGCAGAAGAATGAAAGGGTGAAGAGCGCGATGGAGTTGAGCAGCAAGGAAGCGAACACCGCGTACAAAAAGTTCTGCAAATTCTTGCGGACGTTAGGAAATAGGAAACGTAAGTGTTCGCGGTTGGCCTTCTTCTTGCACGCGGCCATCTTGGCGAATTCGTGAAGATATTTGAGTACAGGTAACCTTTCTACAAACACGGTAGATAGGTTCCTAGAAAATATAAAATGAGCGGTTACGTTCTGAAAAGTTATTGAAAACAAATATTTATTTTTTGAATTCTACATACGCAATATAATTTTTATTAACATTTTATCGGCCGATTAATAGGACTCTCAATAATTGTACTTAACAGAATGAAGTTTAAAAAGTACTTTTACATTGTAGTTTGTAACGAAATTATTAGATAACGTTACTGAAGATGCCTTGAGGATTCTGAATAAAAATTCATATCAGCGTTGAATGATCGGTTGAAAAGTTTTTAATCGTGGACTGTGGACCTTAAAAACTTCTGAAACAATCGCCGGTCGATAAAATGTTAAAAATATAAATGTATGTATAAAACACACATATACACACACGCAAAAGCGAAAAATATGATTTTAATTTAACACAAGCTTAATTTCATAAATTTGTTCTTCGTCACTGCTCGGTATAATCAACTGAGAGCGTTTTTTCGGTGGAATGATATTTAAAGTTCTTGCATCTTCTGTCCTCTTTAAAAAATCTGTAATTTTGCCTGGCTTACTGGTTCTTACAAGGTCATTGTAAACTTCTTGGTATGGAGCCAGACAGTTTTGCAGCTCCCTTTTGAATTTTCGACCTCTTTCAGCTAAACTTAGGCCTTCTTGTAAATCTCTTAATGTTAAATTGTTAACTGCACGGTCTTCATCGGTGCTATTCGCCTCGGGATTGATTTTGTTTCGTGTAAAGCCACTGTAGTTCGTTATTCCTTCGTGTCACTGTTTTAAGGTAATTTAGTTTTTAAATGTGTTAAGCGAAAATCATGTTATCCAGAGGTGTAGGAGTATAGTGTTGTACAAAGGTTTTCGCAATTTTCTTATCATGTCATAGCGAAACCGTGTTATAGAAGAATGACCACGATTTATGAATCTTGTTATAGCGAAACCGTGTTGTAGGAAGGCTACCTGTACATTACTAAATATAATTATAGTCCCATAATTGTTTCATGTTTTTTAGTTTGAGTTTTAATTAAAGTCTGTGCATTCAGAAGTACTATTACACTACCAGTTTATTATACGTATACAATATTAAGTTACAAAGCTGACATTTAACCCCTTGCCATATTATAACGAGCCAAGCTCGCGTCGAAGATTTTAAACAAAGTCGAACAAAAATATAAATGTGTTCTCGTTTGTTTTTAGACAAAATCAAATTTCACACATTTATTATCGATATTCGAGCATCGAACTAAGTATAGCTAATACATTTTCTTGCATGCTCTGTAACATTTTCGATAATAAAGAGGTTACAATAACTGTAGTTGCAAAGAAAATGGTATTGCAAGGGGTTGAGACCCTACTTCCAGATTTTATTTCTTAACACTTACACTTAATGTTAGCACATGAATAACAACTCTAAGGCGTCACTAAAAAGTTTCACAATATTATTTAGAACAATCTTTACGTCACTATGCTTGTGTCTGAAAATTAATAAAAATTTAAGTGTCGCAAACACGAAGCAATAGTACTAATCTGTATATACATGAGTCGAGATGTAAACACAGTGACGATAACGTGATGTTTCGTCAAAATTCGATGGTAAATGGACACATTGTTCGTTGATGCCCGAAAAAACTTAACACTAAACGTACTACAACTGATCAAGCTATCGTTATCGGATTTTTTAGTTTTACAATTATTGAAGCTATAAAATTGCCGTCGTAGGAATCAATTCGGTAGATAAATATATACAATCCTGTATTTAAAAATCGTATAAAATCCAAATTAATTAACACATTGAACGTGGGGCATTTTTGCCTAACTTACCCGTCACATTTTATTTAACTTTAACTCTAAGCACTCCAATGGCTCCTCTCAGGCGACACTAAAAATTGCTATATTATTATTTGAAACAACGTTTATTTCGCTATGTTTGCATTTAAGAATTTATTTAATAATAATAGTACGAGTAATAGTAGTAAACTTAACTTCTACGAAAGGAAATTAATCTGGTACATTCAAACTATTTTAGGATGAAAAATATCTCGATTTTGGAATTAAAATTGCTTGGAGTGCAAAGGGTTAAACGGAAAGAATATAATTGTGCATAAGCAAAAGACTAGCTTACGAATCGAATCGATTAAAATAGTGAATATTTCTTAACAGTACATAAATTGTATATAACATATTAATTTGTAAATTTAATACCGTCAGGCCCCAGGGACTGACGTAGCGATTAACGCGTTAAATCTTGTTATTTCATTTGTAATGTGATATACGCTATTTTAATGTTCGATAGGTTTGTTGTTAAAAATGTAAGAAGGTGCATAACCAAAGTTCAATTTCCAATGCAGTACAATCAAGAAACTTATAATTCCTTGACACAATTTATCAATTATAATCGTGCTTTCCTTGATCAACGTGTCTCATTTAAAAGAAAAAAACTATTAAGTGTGTCTAACGTTGCGGTTACAAATTGTGCAATTCATATGCAACATCTGATACAATGATGTCACACATAAGTGTCCAGGATGATTGTGCGAACTTCTCTTGCAGTCGATTGTTATCCATCTAAACAAAATTCGTAAAAATAATAGAATGCACCATCGAATATAATTGCGACTTAATAATAAAATTACTAAATCGCGGATCGCATGCATTTATTCTTGCCGAAGCTAGAGAGTGTTACCCTAAGCGACAACGACGATTGCTCGGTTTCTTCTGACAGTTGGTTGTCAGATATATGAGCCGTTTATTTTGAAAGTGGCGTAAATCCATTTTTTAAAAAAATCGAGTCAACTACAATAATAGTTACATTTTTACAAGATCTTTTCATTCTGAGACAACTTGTTACTAATATATTTAAAATCATTACGATTTTGTAACACGAAAATTTGCTGGTTAATAAAGCGATGAAGAGGTTTATTTTGAAAGTGGCGTAAGTCTCATTGTGAAAGTTTCAAATGGATATGGACAATAATTATGCAATAAAATTTTATGAGATCCCAGCTTTATGTTTAATTATCAAAGTAACAGTTGAATTATCAATGTGCAATGAATTTGTTTTAAACAACGGAACAGTGCCTGTCCACAGAAAATGCGATTTTTAAAAGGCTAAAAAATACTGACGGTGAAAGAGTAAATTGGTTTAAAGCATGTTGGATGAGATTTTTGAGAAGCGATTCATATAAGATATTCTATGAAACGATAATGAAGGAGGATGCACCATTCAAAACATTGGATTTACTACCGTAACGGGGAAGACCGGAAAACTTTAATAATATCCATTTAGCATCACTATACAAAAAACCGAGACCACTCACAAATCTAAAATATAAGGACTTAATGGATATACTACATTATATACCACCTGCACACCATAGTTATTTTAAATCCCTCCCGTGTACACAAACTGGAGAAAACTGAATAATAATTAATAAAACTATATTAATTTTAATGTAAAAATTATTTAACAAAGAATGAAAGTTGAATATTTTTTTGATTTTATAACATAAAAGTGTATACATTTATTTTAATTTCAAGGGAAATTTACTTTTCCTATGGACTTGTGCTTTCTTAAGAATTGAAAACGTCGTTTCATTGATTTTGAAAAAGGCGTAAGTTCATTCATAGCCATCAAAAACGTATTATCTCTTCAATAATGTTAATTATGCTAATTGGGATGATAAACTTGACTCCTTTAGAAACCCAAAAACATTATTCTATTATGTTATCTGTTACCCATATTTTTACATTTAATCCAACGCAAACCCTTCAATATCTTGATTCGATCATAAATTGACTAAACCACTTTCAAAATAAACCGCTCATATCTTTGCGAATTCTTAGAAATGATTGAACACACTGCCAAATATAATTATGACACGGTAATACGGTTATTAGACCGCGAATCGCACAGATTTATTGCATTACAATAACAATGATTGCCGTCGCGCTCGTTAAGTCTGCAACAAACATAAAGATGGCAATAAGGAAAACAGCACTATAAATTGATGTGGAAGAACCTGTGCACTGCTGTTTTATTTTTCTCTTCAATTATGTATACATACGCACGCATATCCAATGGATTTTTGTCTCCGGTATTGTTGACTCTACGCGTTGTATTAAATGCATTCTGTACACAGTTGATTAATATCCTTCAATCTTTATAACGATGCTTCGCATTCTAATAATAGAATTGGATTGAAAAACCCAAGGTCTGCAACGTTAACCGCCGGGCACATTCGTGATTAATTGCTTCGTTTTGTTGCTTCTGTTTGACGAAGCGGCATTTCGATGTTTAAATTTATTTGCATTTCGTCTTATTTTTAGCTGCAACGTGCGCTCGAACAATTTGTATCGATCAATTTTTCAGAAATGTACACCGTACAGTCGGCTACGCGCGCGTTTTACTATTAATAATAGTGCTAACACGTAATTAATGCTAAGCATATTCAATGCAACTGTAAAAACTGACAGCGTTACCGGTGTTGCACTTCGGGCATTCACGAGGTCTGCGCAAGCGTGCCTTCAGTGTCATAATTGACAGACTTACCGGAACGTATAAGCTACCTTAACACATAAGGTGTCCCAAAAGTATCCGACATCTTTGAAGGAAGCGAATCCTAGGGTTATTGCAAGGAACTTTTTCCTTTGCCAATTCACGATTTGACGCTTCGCTTTCGAGTGATTAACGAAAAAGACGAACCGATTAGAGCGTGGATGTAACGGACGAATTTCAGCTCGGCCAATGGCAACGTCACGTTCTGCAGGACCTGTAGCTGTGCTCTGATCAATTCGTGTTCGTCATTAAAACCCTTGCCACGCTATTTTCTTTGTAACTAAAGCTATTATAACGTTTTTATCACAAAAAATGTTACAGAAGAGAAAAGGCAATTTATATCTCATACTGTCACATTTACTTCAATGCTTAAGTATTGTTCACAAAAGAATAAAATTTCATTTCTAAAAAGGAAAGTAGAATATTTATATTTTTTATACTGCCACATTTACTTCAATGCTTAAATATTCTTTACAAAAGAACAGAATTTGATTTCGTTTTAAATAGAAAGTATAACATCTTTGTCATACTGTCACATTTATTTCAATGCAAAAAAAATATATTATTCTCAAAAGAATAAAATTTGATTTCGTCGTAAAAAGAAAGTATAGTATTGGTATTTGTTAGACTTTATTTAAAATCTTCAACAGGAGACTGAATTTTTCGCAAAGGTGGAAGTGTCTTCGAACAAACCCATGAATCCTCTTTTTCATTAACATTTTCGGGATAGCCTGTAAAATGGAGAGTATCGATCCTAAAAACTAGCACAAATATGGTAAAAGATAAAACAGATAGAAAATAAAGTTCAATACTGACTTATGAAAATGAGATTGTGAAAGAATACAGCAGCTTACTTGCACTGTTAAACATAATTATTCTACTGTGAAACTATTAAGAATCGTACTATATCTGACAGTATAGGTACTATAATTAATAGGAAAAATCTGATCAAGCGAACGTCATAATTTTTCTTATAAAAACTCGAGTTCGAAGAACAATTAGTCATCTACCTATTAGCAGAAGCTTGCGACGATTATTAATATCGAACCACGAAGCATAAATTGATTCGATCTAATCGAGGCTCGAATAAGATTGTTGGATCTTGGAGACGTTTGAAGACTTTGTGTTTCCTTCAGGTAGAAATATTATAATGTATATTTTTAAATATTGCTCGCGATCCCGATGTGTTTGCGCGTCTACAAAGCGGACCTTAGTTTCCTGCCATTTCAGCAGGAAAGGTGAGAAACACAAGTGACATCAGCAAGAAAGAAGAACTATTCAGCGAGAAGTAATACACGACCCGGTGACATTTATCCGTTGTTATTCATATTTATTTTTGTTGTGCGCATCGACCCACGCGAATTTATTTTTTCACACGTCAAGACCGTCAACTTCGTCTTTAACGTCAAAAAAGAGAGAGAGAAAAAAAATACCAACGACACACCGTATAGCGGTCGTCGCTTGACCTTCTTTGCAAACATTTTTTCATACACATTACCGTACATCGATGTTTCAAACATTCGATCGTACGAATCGATATGGACCGTTTATTTTGAAAGTGGTCCATTTTCTTCTGTTTCGAGAAAATTAAATGTTAGCAGATCTGACAATTAAAAAATATAGGTTAATTATGTGAAGTCTGGGAATGTTTGTACTAATTTATCAATATGTAATTTGATTATATAAATTTCTTTTAGGCGAATTTAACTAAAATAATATATATTTCCAGGCTGCAAATGGACTTACACCACTTTCATAATTAGTCAATTGTAAATATCATTTAATTTCAATTTTGAAATAACAAATATCACTTAAAATATATTTCATATTAATCCAATTTTGTTTATAAATAATAACAAGAAATAAAATAGGATTAGTATTTTTTATTTTGAACGTTAATTATATTTATATATTGTTAAACTTAACACAAGATATTGGTATTATTAATTATTTATGCTCTTCATGTGGCAGTGTTTTGAAATATTCATGATGCACAAGAGGTATAAAAGGTAATAGCTGCTGCATATCCTTATATTTTTCGTATGTAATAGGCCTGAAATCGTGATACAAAGGCGCCAGGGCGATTTTTTCAAATTTTGGCGGTCTTCCCCAACATGTACGTGATAAATTTAGAGTCTTAAACTCTGTGTCCTTCATTGATGTTTTATATAAAATAGTATACGGTGCACTTTTGCAAAATCTCATCCAACATATTTTCAACCAATTTACTTTTTCTCCATTAGTGTTTCTTCTTATTTGTTTTTTAATTGCGTTTTGTAGATTTTTTGTTGAAACGAAATTCTCTCGTTTCATTTCGTGTAAAATAAATTTATTATGTTGTCTACATTGGTTTATAACGTCATAATAATCCTGTGGTGTGTACAGGAAATTCTTTTTTCGTAATGCCATTTTTTCTGTCTATGGAAATTGGACTTACACCACTTTCATAATCAATGGTTACGCAATTTCTTTTACCGGCCAATTTTAAATTGAACAAAGCATAGGCATTTTTTATGATATTAAATACTAACTAGTTATAAACAAAAAGTTTACACTAAATTAAGCATAAATTACGTCATGTCTCATATGTTTTAAAAAAGGACTTACACCACTTTCAAAATAAACGGTCCATATATTAAATAATCCGTCAGCTACTGTTACGTTCAAGTGGAGAGAATACGAACTTATTAAAAAAAATATAGAATCGCCAGCGTTTATGAAACTTGTATAGATAAAAGATAAAGACCACATGTTAGCTCCTAACATCCTTAGTCAATAAAAATACGCTGATTCGCCTCGTTCGTGATTATCATAGTTATTGTCCGGACAGCACAGGTGTTAATCGATTCCTGCTATCTCGGAAAGGTCTAACTGTAGTTTAAAAGTGCTAAAAACTTTTGAGGAGCAACAACATTAAGTAAACAAACCTTGTGTATCCGAATCCCGGTTTCATCGAAAAAAACCGACGTGTCCATTAGCGAAAGAAAGTACGCGCGTCTGGTTTGTAACGAGTCCTGAAACGTTGTCGGAATTGCTGAAAGATAGATTTTTAACCACACATGCTAGTCTGCAATGATTAGGTTCGTGCAAAATTGTGGTTCTCACCGATTTTTCTGAATCGATGTTTCATCTCATTGCATTCATACAGCAGACTGCAATGGAAAGTGCAAATCAATCTTCGTCAATTAATTTGTATTCGTTCTTTTGTCGTAAGCCTGTCTTGGGCTGTATTCGCTGCCAAAGCGAAAGTTGATCAGATAAGGATACAAAATGGCAGAAACTGAAGCAATATTAACGCTAGAATTACCGAACGTGTCAAAATGACTTGTTACTCATTTTTTCTTTCACAGTTTTTAAAATTATACTAATATCCACGAAAAATTTGTAAATCAACTTTTTCATTAACCTCTTGCCACGTTGTAACGAGTCAGACTCTTGGTGAAGATTTTAAACGAAGTCCAACTAATATAAATATTATGCTTTTCTTTTTAGACGAAATCAAATATTGTTATTTTGTAATAACTATTTAAGCATTAAATTAAATGTAGCAGTATAAGAAATACAGATTGCCTTTTCTCTTCTGTAACATTTTCAGTGATGAAGATATTACTATAACTTTAATTACAAAGAAAATGGTATGGCAAATGGTTAAAGCACATATTTACATAAATATTGCACGAACTCTGAATGAATGCAATCTTGTAATTTACCAATCTATCAATCTTATCAGTCTAATTTAGTGTTTGGTGGTTCTAATATTAACAATGCATTTAATTAAACGACTTCAAGGAATTTAATTACAAAAATTGCTAATTGTAATTTTAAATCGTGAAAATGTTAGAAGAATTTAAACACATCGAAATTTCACTTTCAACTTACTAAAGTTATCCAAAAAGAAAGAGAATCCTGTGAATTTCAAGTGAATGATTTCAAGTGAATCCTGTTTGTTGCAACAGACGCAGACATTTTTATTATTATCATCAATACTGAACATAGTGAACATTATAAAAATGGAAATATTTATTTCGTTCAGATTATTATTGACTAAACAAACCTATCGAATCGATTCTTACTCAGAAAATACTATAACTTCAATAAAAAAGAATAATAACAACCACAGAACTCAACACAGTTTCCAAAAACTCCGCGACAGAGATAAAAGTCTCGAGAATGAAGATGCCCGCGTAGATCCTTCTACCGATAATGCTAATGATAAACCAAGGCTATTGTCAAAACAGAACTTCGAGAAACATCTCGAGAGGTTGCAAAAGAACCGAGTCTTGATTTCACAGCAGTGATTCGCCGTCACCGTATAAGACCACATTTATTTTTGTTGCAACCTAATAATTCCCGTGTGGTATCGAAGCTCGATGGACACGGTCTCGCTCAATATGCCCGTATCAATTTTCCGTTCTTCCATGCCTGTCCGTTTAAATTGCATAAAGCGTAGTCCATTAGAAGCTGAAATATCAGCGTGTGTGCTAAAAGAGAAAAAGAAAAAGAGTTGTCCTTGAAAAAAGTGAAAGATCGACGCTCGAAACGGTCGCGACGAGGAGGCGACCACGCGAAGATATATGTATACGCATCGGGAGAGTGAAATCTTTCGATTGCGCTTACGAATCCTCTCGATGCCGAGATCATTACGCCTCCCGAACGGAAGTCGATTTCGCGAAAGTGTATCGACGATAGGCATCGTCCGAGATAGAAGTTTTCGCGAAAGATTGAGCAGAGGCGACGTACCCTACAAACTGTTCAAATATTTACGCGACAGGCCGAAGTAGCTCGATGATACATATTCCGTTTGCGCACAATCGGGCTATGTATAGGTCTGGTTTCTCGGACGCGGGAGAACAGTTATTGCGAAAGTATTCCTTATAATGTCATTTAAATATTATACGGCTGCCAGAGCGAAGAACTCGAGAGGACGTTAACCGGCCACGTATTGGGAGTAAACTGCTCGCGGAATTCATTTTTCTTCTACGACGCCGACGTAAATAGGCTCTCGATGGGCGTCGATGACTGCTGGCCATGTCAGGTGATCTCATAAGCACTCTAGGATCTCTATTATCCGAATACCGTGGTATTGATTTTCTCGTGCGGAATGGTCGTGCTGATTTTTAACCGAAGCGCTTTTATTTTAGCGCAATCGCGCAGCTGAACTCTCTGTCGCTGCAATAAAAGTCGATTGCAAAATTTCACGGACCACCATCAAATTTCGAGGATTGATACGAAATTTTCATGTCACGCGTACAATTCGCCAAAATTGTTTTTTTTTTTACCCTGAATGTGTCGTACATTTTTCATTTGAAAATTACCAAAAAAGAGATGAATTTTAAGCGTTCACCGTTCTGCTAATCTACAAGATGAAGGATTCCTTTTGGGAAGGGTAATAACTAGGATTTTACCGTTCAAGAAATTTTTTAGCATTCTCGTAAAGCATATTATGGTTTTTAATCATGTAATTTATTGTTGGTGAGAGACAAGCAACGGACAAATGATTAAAATTATTAAAAATTTTACCATGCAGTGAAAGAGAAGCTGAAGCGATTATTAAAACAGTTGTAAACTCTCGAGTATGTTTAAACAATGTTTAGAGAAAGCGAAACATCTTTTGTCGAGAAATTTTCAATTTACTTTGAACTAGTACACAGCTATGAATAACTCCTGGGTTTTTGCACAAAATAAAATTGTTCTTAATCACCTGTAAGAAGCAAACACTAAAAAAAATGTTTTTTTCCATGGCTCTATTTCAATTTGCTTTGAACTAGTGCATAACTCTGAATAACTAGTACATCTTTGTTCAAAATAAAATTGCTCTTAATCAACTGTAAGAGGCAAGGGTTAAAGAAAAAATGGATTTTTCCATGATTCTATTTTAATTTACTTTGAGCTAGTACATAGCTATGAATAACCAGTGCATTTTTGCAGAAAATGAAATTGTTCTTAATCAACTGCAAGAAGCAAACATTATGCAAAATGTTTTTTTTTCCATGGCTCTATTTCAATTTACTTTGAACTAGTGCATACCTCTGAATAGCTAGTGCATCTTTGTTCAAAATAAAATTGTTCTTAATCAACTGTAAGAAGCAAGGGTTAAAGAAAAAATGGGTTGTTCCATGATTCTATTTTAATTTACTTTGAACTAGTACATAGCTATGAATAACTAGTGCGTTTTTGTACAAAATAAAATTGTTCTTAATCAACTGTAAGAGGCAGGCATTAAACAAAATGTTTTTTTAATGATTGTAATAAGTTGAAAATGGTGAACGAATATTCTTAGTCTTCAGTTCTTAGTGAAATCTATAAAATGTGAAATCTTTAAAATGCACAGCACATCCATGACGAAAGCAAATTCTAACTGCACTTCGCGATAAAGTGGTTCTTCTTCCTTTGAAACCTGTCAAGAACTGTGGAAACGTGGATTTCGTTTTTTATGGAACAAATAAAATAGTTTTGCAAGAAACTGTATCGCTAGCGAGTCTCGGTAGTAACGATGACTTTGCGTTTACTATAGTAATTATTATTGTGTTCTATTGCAGTATATATTAGAAGAATCTTTAGCCTTTATATTCTTCAAGTTGACAGTTAATTTTTCTCAAAAATAAATTTCTAGAAAACTGACAGTATAAAAATTGTCTATCGACTCTTGAAACGTAATTAATTTTGAAACAAAATTATTTGCGTCTATCCATTCACCGAATGCATGTATTAACCCTTTATCATAATATAGTCAATCAGACTCGACTGTTATTGAACACTTTAATTGCCCAACGAACAACCTCAAAAATACCACAAAGTCAAAGTGATTTGTTTAATAATGCAGCAATTGAAAACTTAAAATGCAATTTTAAGCAAAACTTAAATTTATTGCAACGATTAATTTAACGTACAAATTTCTCTTTAAACATTAACAAATAACTCTATCACCCATATATGGGTGACGTGGCAGTCAAAGTGTTAACAATAACAAGAACACTCTAGTGTTATTTAACAACCACTCAAAATTATTTGCGTCTATCACGTTCCCTGAATACTTCTATCAACCCTTTACCATATTATAACGAGTCAGACTCGTATCGAAAAGTTACAAGATAAAACCGTTATAATATTTTTAGTTACAAAGAAAATGGTACGGCAAAGGGTTAACCTAAGAAATTCGACAAAGAAAATAAAACATCAAAAGGTAGAGAGACATTTGTATGTAGAAATTTAGACGCTACCATTTAGTCTATAAATTAAATAGACGTGTCAAATTTATAAGTAACGCTCTCAATTATACAATGACATAAGACAAAGAGTATGAACATTAGTTATGTACCGAAGAACATAAATGTTCGTTTCCCTAACACTTCTACGAATCGATGCACAGAAAACTGAATTTGAAAGGCAGTCAGGTGATCCACGATACAAACAAATTCTACAATTCCTGTTTTAAGTACCAATTACATATCACTGTGAATATAAAGCGAAGAAAACAGCAGGAACATTATGTATTGATCCATTGAAAAACTTTATTTTTAGCCTCCTTACTTTCAATCTAAAATTGCTCAAACCGTTTTAAATTCTGAAGCAAGATGTAACGAAACGCGGCAGCACCTAAAAGCGATTTAAAGCAACCAAAATGCAGCATGCACGCGGTTAAATATTTATTATAGAAAACATGGGACCGGTTTATTAATAAACGTCCTTCGAGAAAAACCGATGATGTACGCAGCGCAACAGGGCGACTGCCAGAAGGTCAATGTAACGCTATTTCGCGAATTAAAATTCAGCCGAAGACAGATTGCAGTGAAATTATCGAAATTATTCTGTCCGAGAAATTTTTCCGCTCGCTGGTGCCAGAAATCGAAAGGGTGGAAAAATTATAGCGAATTTCCGCGAGCGTCGTTTAACGTTTTCGCCGGTTCTAGTCGAGAGTGGAGGTCCTTAGGGACGCAGAGAAGCCGAAAACTGGGTCGAATGGCGACGATCTCTGGCAAAAGCGTCGCTTGGACCCGAGCCGACTAAATCCAGCGTATAACAAAAAGCGCAGTAAACCAAGGATCCGGATATGCACTTTCCCGCCTTCCTTTTGCCGCGTTACGCGCGCATCAGAGAATCTCGACCTTTTCCCGGATACCCAACTCGCATAAACGATACGCCGCTGACATTTCGCAAACGACCGCTTTGACGGGAAAATTTACCCTCTCGTAGTCGAGCGCTATCGATAAACCTTTTGAAAATTTCTTTACAACGAAATCAGCCTGATTTTGGCGAACCCTTAGGCCTTAATTTAACCGCGTTAGCCCTTAGCACTCCGAGCAATTTTCACACCAAAATCGAAACATTATTTTTCACGTAAAATAATTCCATTTTACATGGTTCGTTTCCTTTCGTGTGAAGTTTATTAAATTAAGTAAAATATAAAGATTATTACTATTACTCGTACATGCAACGTCACAATTTTTACAGACTCTTTAAATGCAAACAGAGCAATGTAAAAGCTGTTTTAAATAATAGTAAGGAGATTTTTATCGTCGCCTCAGAGGTGCCATTGGAGCGCAAGGGTTAACTCCGACGTTCGGGGCGAATTTAACACTAGGTTTACGGTACACCAAAAACCACTATTTTATCTTACTTTCTAGTAATAACGAAAATGTGTCTATTCAACTTTTTAGCCATTCTTTTTTACAGTATACACCTCCGTAAAATATAGACGCGTCTCGTAAACTTAACGTTAACGTTGAACCGACCGAGGAGGCGTTTGCCTCAATTCGTTTTTACTTTCACTCTTATGAAAAATCCTTCACTATTTTATTAATCTTTGAATTAATATTTTATATTATATTTTATCGAATATTTTCTTTACTTGGACTACAACATATTATACTGAGGCTTTTTTAAAATTCCATTCCTATTTATTAACACCGTGCCATTTGATAACAAGTCAGTCTCGCACTTAAAATTCTAAACAAAGTCTAACGAATATAAATATTATACTTTCCTTTTAAGACGAAATCAAATTCTGTTCTTTTATGAACAATATCTAAGCATTGATGTAATTATGATAATATAAAAAATATAAATATTGTACTTGCCTTTTAAGACGAAATGAAATTTTATTCTTTTGTGAACAATATTTGAGCATTGAAGTGAACGTGACAGTATAAAAATATAAATATTGTACTTTCCTCCTTAGAAGAAAAGAAATTTTGTTCTTTTATGAACAATATTTGAGCATTGAAGTAAACGTAACAGTATAAGAAAAGTATTATACTTGCCTTTTAAAACGAAATCAAATTTCATTCTTATGTGAACAATATTTAAGCGTGGAAGTAAATGCTTAGAAGTTATGCGGTCGTGTAGGTTCGACGCTCACCGCGATATTTTTTCAAGTCCCATCAAGAGTAACCTTTTTTGCCTGAAATTATATTTTTAATTTTTGTGCATATTCTTGTTCTACAATTCTACACTACGTTTTAAATTTTAGCCAAATGTAATGATAGGTTTGCGAATAAACTGAGGGAAACCTTTGGTTGCGCAAGAGTAAACTGTTTTTCCCGACATTAGATTTTTTATTTTTATACATAGATCTGTTCATATAGCAATTCTTTACCACGTCCTATATTAACAGCCAAATTTAATGGTAGGTTTTCAAGACATAAGCGATAAACCTCTTCCGGCTCGCGTCGGTGAAGTGTTGCGCGGTCGTGTAGGTTCGACGCTCAACCGCGAAATTTTTCCAAGCATTTACTTCTAAGTACTTAGAAGAATAAATATTTAAAAGTAGAATAGATATAAATTGTCATTTCTCTTGTGTAACATTTTTAGTATTGAACATTTTAAATAAAGTCTAACAAATATAAATATTACGTCTTTATTTTTAGACGAAATCAAATGTTGTTCATTTGTAATACATATTCAAGCATCAAAGTAGAAGTAGATCTTTTCTCTTCTGTAACATTTTTAGCGATGATGACATTGCAATAATTTATAGTCAATAAAGAAAATGGTATGGCAAAGGGTTAATAATACGTCCTCTAACATTATACTACTTAACACTCCTATGACTCTTTTCAGGCGACACTAAAAATTGACATAATATTATTCAAAACAATTTCTACATCGTCATGTTTGCATTTAAGAATAGTTTAAGAAAAATTAAATTGAAATTGAAGAAAAATTCAATAAATTTTGTATGCAGCAAAGGAAATGGACGATACACAATGGAACTATTCTAAATTTTAAAATATCTCAAATTGTGGAATTAAAATTACTTGGAGTGTAGAGGGTTAACACTAAATCATATCACTAGAGGTCAAATGACTCTTTTTATATTTTTCATTATGGGGGATGTTTCGGCGGTTTATGACTATGAAAAAGAACAAATGCCTTGGCGAAAATACACCAGGTGTCTAAATTAAATCTACTGGAAATCGTGTATGCTTTATACAGTATATCTAAATAGTGTTACGACGTAACAAATAGATTTCCGAGCACGTGTCTGAATTCATGAATTCATTTGCACTCGAATAGCTCCTCCAAGGCGCCACTAAAATTGCCGTACTGTTATTTAAACAACGTCTGCATCGCTACGTGTACAGTTAATAAATCGATACCAATTTCAATGTTCTAAGTACGAGTAATAGTAATTGATTTCATATACAGTGGCTCGCAAAAGTATTCGGACACTATTCAAACCTAAATAACTTTTTTAAGATTGGTCCAAACGTCTTGACATTTCTTGAACAATTAGTTGCATTGATTTAATAAATGATATGCAAAATGAATTTTGTAAATATTGGAATTGGTATGAATTACATGACTAATAAAAAAGGAATTTTTTAAATGTTTTTTATTTGAGCCACGTATAAAAAGTTTTAAAGACGTATCTGGTAGAATCTATGATAGTTATACACATGCAGAAAAATTCATTGAAATCAATCGACATACACCCGAGGTACATACCATCGAAAATGGTGAAAATCGCAATTTTTCACGATTCTTGGTCAGTTTCTGCTTAAACTCCACAAATTCTTACATTTTTCTACGCGTGTCATTTTTTCCCGCGTCAATCAATTTCCGTAAAATTTTCAGCATGCGTATAACTACGACAGTTCTGAAAAACGCATAATTTAAATTTTCATTACGAGTTGAAATAAAAATGTTTTGAAAAATGTCTTTTCTACTTTCCCACGTAATTTCTACCAATTAGAATTATTTCAAAATTATTTTTGCATATCATTTAGTAAATCAATGCTTCTAGTTGCTTTAAAAAAGTCGTCAATTTTGAAAAAGTTATTTAGATTTAAAGATTGTCCGAATACTTTCGTGAGCTACTGAATACAAAAGCCAATAAGCTATGTACAATGGAACTGTTATAAGTAAAAGTAATCGCTTTGATTTTAAAATGGAATTGCTTCGAGTGCAAACAATTAAAAATGCCCCACCTTTCTAATGCGCGAAGGTACACCGTAGGATATTCTTTGACTCTCCTTGAAATTTCGCAATCGCCAGGTGCAATTTTATTTTCTAAAATTCCGTGCCTCAAAGGGTTAACGCCCGCATTCAAAACGATTCAACAGATAAAGATTATCCCTTTGGATGAGAACGTGTCGCGAAACTTTCGTACAGGTTCGCACGCGGGAATTTACGGAAGCGCCGAAACAGCGTTCCGAAGCGTCTAAAAGTGAAACACGTTGGCCGCGATTAATCGGACGCCGGTAAACAGGCAAGGCGATCGAGGATCGAAGAGGCCAAACGTGTTCCTCGTTCTTCTGGGATGCTCGTAAATCGTCACGGTGAATTTTCGGTGGCGATTCCGCGCCACGGCTCACACGCGACGGATTATTAGAGGCGTGAAAGATACGGCGTGCGCGTGGTTATTTTCAGCGACGGTTCAATGAGAAAACCGGTCCGCGAACGCGCGCTACCTCGCATTATCCGTGGTTGCATCTTATCAAGGTTATCCCTGTCGCAGGCCGCGTTCAAGCGGCTAGCAATAGAATTACACGCATCTAACAACACATCCGTACAACCTGGTGTACGCCGATGAAACGCGCGCGGGTCGTAGACGGGATACTAGATCGACCAGAAAGTTATTTTCAGTTTTCACGGAACGAGACACAATGGAGGTACTCGAGTTCCCATTACCCTACCCGCGAAATTGTTTTAGCCGTTCTCACGGCGATTTTCAATGGCTTCTCGGTGAAATTGATCCGCTGAAAGTTGCGTAATGAGAGCGGCTCGATTAATTTTCCGAGGGGATTCATCCGCCGCGTGCCACCGCCCTGATGGATCCGCTCGTATTACCATTCGAATAATTGCTGCTCTTCTTGTTCGAGTGAATAATGGTCCCGCGAAGGCTTTGATGCAGCCTGGATTTGTCTATCGTCTTCGACTAACAGTCTTTCGGTAAAAAGACCGATTGCTTTTGTTCCTTTTGTGTCTTGCACCTTGACGGGCGAACGGCTTTGAAGATGTCAGTGGAGAGCCACGTTTGAGTCTATGCAGATATTGGATAGTCGGAAGAGTATTCAGAAAATTTTATCACTATTTGTTGTTTGGTGTCATATGTGCCCATAATTATGAAAGTGGTCTAAGTCAAAATTAAAAAAAAAAAAAGAGTTTATCAGTTATTTCACAGCACATTATTTTAAACTAAATTTATTTAATGTAATTTTTACGATATCGTCAAAAATGAACCAATAGATAGTGGTTGTAATTTCAACATTATATGGAATTCATTTAGTGTTAAAAAATTTAAAGAAATTATATAAACATAACCTTAAAATGGCTCGTGGCCCTTTTTGGCGCGATTTTCAACTACACAATAAGCCGACAAATGACAATAAAAACACGTAATATCATACAGTGATGTTTGTTCAGCCCAAAATCGTAACATTAAAGTAGCATTGACATGGATGAAAAATGCTCAGTCATCAAATAATAATATTGAAACAGTAGACCACCAATTTTTGGTATCGGGTCAATCCTCTCTACCGAATGACCGTGATTTTGGGTTGATAGAAATGGAAATAAAAAAAGCAAATTACTTATACAACCGTGAGCATTATTATGAATTGATAGAAAAGTGTAGAAGAAGAAATACATT
>CM052097.1:8204945-8229084 GCA_028453745.1 Agapostemon virescens
TAACAACTAGTGGCCAAAATAGTACCTGGAGATTTGATACAATTCTTAGGCTTTAAGAAATGGTATTTGCAATCATATTAAAATCATCCAATTTTTATTTGTTTTAAGTAGCTTTTTAAGCTATTTTAATTCGTTTCACTCAATTTGCGAATTACTTCAATAGTAATAAGCAGTAATTGAATGTAAAGGAAAAAATCGAAATTGATAATGAGGAACAAATTCATGTTAACGACAAACAATTGCAACATAATGAACGAATAAAGATAACAAAAGCATAATAGAAATAATTTAATAATAATTTAACAATATAATAATAAAGGTGTTATAGTACAAAAGTGCAGAGGGCGTATACATACAGTAGCGCACGAAAGTATTCGGACACTCTTCAAACCTAAATAACTTTTTCAAAATTGCACCAAACGACTTGACTTTTCTGGAGCAACTAGCAGCATTGATTTACTAAATGATATGCAAAAATAATTTTGAAATAATTCTAATTGGTAGAAATTACGTGGGAAAGTAGAAAAGACATTTTTCAAAACATTTTTATTTCAACTCGTAATGAAAAGTTAAAATATGCGTTTTTCAGAACTGTGTTAGTTATACACATGCTGAAAATCTCACCGAAATCGATTGACGCGGGAAAAAATGGCACGCGTAGAAAAATGTAAGAATTTCTATAGTTTAAGCAGAAACTGATCAAGAATCGTGAAAAATTGCGATTTTCACCATTTTCGATGGCACGTAGCTCGTGTGTACGTCGATCGATTTTTATGAATTTTTCTGCATGCCTATAACTATCATAAATCTACCAGATGCGTCTTTGAAATTTTTTGTGCGTGGCTCAAATAAAAAGTATTTAAAAAGTTCCATTTTTATTGGTCATGTAATTCACATCAATTCCAATATTTACAAAATTTATTTTCTATATCATTTATTAAATCAATGCAACTAATTGCTCAAAAAAAGTCAAGACGTTTGGTCCAATCTTAAAAAAGTTATTTAGATTTAAAGAGTATCCGAATACTTTCGTGGGCTACTGTAAGTGAATTTATGACACTTTTCAAATAAACGGCTCATATATATGCGTTTCGTAATCAAAGGGTTGACAGTAATGATGTTAATGATGAGTATTGATGTTCACTGCTTTTAATCTTACGACAACCATTCTTAGATAACGCAATGGTGCTGGTCAACGGTGACCACCATGGCATTCAACGTGTTAAAAGCGACTTGAAATCTATAGCCCTCTATAGTCGACTTACCCCGTATATGTATGTATATATACATTTTTATAAACGAGAAAACCTTTCGTTTATATGGCACTTTGACGATCAACAAAAACTCTCTCTCGATAAATCTCAGTCCAGTAGTAAACGCAGCTTCGCTAGTCATAGACGGAAAATCTTCCGGAACAGTGTGTTCACAGTTCAAAGGTACTACTCGCGTAAACTATCCGATGGGAATTGATAGTAATCGATTACCAGTACGGACCGTGCTAGAGAAGTTCATTGCTACAGGACCATGTGCCTTTGAGACGACACACCTTTCGAGCATCGTCCAGAGGACCGATGTCAATAATAATTCCATCGCTTTCTTTTAGAAGGACGAGGTTTATCTGAATCTAGTCCTGGAATACATACCCGAAACTGTGTACAAAGTCGCACGACATTATAGCAGAAGCAAGCAGACGATACCGATTAGCTTTATCAAGGTAAGCTTTCAAATTTTTCTCCAAACATTTACTTCGAAAAGTTGACTGTTCAAGGCCTATCGTCGAGCGAGTTTCATCGAGTGTCTAAGGATTATGGTTGGTCCAGTAGCATTGCAGTCCAGTGATTCGGTCCATCTTGGCATTGTAATTGGAACAATGTAGGGAAACCAGGGTTCTTTACGTCAATCCAATTGCAATTGAAAAACTCTTAATGTAAACGATGTTGATTATATAAATAATAATGTAACAATGTTTTTGTACCAGTAAAGTATCGTCATTCCAGCAAACAATCCAGTCAAACAACTAGATCGACAATCTACTTTTCAATCTACCAACAAGTATCTATCACCACTGTAAACAAAAATAATATTCCAGCTCTGCTTGAATCTAGCTGGTATCGGTAGGGATTCAACGACTTACTATTGCTTTAAATCACAAAATAACGTTAGGTTAATTTTAACCAGAACAAATGGGCCAACGTTTGTGAAGACATCGACCGATTTCTATTTAAAGGGGATATACACTTTAGAGCGCCTAAAAAATAGTGATTTTTATCATTCTCAAACTTTCATGATATTATGTTCTATATTTAAACAATACAAAAAATTTTCTATTTTAATGATTAATGTATTTTTTTCGCAATATTTATAAATCTTCACAGCTCCGCGACACGCGGAGACGCTAGAGCCTCTAATTTTCATCTGCAACAGGAAAACAAAAGTTCTTTTAATCCTTATAAAATTATCTCGTCGATGAACTAAAAAAATTTCAACAAAAAGTACAAAAATGCAAAAATTTTGAGCTTTATTGAAAAAGTTACGATTTTTCGCTAAGAATTACGACTTTATAATGTAAATTGAAAGGATAAAATGCAACTACTTAGAAATTTTTTTAGTTCATCGACGACATTTTATCGTTACCTAACGAAAAATTGCCGTAGGAGCTCAATTGGTCCAATAGATCGTTCTGTATCGTGTACACAAGATTCATAAGTATGATATTGAGAAAATCGCGTTTAAAGTTTTTCGACTGTTAGAGTAGCAGTTATTGAACACTTACTTCTGGAGAAAACTAATCCGCTAAACCAGGGCCATATAGTATGCCTTCTGTGGTTTCAAAAAATTCATTTTGCTCCATTTGGTGCATCCTACGAGAGATTCGTGCCTCTTCTCTGCTGCTTTGTCTGCGGCGTTCCTGTCTCGTTATGCGCTGCGCGTCATGCGTATCGGCAAAGAATTTGCGTTGTTGCCCGATATTAATATTTAATGTATTCATTATTTTTAATATAGCCGAATAGCCCTCGTTAAAAATGCCAGCCGCAATAAAGGCGGAGGTTTCGATAATTTTTGCTCCGGAATTTAGATGCTTTGGATTTAGGCGCCAAACCGTTGAATTGAAACTTTCATTGCAATTCTCTGTGTGTCCACCTAGACACCTGGTTAATAAATCCTCCTTTGAAAGTTCTTCATATATCGGTTTTAAATGTTTAAGGACATCTGGGTGAAGTGGACTAGGATGATTAAAATTATCTAATTCACCTTTTGCTTCAACTTTGCGCCACTTGCACCTGACGCTTACCTGTTCGGCTAGCTGTATCTGCCAAAATACATAAAAGTTTGCTCCGTAACTTTATACACGTATTTTAGACACATACTGGAATCAATTTCAAACAAAGAAAAATCGAAAATTTTCATCTTATAAAGTGTATTCCCCCCTTAAGCCACTGAAATATAATCGGATTAATTGGACTAATTTAAAATAAACTTAATACTGAACCTACCGAGCATTAAAATTGGTTGGTGTATATATTGTCTTATAAGATTTAATATTATTCATATATATAATCTATGTAAAAATAAAATATAATAAATGTAATAATATATACAATTTATTTATATTATGAAGGCCATTTTCTAACTTCAATAATTGAAACTAAAAAATCTGGAAACGTCGTTGGACTCACTGCGGCAGGTTTAGCGTTAAGGATTGATATCTAGTAAAAATAAAAATGGAGGGTTCTCTTCTACTGAAAATCTGGGAAAGTCATTCGACTCACTACGGCAGGTGTAGCGTTAAGGATTGATATCTAGTAAAAATAAAAATGGAGAGTTCTCTTCTACTGAAAATGTAGGTGCAAGGGTTGCAAGTTACTGGACGAACTTATAAAGGGGTTTCAAGTTACTGGACGAACTTCTGAAGGGGTTGCAAGAGTGTTGGGGCCAACGTTTGAGAAACTAGCGCAGCGTAGCCTAGCCTTTAACAGACAACTGACTTTGAAGCAACGTTTGAGGATGAACGACTAAAAAACTGTTTGTTGGATGTTGCAGCTGTACATGTATCAACTGTTCCGTTCCCTGGCGTACATACATTCCCTGGGGATCTGCCACAGGGACATCAAGCCACAGAATCTGCTGCTGGATCCAGAGACAGGTGTTCTGAAGCTCTGCGACTTCGGTTCAGCCAAGCATCTTGTTAAGGGAGAACCGAATGTCTCTTACATATGCAGTCGCTACTATCGCGCGCCCGAACTTATCTTTGGTGCTATTGACTACACTACAAAAATTGGTACGTTTACAAACGTATGGCACGGTCAAACTTACATTATATAATGAAGGACATCCTGTTTCTTATAGACGTGTGGAGCGCTGGTTGCGTACTAGCAGAGTTACTGCTCGGCCAGCCGATATTTCCTGGCGACAGTGGTGTAGACCAGCTGGTTGAGATAATCAAGGTTCTGGGCACACCAACCCGCGATCAGATACGTGAAATGAATCCGAACTATACCGAATTCAAATTCCCACAGATTAAGTCGCATCCTTGGCAAAAGGTAGCCTATTTATCTAACTTCGTTTTCACCGTAGACAAAAGTACAGAGTATTTGTAACACGTAATAATATACAGCCTCTGTGCGAGGTTACCACCACCGTGATATTGTCAGGCTGTCCGCAAAACATAATCTTTATGTATCTCTTTCCAATTTGTACCGGCTATCGTTCTCTCTTCTTTCTTTATTTATTCGTATGCACATTTCTCTCATCGTTCTTCGTGACTAAAGAGTAGCCGTGTAAGAGAGTGAAAGGATCGTGTTGAGCCTTTTATAGGGTATCTTGCGACCTCTGAAGAGACCTATAAAGTATCATTGTAAATCCAGTTTCGAAAACTCACTCTTCGAACTTCGATTTGTACTAAATATTTTCAACAATCCAAATTATCAGTCGTATATAGGAAAATAAGTAAGTGCTTGCAGGTGCAGTAGGATTTCGGTAATCTGGCATGTTGAAGACTTGTATTATTCGACTATATCTATCAGGTTAAAATGTGGAGTATAATTTTAATTTTTGTAAAATATTATTCGCATATCCGTTTGCTGTGTATAATTTTTTTGGTTAAAAAAATCATTCGTTAGTACATGAAAATTCTAATGTATTCAATGTATCAACAAATTCACGAAAATAGTATTTGAGCTGCCATCGTTATCTTCTTGCTTCATGTTTATACTAGAAAAACAAAATGGTTGTTGATGAGGTTACGCGTACCAGATTATTGGACATGCTTAATTATTGGATGCTGGATTATCGGAATTCTACTATGTTAAATATAAGTAAAAGCAAATACTAGGTTTCTTATGTATAATTTTTTATTAGCACTAGGTAGTGTTTACTGATAAACTACTTGCAAAGTCGATGGTAATAGTTTTTACTTGACTTATGCATACGGCCCATTAGTTCTATTGATAACTGTGAAACAGCTATTTCTACTTATCAGTTTACGATAGTTACTTGAATCTTTCTTTCTTACCATATCATTATGATTTTATTAAAATTTATGTAGACGATAACAAGTATAGGGAACATGACATTGACAACATAGTTCATGCCCATCAAAATCGATTTTTCAGATACTTACCTATAGATTTGTTGCTAAAACGCCATTTACCCAATAATGTATTTCGGTCATATATTATGTACATCTGGAAAAGAGGTCTTCTCATCGATTCTGATGAGCATGAAATATGTTGTCAAGGTCATCATTCTCATCAACTGTTTTCTATATATGTTATCGCCTCTCGGATTTTATATTTGAGATATTTACAACAAACTAGGGATACCCAGTACAACGAATTCTGTACTTTTAAATTTACCAAACATGTAATTTAGGGTGCGGGAGAGGTTCCACCTCTATTGCGCCTAACCAAAATTTGTGTAAAATGGCGACGTTAGATGTAATGGATCTAACAATTTTCTACAAATACCTCAGAAAATTAAAATTCTTTAAAATCGTTAAGAAAACTCGTTTCTAAATTGTTACCCCACAGAAGGTTAGATTTGTACAATTTGTAAATAAATATCGTTTCGGTCTGGGTTAAATTTCTTGGGGAGGAGATGCAGAAAATGGAGTTTACTATAGTGACCCTCACAGTTATTTGCGAATATCTGAAGAACAATGGCCAAGAACGGCGGTAAAGTGTATAGGGAAAAAGTGAGGATTGAAATCTGTGAGGAGTCTTATTATAAAAATTATTATAAAGACTTTTCAATGTAGGAAAGAGAAATGAATCAGTCTAATAAAAATGCTTGAGAGTAGTATGTTACCTTAGAGCTGTGAAAAGAATTTGAAAATAGAACTATCTTAAATGAATAAGTAAGAGATGGCCGTTTAACAAGCGTCTTCAGAAGAATGCTATTTAAATAATGTAAAATATTTGCTGTTGCAACTCAAAGTTCGAATATTTGAATTTTTCAGCACTACTATGAAGTTTAGCATTATCCATGGCGTGTTATGGTCGACTATAGTTTCTTTCTTGAAAGAAAGAGTACCAAAGTATATCATTCGTTGCAATTACCCCTAAGCTCATAATATTTGGGTCAATGGAGAGAAGTTAATAGTATAGCTATTGTAACTACTGATCTACCTTAGGCCTCTTCCGTTAAGAAATCGAGTATAGTAACCATGATTGCACGAGAACAGAGAAGTTGTTTACGATGATAATGACTACATGCAGTCTCTCGTTCCTTCTAACTGAACACGGTCTTGCTACACCTGTCGCTATAATCACATTTCATCAATACATGTACTCGTGGTTACAGTTTATGCTTCAGCGAATGAGTGGACTAAAGTGTTCCACGGAGCACCAAAAGATTAGAGTAAGTGGTCCCTGTTGAACACACGATGTTTCTTATCTTATATATACATATATAATTTATATATATATATGGCTGGCGAATTATTCCTCTTTTTTTTTCTCCTTTTTTTTCATTCTTTCTCTCTCTTTTTTTCTCTTGGCCCAATGTACTAACCAATTGTAACCAACTTTTCAGCATCTGAACGGTTACATAGGATATGTGCAATTACTGCTAATTGATTCATCGAACGGAGGATGACCAACCAAAATAAAGAGACCTTCATTCGATCTTTTTGCATCATACGCATAAATCATTCGGCGTGCAATTTTGCCAAGTCATGTAGTATCCATTTTTTCTTTTTCAATCTATCTTGTTTTTTTCTCTTTCTCATTCTGTGTCTCACACATCACCGCATCGTCACTTCTCACCCTAACTTCACTAACAGTATATTGTTTCTGAAACAATATGTTCTGTTTCACTTAAACTATCAACGTGTATCACTTACTCCAATGTTCTGGTGGTAATCGAAGTCTGTATTTTCCAGTGTCTAAACAAACCTATGCAGAAAATCAATGTTGATGCATTGTTGCAAGAGTGATGAACGATTGCCTGTACGTTCGCGATTACACGGTACCTCGGTTTCTTGATCTCCAACGTGTTACAGTTTCTTTTTGTCTTTGTGTTCTCCAAACAAATCTCATTATCGTGATTAAATGTCTTGTTTTTATTGTTGATAAAAAAGAAAACGTATAAATGGTTTTTACCGAGAAGTCCAGTTGTCCGATTGATGTTCTGTAATTCTTTTGATAAAAGAGAACAGCATATACAGATGAATGGCTTATTGCCAGATTTGTCATTAAACTTTACACCGTAATAATACCTTAGAATTAAACATCTCATGTTACTAATATAACTCTGGTTGTTGAGTATGTTTAACGACTTTTTTTTATTAAGGGTATTGTCTCGTGTCTACCAATAAGAAACTCATTCATTCCCTGAAGCACTTTCCTGTACTAAACTGTTTCAAACAATACGAAAAGTAACAAGTTTCATGAGAAATACCTCCTTAAAGAGTCTCCTACTTTGATGATGGAAAAATGATACGACTGTCAAGGGGTTTTAGAAAAAACACTGTCATTTTAAATTTTATAGATGTATTTTACAATCTATTCTTTATCTAAAGAAATTTTTATGATTTCATACAAAGTGGTTCAATTACAACAATTTACGAGGTCGTATATCAATCGCTTGCACTACAATTTCTTTTATAATTACAGTGATGAGAAGTTCTTTATTGCCCATTATTTCTTAAAAGAAGAAAAAAGTTTACATTTCTTGTACGCCTATGTATTCTTCAATGGTTGTACATCGACAACAACATGGAATTCTTCTTCGGTTTAAAGAGAATTGACGATAAACATATTTAGTAGAGGTTTAAAAAGAATTTACAAAGAATTTAAATAATTGTTGCCATAATCAGTTGTATTCTGAAATAGAGAATCAAACAAATTTTTAATTTGATTGAGCATGGCTATCATCGAAACTACAATAAATAAGAAATAATGAAGAATGATAAAGCAACAGCGTTTGTAAGTGTACATTTTAATTTTGCTGAAAAACATAACTATACAGAGTAAGTCACGTAAAATGGTACGACTTAAATTTAATAAACTATCTGTTGTATGGGATGTGTTTTAAATGAGAGATGTTTGATATCGAGTGGAACGTACATTACTTTTTTGGTATGAAGTTGTTTTATTGGGATAGGAAGGTGGTCTTCAGATTTTGCATTATTAGGTGGTCCCATAACTTCTTGTCACCGATAGGTTTATATTCTTCATTAAAATACATTAAAATATCTCGTTAATATTTAACGTTTGACGTTGTATACTTTTAATAGCTTGTTTATAAAAGATTATAAAGATAATAAACTAAGAACTCAAGGTTATCATAAAACGTTAAAAGATTATGTGTGTGGTCCACCCAATATCAACCAACTTTCATTTAAAATATCTTCTTTGCGACCAGCAGTTTGTAAATAAATTAAAGAAGTACAGTTAAGTGATTCACCTTGTACAGCCAAGCGTTTCAAGTAACCCACAGCCATCTAATTAAGAAATATTACACATGTCTAACGATTCGTGTAACGCTATAAAATAAACGAGTGAAAATGTATAATTTGAAATCATACGGTGTTTCAATAGACTGCGGATCTTTATGCAAAATAAAAAATTGTCAATTCCGAGAGACAGAGATCCACTAAAATTGTATCACCTCAGCTAAACATTGTTAAGAAGTCATAAGCAACAAAACCGTTTAAATTAACTGCTTTCAACTGTGTTACATTTCATTTGTTAATTTTTCTCATACATGTATATCTTCAGGTATTAGTGCTACAAATTTTTCCATGAACTGTAAAACCATATTTTTACAGAAAGTCTGTAGAAAGAACCAGTGAAAAGCTAAGTCGGTTTCTTTGAAGTCGTCAAAGTAAGAAGACCCTTGGACATTACATAAAAATCTCGGTACACAAATAATGACATTCATCTAAAATAGCAAGGACAGATCAGAGAGAGCATATCTTCAACGAGCCAACATAATATCTAATTCCATTGTATTTCGAGTGGCAGACTCTTTCCTCGGAAAGGTGTCGCTGTTGTTTTACTGCTTTCTCGCACGACTGCGACCGGTCGTGTCGGTTGCCATGCTCTAGTTCATTTATTTAGCCATATAGAGATACTGCTATTAGTTCTGTTGTGATGTCGACGTTAAGACGACTAATTTTCAGGTGTTCAGGGCACGTACGCCCCTGGAAGCGATGGAATTGGTCTCCTGTCTTCTAGAGTACACGCCGTCGTTACGGATGACCCCCCTGCAGGCGTGTTCCCATTCGTTCTTCAACGAACTGCGAGAACAGGGCACACGGTTACCGAACGGTCGGGAGCTGCCACCGTTGTTCGACTTTACAGATCAAGAGCTGCGAAATGAGCAAATTCTGCACACGATCCTAATACCGAAGTACATGCAGTCTTCGGACAATCCTGGAGGCCAATTGGAAGCCACGAATGCTGCCGCGGGGGCTAGCGGTAACTCTAGTGATAATAACGTCAACACCAACACACCATCCACCACACAGAATACAGACCCCAGCCAATCGAATATGGCTTAAGCTATTTTATTTAAAGAAAAAAAAAACAAAAAAGAAAACGTTACAAAACTAAGAGAAAAGAATTCACAGTTTAGAGCTAGCCATACGGTGGCGAGATGAAATAGAACGAAAGAAAGAATGATGATCTTCTGAGGAGGATGTCCCCGAAACCCCACCCAAAAAACCCCCATTACCGCCCAAGCCCCCCAACCCCCCAAGAAAAGAATCCCCCTCCCCCCGTTGTAAATTGAACTCAATGCAATGGCGATACGGAGTGGTCCTTAAGCTTTGTTCGCTTAAATATATTAAATGAAGATTTAAAACGATGATTTCCCTTGTAACGGGTTAGCTATGGACTACACAGTGGCGTGTTGCGAACGCTTGATTGCCACCATATTGCCAAGTTGAATTCAATGTATATATATTATAGGAAACTGGCCCGTAACCTCTTTAAATGATAATTGCTAAAAGGAAAAAAAAAAGAAAGCGAAGTTTTCTAGTTGAAAAATGTGTAACCTATAATGTCTAGTAGCGCGTTAACGTCGCTTGCGTCGTCATTTTATTGAAAAGAATACCACTCGCGTAAACATACATACATAGAGCTACATACACACACACACACACACACACGTGACAAGCATACACATACGTATACGTTTGTGCGTAAATTACATGAATACATGTACACACACATACACATGGTACATACCTATATACATACAGATACACTGCGAAACAACTAGCTTGTTGATTGGTGCCGGCGAAGGTCAACGGAGAAACGAATGATGATAACGATCGCTACATACTCGGCTCGTAAGACGTTTCACTCACCAAGACTGAAAACTTGCGTCTTCTTTTTTTTCCACCGTGCGTATACTCGACGATAAGACGACGATTATTATTATTATAATATTCACCGGGTCCGTGTTTCGTCCCGGACGGAATAAACAACCTGTAAGGTGGGCACGCACGCCCCTGGAGTATCTCGTCGCGCTTAGAGTCGAACGGCGTCAGAGGAACAGGGAAAACGAAGAACAAGCGACAGCCCGCGAAACACGCATAAAATACGCAGAGAAAAGTCTCTCGGCTGATCGTCTGCATACACATTGTACACACACGGGAACACACACGGAGTATTTGCGTGCACAATCTCTATTTATCGTAAGACACATCTCGCGATGCGAAAGACACACGCTGCTGCGTACATTGGCACGACGAGAAACAACCTTGGAGGGTTTAAAGATTTTCCGCAAGTTACCGAGACAACGGTGACTGGTCCTACATAGTCACACGCCTTGATGGTCCGACTCGTCGGTCTCTCTTGACTCCCTGATCACGCTGTTTCGATTACCTAGCGAAAACTATACTAGCGAACACGAACGATCTCGCAAGCAAGATACTACCTAATACTCGGGTCCTACAAAATTTTTAGCGACGACTTCACGACGTATCGTCCGTGCAAGAAATGTACCCGACCGCAAAGCTAGCGAAACGATCATTTCCGTACATGCATACTGTATATCCGAAGTGCCAGTTATACAGGGCTTCATTTTTTCAAATAATTACCCCCCCTTGTCTATAGCGTTCTTTGCTTCTTTGTTACCCTACCGGATGGTCTGACAAGAGGAGAAGCTACAGTTTACCCCGACGAACCAGAACCACGATTGTTGTCTGGCAGATGAGGACCTTCGAAATTGGAAACTTCGAGATATATATTATATTATATATATAGAGAGAGAGAGAAAGAGAAAATATGTATGGATGAATTTGTACAATTTTGCGCGTAACGATGGTAACCCTGTACAGCTAGTGCTTCGGTACATGTGTAACTAGAGCCACCCGTATACACATCTACATATCATTGCGTCGCGAGAGATATAGAACGATGGCTGCCGGCGAGAAGGAGTCTTAGTACCGATTCGGTTCCTTTTCTCGAGAAGGGACGACCGTGTTTATGACGAGAGAAAGAAAACTAGTAGCGACGACGGGACAAAAATGAGAAAAAAGAAAAGCGTTAGATAGCGAGGAAAAGGGAGGGAGCGAAAGGGAGCGTGAGTGAGTGGACAAGAAAGAAAGAGGAAACGAAGAGAGTGGGAGCTCTTAGTATTCGTTTTAGAGTTTTATGAATGTTGATGATATATAACTTAAGTTTTAAACAATTAACCACTTTCTTTTTTAGTAATGTATCCTCATTACTAGAAGAAACCACGTGAATTTATTTCTTTATCTTCCCTGCCCGACAAGGGCAACGTGTAATTTCTGTTTTCTTTTCTTTTCTTTTTTTATACGGTTCGACAATGCGATCCTCACGCATCGAGTACATCTTTTTCTTTCTTTTTTTTTTTTTTTTCGTTACATTCTTAAGGACACATTCAACCGACCCGCAGTTTACGCTGCTGACGAATCATAGAACTTCATTCTTTTGTCTAACATTCGTCGCACCCCGATCCTTTCCTTGAACGCATAATAACACATAATTTGTTTTCCCAATTCCCTTCTTTTTTTCGAGAAAAACAACAATATTTGCTAAAATGAACCATGGAACATCAGGCGAGCTGTTTTTAAACAAAAAGAAAAAAGAAATAAATGGTAGCGCGATGAGAGAAAAAAAAGAAAAAGAAAAGATGAAACTCGACGGATACAAGTGTACAAATTAACTGGTGATCGAAAGAACTTTGTAATTCAGTAGATTTAAATTATTTATGTGCAACGTACAGCTGGCTTGATGTGCCTACATTGTCGTTCGTCAACTATTGGTGACACTGCAATCCTAACCGGTGCGGTTAGGGGGTGGACAGAGGTGTCGATTAAGGGATGCGAATGTTCAATTAATCACGCAGCGCATCTTTCAAATTTTCAGGCCGATAGGAACACGGGTAAAATTACGAAGACAAAATGGAAGGAGAAAACGGTCCCGAATGCTAGCTGCGAAAAACAGAAAAAAAAGTCTAGAGACACGAAAGAAAACGAAAAAAAAAAACGGCAAAACATGAACAAAAATGGGTTATTTCGATGATAAAATACGTATTACGGAGTTTGAAATCGCACGGCTTGAACATAGATTGTTGGTTATTTATCGTAATTTTGAATTAATAAATAAATTCATCGATTCAGTTTCTGATTTTGATCTTTCTCATCTTGTCTCTTTAATATACATATATACATATACATAATAATTGTAAACGTCACGGAACTCGATGATGCCCGGCACCGAGGCGATTGTAGTGACTTGTACAGTTCACTCTGCCGATTTTTGTACATTCGATGCACGCTTCGTATGCAATCTTCTTCTCGAACCAGGTCGAGATTGGCCGAATCTGTGTGTATAGTCGCAGTTAAGATGGGAAGAGAAATTAAGGAAGATAGAAGAAACGTGGTTCGCTCGAAATGGAACAGCGGCGAGAAAGAAATTCGCGAATCGTATCCGGCGAAAACAGTGAAACGCAGTTGCTTCGTCGAAATTGAATTTTGCTCGTTACTCTTCTCGCCACGTTCCCGTTTTTATTCTTCCGAAGCCTGAACGAAGCAGTTCGGTCGTCGACGCGAGTTTACAGAGCCGAAGGAAAGAGTAAAACCGTATTCGGCAGAGCCCCTGTAAAATATTGAAAGTCTATACATACATGCATATATATACATACATACGTGCATATATATATATATATATATATATATATATACGTATGTATGCACGCGTGTTTGTATGCATATGTATGTATAGGTAATTAAATTACATATATATATAAATATATGCAAATTAATTTTAATGATAGCGGTTAGCGAAATAATATTGCTGCAACGTTGTAAAGAGAGAAAAGGAAAAGTCGATCGAAGGGAAGGACGAAAGAAAAAAAGAACCTCTAAACACACACACACACACACATACACACGTACACGTATCGATTCTATCAAATACTAATGCTCGTCGTTTTGCCTGACACATTTCATCACCACCGTTAACCGTTGCAAAGAGAGAAAAAAAGAGGAGGGTAAACTGGAAATCAACTACCATCACCGTTCCTTTTCCTTCTTTTTTTTTTTTTTGTTGCCCTTATTACATCATGTCGCACTCATTTCGACGCATCCAGTAAATAAAGTGTAATAATTGTGTAAAGAAAGATTAATAAACTAATTTAATATGTATATATATGCATATATGTATGCGTGTGTGTGCATATGTATATACGTCAAATTGCAGAGTATTTAAGCACGCTGTGTATTCAACCGAGCGAGACTATGTTTAAAACACGGGGGCTTCTTTAATTCATTTTAGTCGTCGATCATTTAATGCGTTTCATCGATTCGTTCGACACGAAAATTGGCTAGAACAGATCGCGATGGCAGCGATGTCTCCAAAGATGCTCGTCCGTCAAGATTACGGAATCCTTTGACACGTTGACACGACACGTTTATTTAATGTTTAAACATCTGGCTAGAAGACCGTGTTCATCGAGCATCTTTCGAGGCACTACTGTACATTTCTACGAGTATTTTATTATAAGTCAGACGACACGAAGACTCGAACCTCACCGAAAAGCCACAGCTTCGTTACGAGTTAGAGACACGAGTCAGAGCTATCCACGATGCTCCAATGTAGCTGTTTCTCTTTGCCAAAAGAAGCTACCTTTTTTCTGCCGGTTTTACGGCATATCTGAAATGGACCATTACCCGTTTGCTATTACGAGAGTAACCGAAGAAAAAAATTAAAAATTACACAGAAATATTCCGTTCGAGCTGAATGTCGAACGATCGTGGCGAAAGTATAGTGCTGGCGATGCACGTCTCACTATGTACGATCGAGAAGACGCTGCTCGATTTAATAGTTTATCGTTACGATTATATTTCAATTTACAATTATTCTTAGTTCTCGGCATCGTAGAAGCGACGAACAACTTTTAGATTCGACGAACGTGTGTATGTATACGTATTATACATATATCCGTAAGTTCGTTCCGTTGCGGAATATTTCAAACGATATTTCCACTCTGCGATTAAATGTTTTTTCTTTTCTTTTTTAAATTATAAGAGTGGCGAATTTAATACGAAATCCACCGATAGAAATATAACAGAACAGAAACGAACGATTCGGAATCGACCGGATGCGGCTTGTAACATGTAGTTTCTTGTTCCGACGAGCGGTCAGCGTTGGATGCAATAAAACAAAACAAAAATAATAAAAACAAGAAACGATTTCGTATTGAATTTCCACGATCCGCGCGCGGGTTTTTATTGTATCGATGCTCCACGCACCCGATGTGTAATCTCGTTTTGTACTGTTCTTCCTGCGTTTGTTATGATCTCGAGTCTATGTCTCTGTTGTAGGTAGTGAATTATATGGAAATTAAAGTAGCCGGTTAACGATGTGAATCTCGATTGACGATTTTCTTTGACGATCGCGAGACACCGTCGCGTTCCTGTCGTCTCTGAAAATTTCTCCGACTGTCCGACTACTAAGCGAAAGCACGCTATAGCAGAAACCAGAGAATCCAATTGTTCAAGGTGCCACTTTCAACGCGTTACACCCGTACCCACGAGTTTTTCTCCTTCTTCATTCAAAGAGGGAGGGAATAGCTTCGCGCTATTCGAAAGTTCGAGCAACCATCTGAAAAATTGAACATACTTTAAGCGTACCGTGTCCGGGGTAGAGGAACATTTAAGCGGCCCCTACCGATCCGGAAGAGAACCTTGATCAACCAAAATCTTCGATTTCTACTGTGCGACCATTTTCGAACAAGTTCCAAGTCGACGCGCAAGACTTTCCAAGCTCGATTAACATTTATCCACTGAAACACGAGTCAATTCGAAGCGGTTTTTATACACGCTTTTTCTCATTTCTACGGACCCCTTACCCGGAAATCGATTTAGCGAAAAACTATCCGATTTTGATACACGTGACTTTTCCCGTCTGCGCGGTACGTGGTCCTTCGCGGAGACTCTCGAGAGGCGAACGGAAAGAGGAGAGCGAGAAGTGGAAGAAAAGTACAGTGTCTTTGGAATTTTGCCAAGAACCTCGGAACTGTAAAGTATATTCATCTTGAATTCTGTTACCGAAACCGAACATAGCGACGTATATCCGCCCTGAAATCTTCGAAACGATTCTCACGATATTCTCTTTAATAAAATTCCAGGGCTGCCGTATTTGTCCCGCGCAAATCCTGCAACCGTTAGAATAACGTAAACGTCTATTTTCCACTGCGGCAAGATACACCGGAAAAAAGAAAGGATAGAAACGCTTGGATCGCTGGACGGAAGCTTCGATTTCATTCTAAAACCGTAAGATAGCTAAACGTTTGCACAACATTTGATCAATCTTCGAGACGTGCCCGCGATAAGTCATGTTTATATGTTTAGCACGAGACGTAGGCTTAAGAGAACTTGATCGGCACGGGTTCTCGGCTTCGATACGAGAACCGTGTGTGGCGCGCGTGTACAATGGAATGGCGAACACATTTCTAGCCCGTTCTCGCGCGCCGTTTAGCGTATACAGACACACACATAAAACTTTTTCATAGTAACATGAAGCCGAACCGGGGGACACGCGAGCGTGTTTAACTTGAACGAAAGTGCACGGTTCCTTGGGGAACGAGGACCACAACCGAAAACCGACGTCGAGGAGAAGCTTCCCTGGGACGCGCTGTCAACAAACGTTTCGAATTTTTATAAGCTTTTTACTTTTGCACCACTAGCGAATTCTGTCCGTACATCGTCGCACGTTTTACACGTGTCCTAACACTCCACGTAAGGTGGGAGCCGAGTCGACAAAACAGTCAAAGATTTTACGTCGCAGATGACCAATACTTAAGACACTTCTACTATTTTCCTAAGTATTTAGAGATTACGTTAAGAAACGTACTCGAGAAAAAGAGAGAGAGAGAGAGAGAGCGTGAGAGATAAGTGGGAGAAGGATGATCGTGACACCGTAACATCTCCAAGCAAACCTAATCGTGTCATGTTTTGTCTCGCTCTCGTTGCGAAACTCAGAACCGATTAATCTGGAGCACTTTCGAAAACATGATACGATGCTTGGTCGAGCCTAAATTGTTAAACGTACCGATATAAGCAATCCAGCATTTCATTCGAAGCTCTACGCCAACGTTATTCGTTCTCGTTCTATGATATCCTCCGCCATTTTGAATAATAAAATGGCATGGACACGTATGCGTATCGAAACACGAAGCGGATCTCGTACTCGTAGATCTGTAACGTTTACTTAACGGGGATTGCGCGAAGAAATGAGTCTCCTATCATCCTATGCTCGCGTAGACTCGTTGACAATTTTCTTTGGAGATGTTACTGTCACCCCGGCGACGAAACAGTGAGAATGCGAACAGTGTAATCGTAATTTCAGGGCCGCCAGGTCGAAGACCTAGCGATCTTTCACCGAATCGCGTTTTAGTACAGAGCGCCTCCGTTCCTCTTAAGCGCCGGCTATCAAAAGCGTTCGCTTAGGCGAACGTTTAGGACATCCTCTTCAGAAGTGTTCTATCGGTAGAGATCGGGTTCGATCACCGGGAGACGAGGACGTACAAATTGTCCAGGTTACTCTGACGTTCCGTTGAACATGAACGCAACGGTCGATCAGATTGAATTTCAGTTAGACCGTTTACAGACACACCATGAAATCAACCTCATAGCACCCCTTGTCCTCAGTATCAAAAGCAGATCGCCAGCCCATAATCTCGTCATGAAATTCGGTTTCATCGTGCACCTCGTTGAGCGAGACCGCGGGTTCCACGAAGGCTTGGGATTCACCTGATCGTTCTCCCAACGAGATCGTGCAGGAAGCCGATGATCGATCGCTTCGCCATCATCGCGCGCCGGTATACTCACGTCCGTATCAATTACAGACCTGCCCGAAAAGTGTGAAACACGCACCTTGATTCTATCATTCTTCACGTAATTCTCCTTTTACCTCCTGACGACCCGTCCACCACCCTACCACCCGCCCTTAAACCCCCCCCCCCCCCCCCCCCAAGACCACCGGCTGACACGGCTCTCTACTAGAGATTTCCTTTTCTTGGTTCAGACGCGAGACAAAACACGGTAAAAGAATGCGAAAGTGGAGACAGTGTGCTAAGCACAGACACGATGGAGGAGTCAAAGCGGGAGGACAAGCAGAAAGAGAATCCGGACAACGGGAGCCAAGAAGAGACGAAGAAGGAGGAGAAGGAAGTGGTGGCGGAGGAGCAGGTGGACGAGTAGAAGCCTTGCCTAGCCACTTGCAACGGGGAATGAAACCGTACGCTTGTCGAGTTAAATATAGTGACTTCGGAGTAAACGAAAATAAAATAAAAGAAAAAAGAAAAACGACGCCCTATGACGCGATGGAAATTTCAAAGTATTTGAAATTTCAAACTTCCAAAGTATTTGAAATTTTAAAGTATTTGAAATTTCAAAGTATTTGAAATATTAATTTATTAATATTTGAAACTTGAAATATTAATTTAATCAATATTTCAAAGTATTTGAAATATTAATTTATTAATATTTGAAACTTGAAATATTAATTTATTAATATTTGAAATTTGAAATATTAATTTAATCAATATTTCAAAGTATATGAAATTTCAAAATTTCAAAGTATTTGAAATATTAATTTAGTAATATTTGAAACTTGAAATATTAATTTAATTAATATTTCAAAGTATTTGAAATCTTAAAGTATTTGAAAGTTTAAAGTATTTGAAATTTCAGTCGTTGTCGAATGGTTAACCGTTCGCGTGTCAGAAAATTCAAAATTCCTCGGAGAAGGACGTTCGTTCGGTCCAGTTGTGTACCGCGAAGGGGGTTGTATCGTTACAATTTATCATTCCACTAAATCTAATCAATCTCTTAACAACCCGAAACGATGCAACATCCAATTCTCGTCTAAATTGAACGTGATCCGGGCTCGTTTGTAAATCGGCAGTGAATTTTCTTTTTGTAGAACAAACCGAGGGTCCGTTGTTAGAATCGGAATCAGTTGCTAGAGTGGATGTCTAAGTCACTGTATTTGTTCCGACGACCATAGCGTGGTGACCATGCACATGAGAACGCGCCAACGTCTGTGGAGTGAGATCTTGCCCCTTTCGGTATGGCCATGGACTATAGTCCTCTTTTTAGTGGAGCATGCGAGGAGAGTATAGTCGACGATTAAGCGCTTAAGTTGGTGGGTCGACTATACGGATAATGGTCCATCTATAACCGATCGTATACAGTTCTTCTAAATTATCGTCGATTATAATCATCCAATTAAGATCGATATCTATATAGAGACTACAGTTGACTATATCTCCGAGCCCGCATCGACTATAGTCTCTCTCTCCGATCGATCCCGGTTCGATCGTAGCCGCTCGTTCGACAACTATAAAAACTCGACGATCGACTTTCTGTATCCTATCCTTTTATCCGAAGTACCTGTAGTCTACTATCTGGACGCTTCGTCGAGCTTCTACCGACTATAGTCGATGGCCCCACGAGTGCGCTTACCCTTAGACTGTAAGTCGACTATAGTCATCGCTACACGCTTACACGATCCAGCCGTTGACGATCGGATCGATGGCTGACCGATTTACTATCACTCGAGGCGGTTGACTACAGTCGATCGCTTAATTAAGTGCTTAGTTTCAAGCCCGCGTGCCAACAATCGTTAGCAGCCGCTAAACGTGCACCTACCCGCTAACTATAGTCGATGGCTGTTAATCCCGAGCGTCGTATCCGTTTCAAGAGAGGAAGAAAGAATGACAGAAATAGAATGAAAGGGGGAGAGAGAGAGAGAGAGAAAGAGAGAGAGATATCATCGACATGTAGCGAGCTGTAATATCTTCATTTTCCAACCAGCAAGACGTCCATTAAACACGATTTTAATCATCGACAGCACTATGCGCCAACTGTACACGCTATACCGAGAGGGTTGCCGTTACTTACGACTGTATGATACTAGGGAAAAATTGTGTTAATATACATAGTAATACGTAAAGAAGATATTTACGACGCAGTTAAAGAAATAAAAAAGATTAACAAAAAAAAAATGAGGGAGAGAAGAAATGGAGCAAAAGCGAAGGAAGGGAAAGCAAGAAGAAGGATAACGATGATGATAATGATGATGATGATGATTATGTAAGGAATATATGGAGAAGCAGAGAGAAAGAGAGAGAAATTGGAATGGAGTAGCGTTAGTTACTACCGTGAACACACGCCTATAAGATAATTTACGCTGATCCGAAGAGGCTGAGAGCAGAGGAGAAAGAAACGAACGCGTTTCCTGTTTCTGTGTGCTCGTGTGCAAGTGGCTGAACCGCGTGTTATGTGAGAGCTAGAGTGATGGAGCACATGTTTGCGTGCAAGGAAGAAAATTATGCTCTCAAACTCGTTTCGCGATGTAGACGACGGAGCAGAGAGAGAGAGAGAGAGAGAGAGAAAGAGAGTGAGAAAGAATGAACGTGAGAGGAGAGAGAGAGAGAGAGAGATGGAAGGAAACAAGAAACAAAACTGAAGCATGTACACACATATATATGTATGTAATGTATAAATACAGAGCGCATATATATGAATATATATATGTATGTATAGGTAATTACACAGGCGACATTATATGACGATTTAAAGAGGATAAGAATTAGCGGATGGAACGGGGCCGTGGAGAATGAAGCGTTGAGAGGAAACGAGAGAGAGAGAGAGAGAGAGAACGTGTATGCGTGTGTGTGTCTGAGAGAGAGAGAGAGAGAGAGAGAGAAAAAGAGAAGAAAGAGAGAAAAAAAGTAGCGAATTCTTATTACAACTGCTATGTTTACGATCGTCACCGATTATTCGAATTATTAAACGATGTTCTATGAAATCCTAAATGATTACGACGAGATACGACGGCATGATATATCGGCCGTCGCGTTTTTCGCTACGTTCACTTTCTCGGATGTGTTTAGTTTCACACGGTCACACACAGAACACACATAGTCGGTATGGTAATTGTAGAATATTAATGGATATGTGTTTAAGCGAGGATCGACCGCCCTCGTTCGCGGGGCTCTATATGATAATATTATTATTGTACATTTTGTGGTTTATTTAACAATAAAACGATAATGTTAATTGAGCTGCGATTTTATTCGCGATCCATAGTCGGACAAGGAGGATGCACGTACGTACAGAGCAGGCGAATGAACTCGAAAAGCTTCTTTTTATTCATCTTACGAGATTAGCCGTACGAGTACATAAACGCGCCATTTTGCGGTCGCCATCGCGATTCGTTAATAGTAGCGGGAGATTCTTTTCACGTGAAACAACTGCGGATCCTTTGATCGCGACTTTGCAACGATGATAATCTTCCGAGATCCGAAAGGGCATCGATCGTGTTTGATACTCTGAATTTGTGTTACTTTCCATAAAACCGAGAGCATTGATAGAAGCGTAGGATTTTTCCGAATTTTTAAACGAACAGTTGACTTTGTGCATTGTCGGCCATTGTTAACTTACTTGCTCGTCGAATCACACAAATATACTTTTGGCATACACATTCCTCTAAACAGAAACGTATGAGTCTAAGTAGATCTATAGTATAATCGATACTATACTTCATAAACAGTTGAGCAAAGTAAGATTCATCGTACCGTTTGTAATGTTAACGCTAAACCTACCGCATCAGGTCGAATGACCTTTTTCAGATATTCTATTCTACAGTTCTTTGTAGACACAACGAAATTATCTTCAAGAAATTAATCGATTTCTTTATTCATTCATATATTGTAATCAAAATCACGTAAAATTAAAGTCAGTTAAATCTTGCAATTTTTGTAAGTCACAAATATCCGTTAGGCAATCGTAATGCTCGGTAGGTTTAGTATTAAAGATTCTCGAAGCGATAATTGAAACTAGTCGAAAATTATGCGATTCTCGAGAAAAAAAGAATCCATCGAATCGATTGAAAGAAGCCCTTGCGCCAACCACGAACCAACTTCTAAACTAAATTTTAAACCCATTGCCTGCAGCGCAATCTTGCACAGAATCATCAATACAATGTACGGGAAGATAGTTGCATGTCAATCGAACACGGGTATGTTCGTTCACCAAAATTCACATTTCGCTCGCATAGGTGCGCGACGCATTTATAAAGCAAATATAAACGTAAATATGTACAAAGATAAAATAAATTCGGAATTGGTAAAAGAATAAATGTGTTACAGTTGAAAAATGAAAGGAAACTTGCTCGTGTGTATTGATAAATCTGAGAGTGCATATATAAACGCCTTTCCTAGTCAAAGGGTTAAATACACGATCGAATCTTCATGGTGGAGAACAGCCAGAAGGAGTCAACCAAGTAGAACCTTTTTGATCATCGCACCACTGACAACTTCGTCCCCGTCCCGTGACTCAATGCACTTCTTGCTACACAGGTATTGTAGCAACGGCAAACGGTACTTGCCGCAGAAATCAACGAACTTCACGTGCTCCACTCGGTTGTTGAAGAACACACCTGCGAAACAAAATATCGGTTTCATAGCCGTTCATGCTAGGTGCGCAACTAACTTTCCCGGTTTCGCATATGGGTGACGCCAACGACGCCTGCAGTCGATGTACAGTGAATCACTTTAATATTCGGACACTATACAATTTTTACTTTGCCACATAGTAATTTTGTTCACGATGAAGAAAAAAAAATTAAGTCTAAATTACATTACTGTATAGGGTTTAGTTAATAAAAGCATAATGTCTATTTATATAATTACTAATGTTTACTAAGTATTCTATTTTAAACGAAACAATGTCTAGTTTTAACGCGACAATAATATTCGGACACCTCGGAATATAACAATTTGCGTGAGCTACTGTGATATTTAATGCGATACAAACATTACAGTCTGTGTAAATTGTCTCGAACCTCAGAAAATCAGTTGTGTTTAGATATTCACTAAGTTCACTGATAATAATCGGACGTAAGAGAAACACTTTATACAACATTCGCCAACTTATCATTTTTCACAATGCAAAAGGTGACTCGTATAGAAAAATTGCAGCAATGCTTGAAATTAGTAACAGTACAGTGCGAGATATTAAAAGATTTAAATATGAAGACCGAATACAATCTATTCCGCAAAGAGGCCAACAAAAATTTTGGACACGCGAGATAAAAGAAAAATTATAAGAAAAATAAAGAAATATCCTACATTATGTGCACGAAAATTAGCTGCCGAATTATTAGAAGAGACTAGAATGAAAGTGTACCCCCAAACAATACGCAGAGCATTAAAAGAATGTGGTTATAATGGACGAGTTGCTCGGAAAAATCGTATGCGAATGTAACTAATAGAAAGAAAAGATTAAACTTTGCGAGAGAATTTGTTTTAAAAGAAGATACGTGGTGGAATGGCGTTATTTTTAGTGATGAAAGTAAATTCAACATTTTTGGATCGGATGGGCGAAGAATGGTGTGGCAAAAAAAAAATGAAGAATTAAAAATTAAAAATACGAAGCCGACTATAAAGCACGGAGGTGGAAATGTACTTGTATGGGGATGTATCTCAACATTTGGAACAGATGAATTAATTTTTATTGATAACATAATGGACAAAAATGTATACCTGAACATTTTAAAAAATAATTTACGTAAAAGTGCAATAAAAATGGAGATTCAGAATACATTTCAGTATTATCAAGATAATGACTCCAAGCATAAGGTACGTATCGTACAGGAATATTTGCTGTATAATTGACCAAAATTATTACAACCGCCACCTCAGTCTCCAGATCTGAATCCTATAGAGAATTTATGGGATGAACTAGACCGACGAATTAGAACAACTGCAATAACATCTAAAGAAATGTTAAAAGAACGACTGAAAGAGGAACGGAATAATATTAGTACAGAATATTTGAAAAAAGTAATTTGCAATATGCCTCAACTATTAAAAGAAGTCATTCGTCAAGAAGGATATCCTACACGATATTGAATTACTTTTCGATTGTAAAAATTAGTACAAAAACTATCAGTTTTTAAAAGTGTCCGAACATTATTGTAACGTTAAAACCAGACATTGTTTTGCTTAAAATAGAATATTTAATAAACGCTAGTAATAGTATAAATAAAATTTATATTTTTATTAACTAGACATTATGTAGGAATATAATTTAAAATTAATTTTTTTTCCTTCATCGTGCACAAAATTACAATTCGAGGGCATTTGT
>CM052097.1:8244084-8271170 GCA_028453745.1 Agapostemon virescens
GTTTTTTACACACACATAGTACTTCTTTGCAGTATGTTCCTTTTTGTTAGTGGAAGGTATATGTTCTGGAAAATGTGCCCAATGTTTTGCCTGGTAATCGTGTTGGGTATTCACTTCGCAACGGTTTGTCGCGTGACGAGTAATTAAGAATTACTTCTGCGATATTCAATCGAAACTCTACATTCAATTGCTTTGTTGAATTAGGCAACTTAGAATACAGAACATAAGTATTATAAATAGCTATGTCAAGCAGATAAAAGGGGAGAACATCTTGAACATTTTAAATGAGACAGAATCGACGTACGATTTTCGACGTCCGCCAGAGGATGGGCCAAATGGATGACGTCTAACAGACGTCATTGTATGCCAAGGGCTTAATAGCATTAAACGTGTCGAATTTTCTGCCTGGAAACTACAATTTGTGGACGGCAATGATTTTCTGTTATCATTTGAAGAAAACTGCTGCAGAATCGCGTCGAATGCTTGTCGAAGGTCACGGTGAGCATGCTCTCTTGGTAAACCACAGTGCTTTCAGTCGTTTAACAAATTCAAAATTGTCGACTCTGTCGTAAGAAACGAAGAACGTGGAAGATCACCGAAAAAGTTTGAAGACAGCGAATAGCAAGCATCGTTGGATGAGGATGGTGATTAAACCCAACAACAACTCGATCGATTAAACGTGATACGACGAGGAAAATGGGAATGGCAATACTATTATTCAAAACAATTTTTATATCGCTATGTTTCAATTTCAGCAATAGATAAAAATTGAAGTGTTGCACGCGCGAGTAATAACAATAAACTTTCCTTACACGAAAGGAAATTAACCATGTGCAAATGAACTATTCTAGATCAACAAATGTCTCGATTCTGGAATTAAAATTGTTTGGAGCGCAAAAGGGTTAAAAGGCAACGAAATGTGATTTTGCTTCATGATAATGGACCATCGCACACAGCAAAACCGGTCAAGGTAACGATTCAGGCGTTTAGTTGAGAAATACCTTCGCATGCGGCTTGTTCACCAGACTTGGCTCCATCCGATTGTTATTTATTTGCATCGATGAGACACGTATTTGCAGAGCAGCGCTTCACATCTTACGAAAATGTACGAAAATGGCTCGATGACTTGTTTGCCTCAAAAGAGGAACAGTTGTTTTAACGTGGCATCCATAAATTGTCAGAGAGATACGAAAAACGTCTAGCTACCGATGGGCAATACTTGAAATAAAATATTTTGTATAATTTTCATACGATAAACTTTTAGTTTCTATAAAAAAAAAATTCCGGTTTCATATTGACATACCTGGTACAGTTCCGTTGAAAAACGTTCGAACGAACGGACAGTTTGATAAATTGAACGGATTGGATAACGGCAAACATTTTTCGCGTTGCTGGTTTATCTCGTACACGTAAACAGTGTGATCCAATGACGATTATGCGAAATGTTTTCACTTGCGACTAGTCTGCTGTCTCTAATGTGCAAGTCATTTTTCAGCAGATCTTCTGTTTTGTTCTTCTATCTCGCGAGTACCATTGCTTTCACAGACCGCGAACGAACTGTGCGAGATAAGCCAAATCGAACGACACAAGAAATATGCAAATCCAAACGCAAAGAGGAGGGGGGGGGCTCTCCTCTCTCCCTTTTCTGTGTCTTCCGAAACGATTCACGCGTTTCGAAAGTCTCGACTAATCAACGTTGCAAAATCGACTCGAATTTTTTGCAATTACAAAAATCATAGGTGAGCACACTTCGTCGGTGGGATTTGTGAATTTTGGACCGCAGAAATGGGCGAGTCCATTTTTCTTATCAACCGTTCAGGAATAGACGTTGAGAATGCCGTTTTGCTTGGTCACTGACAGGTTACATAAATCAACGGAGAAGGTATAACCAGATAAACGGGTCAAAGCTACCTTTCGAATGAGTTTAATCAGAAGAAAATCGTGATAAGAAAAGAATCTCTTATTCGTTAAATAGGTAATAACTAGCCAATCAGACGATTTCAATCTACGTAAACAAATTTTCGAGAAATGTCGCAATCGGACATAATATGTTGAAAGTGTTGCAACACTCGAAATACGGTGACTATTAAAACTGCGAGGGTTACGTAATTTTCAATTTCCATAAACAAATTTCGAGGAAGCCTAATCAAATGAAATCTCATCTTCGACGATTCAGCATTTCCGTTAGACTTCATAAATTATAAACCAAAATCTTCGTTGGTTTTTCATTTAATTTACTAGCTTCACACGTTGCTTCTCTGAATGGTAAAATTCTTACATAATCTGCTTACTGAATAATCTCGACTTTTATGAATGATAATATAGGATGTGAGAAGCATGTGTGTGTGGAGCGAGAGAGAGAGAGAGAGAGAGAGACGGTGATGGTATGATTGAAACTTGATGCGACTGCGACAACGTTTGGTAAAAGCAGTATGACTGAGAGGCGATTTGACTGAAACACTTTATGAAAGAAGCGACGTCGGCGCCGTGTGTTTGAGACGCAATGTGTTAGATGTACAGTGCGTTTGAAATGAAGAATAAAAATGTTACATCCTATCGTTCCATCTTATCAGGTCTATTAATATGAAACCGGAATTTGTCCATCCGTGGCGCTTACTGTCAATGTATTGGGTTGTTCGGAAAGTAATTTCGTTTTTTTTGTGAAAATGAAAGACAATTTTCGTATAATGAACAAATATTTTATGAAATTATATATTGGCCATTCTGGTCAATTACCTTTTGCAATCTTTCTGGTAGTAGCATGATTTCACGCTCATAAAATTTTTGGTCTTTGCTGGCAACAAAACTGATCGAGGTGGTTTTTGACCTCCTCATTTGAAGTGAAGGTTTTACCGTTTAAAAAATTTTGTAGTGACCGGAACAAATATTAATCCGAAGATGCCAGATCTGGAGAATATGGTGGGTGTGGCATTGTTTTCCATTCAAGCTGTAAAAGCTTTTGGCGAGTGACCAAACTTGTATGAGATCTCGCATTATCTTGGTGGAACACTACACCTTTTCTGTTGATTAATTCTGGCCTTTTCTGTTGAAGTGCATCATTCAGTTTGTCCAGCTGATGACAGTAGACTTCCGAATTTATTGTTGTGTTATCCGGTAAAAGCTCAAAAAAAAAACGATTCCTTTAAAATCTCACCAAACAGACAGCATCACCTTTTTTTGATGGATATTGGTTTTGGAAATGCTTTGAACCAGTTTATCTTTTTTTTGACATTGTTATATAAAACCCATTTTTCGTCCCCAGTAATGACGCGCTTCAAAAATGGATCATTTTCGTGACGTTTGAGAAGCGAATCACAGACGTCAACGCGACGACACAAATTTCTCTCCGTGAGAACACGGGAACCCATACATCGACCTTCGAGGCTAAACCCAGGCCTTTCAAGTGATCATAAACACTTGAATTTGATAAATTTAACCTCTCACCGATCTCACGTGTTGTTATTCGCCTGTTTGCGTCAACTAATGCCTTTATCGTGTCTTTATCAGCTTCAACCGGCCTTCCAAAACGTGGTGCATCTTCGACATCAAAATTGCCGATTCGAAATTTTGTAAACCAGTTCTGGCACTGGTGTACTGTCAACACATCTTCTACATACACGTCGGTTAATTTCTTTCTGGCTTGAACAGCATTTTTACCTTTTCTATAGTAAAAAAGTAAAATATGACAAAAATGCTGCTTATTGCTCTCTATATTTAAAAGAGCACCAACCAAAAACTACTGCGTAGAATCATTTGGACTTTTTCACACACAAGCCTTGCTATATCAGCTCTCAAAACACATAATGATTATGCGGCTTAAGTGTGAAGTTGGGTGCAAAAAAATACAATTAAATCCTCTGTCGTAAAAAAATGAAATTACTTTCCGAACAACCCAATAGTTATCGCCAAACCGTGTCAATTATGCCGTTTTCGTATTTTGACGTCCGCGTTGTGTGTTTGAGACGCAATGTGTTAGATGTGCGGTGCGTTTGAAACCACCTATGCGATTCTGTGTAATTTAGGATATAAGGAGGTCCCGAGGAGGCCTCGCTCTCATTCGTGTTTGTCCTGTGTGGTTGCTCATTCGATTTGCATTCGTTGCTCATTCGATTCGTTCCTGTGTGGTTATCCCACCTGGTGTACTCTTTGCATTCTGTGCGAGCGCGATTCTGTGCGAATCCACCAATAAAGGGCTACCATTGATAATACAATTGCGTGATGCGTTGCGTGACACTATCTTTCTCCTCAACGCGTTCAATCAAAATACATAAGGTTCATAAAAATCCCACAGTAATGTCAACAACTCGTTATGACATTAACACTAGAACTATCAAACCAGTCATTTTGACTGGTCCCTAGTCTTTTCTTTCCCAATTATTGAAATTATAAAAATATTTTCATTAGAAATTTTTAGATGTACTTCTTTAACACTTTGACTGTCATGTCACCCACATATGGGTGACAGAGTAATTTGTCCATTTTTTAAAATAAATTTGTACATTAGTATAATCGTTGCACTACATTTAGTTGAAATCTGGAGAATACGAGAAGGTCGAATGATAACTATGTGTCGTACATTTTAAATTCTACATTGTTGTTTCATCAAATAAATTACTTTGATTTTGTGGAATTTTTGAGGTTGTTGTTCTAGCAGTTAAAGTGTTAATAACGTACATGCTACAATAAGAATTATATGAAGTTTTAATGGATGCAGTCTCGTTACTATTACAAAGCAATGTATATCGTTGGATTTATTGTTCGGTAGTTCTAGTGTTAACATAAAAGCGTTGCTCGTGTAACTAATGTAAAAGTATGCATTTTTCGTCATTTTTTAGCTGAACTATCTTTCATAATCAAAGTTTACAACGAAAAAATCGAGAGGAATTTTCCATATGCGCTGTGTAACCATGTGTAAGATTCATTTAGAATTTCAAAGCGAAACTGAAAGAAAAAATGTAGGAGAACCGAGATTTTTCTGGTAGTTATCCTTTATGGACAAGGTACAATGTCGAAACATGGCAAAATCGTGTTTTTTATAGTACGATGTGCGTAAGAATCGGTTTAACTTTACCGTTGGTCTCTTAACTCCGTTAACTTTTCATAGCGACGATCGCAATGAATGAATTCTAAAAAGATACAGATACACAGATATATGTAACTCCGTGAATCGAGTTATCTCATTCACTTTCTCCCTATTCTAGGACACACAGAAATCTAGTGTACAATTGTACGTACGTGTCACAAGTTATCTAATGCGCAGCCGATTTGTCACGATGACCGACAACCAAAAAAGTAAATTATGCGTGCGTTTCTTTTTTAATCTTCCACATTGATAGGATTTATTATTTGTCGTTCACGGACATGGCATTGGCATAGAGAAGATTGCTCCGAATTGCACAATTGATGTCACGTTAATCGTTACGGTTTGTCGGAATTTCAACTGAATCGATTATTTCAACTATTTTAATCCATGCACTTTGGATGTAGTTTCTTTCCAGTTCGCGGATCAATTAATTATAAACTGTTGGTCTCGTACTCTACATATTCGCACAGGTCATACGTTCTTTTAAATCGGATAAAAACGTTTCTACAACGTTCCATTTTGTAATCTCAAGAGCTTGGACAATAAAAAAAACAAACAAGATTAAAGCATGGAATGCGGCGATATCGTAAAAGTAACAAGTAATGCTCGCAATCTAGAACAGTAGAACGTTTGTCAACAACTCGACTTTGCAATCGTCCTTTCCAAATAATAACATCGAAGCCTAATAGCGCGTCAATTGACACTAGCATTGGCGTAACATTCACGGTCACAAACTTGTCGCGTGTAAAATATTCAAGCGATCTTCTTGCATTCTTTAGACAACAAAGAACCTCTTATTCGATCATTTCCAATTACACAACGTACAATTACAAGTACGACCATCGCTGAAAACAGACAAATCCTATAATCCAGAAATACCTAACGCTCTATAAACGATATAACTAAACTGAAATCAAAGCCCGTTTTATAGAATAACATTTTTCAATATAAAGTGTCTTCTATTAACATTTTTTAACGAAAAATCTCTGCAATATCGATCAACGTACGCACATTCGAATTTCCTACCGACACGACCATGTCGAACGAGAAATAGTTCACTAGCAAGCACAATTATCGAAGTTCGCTGCGTGGTTCCTTTTCAAAAGTTCTGACAGTGGCGCCACTCGCGCAATTTCCGGTCACTGGACACCTTAAGGGAGTATGGTCGATTGGAACAAAGACTGTGCACCGTCGTTTAGTCTTTCGTTAAGAATCGCCAGCGCACGTCGATGAAAGATTTTCGATCGCACCGAACAATCCGATTACAACCGATCGGCTTACCTCGTCGTTGATTATTCGTAACTTCGAAGCCGCTGATTCGAAACGTCTTCGGCCCCTTCTGTATCCTACCGTTCTTTTTCTCTATCCGCTCGAGCCGGTTAGTTTCGTTGGTTTCAGAGTCTCGTGGCACGTACGCTCGCTCACGGATCACGAGAAAACTGGGACGCACGATCGAAACCGCGGAGATCGAGACCGAACGATATCTCTCGTTTTATCTTAGTTTTATTTTCGTTCGGAAGCGCTTGCAAACGACATCGTAGGAAAACCCAAGACAAACTGTGTACAGTCGTCGCGACGACATGGCAGGGAACGGCCGAGACCAGCGGAAACGTGCGCGTCCAGTCGAGAGAATGCTAACCATCGTGCCCCCTGCACTGGATGCTGCCATTCGGTCCTTCGGAACGAAGCGAAACGGGATCCGACAAGATACAGTGGGTGCTCAAACTGTTGGGACACTTAAAATGAATCTTCGATTCGCGCGAAGTCGATGAATTTTTATATGGGAATCTAATTGCTTTGTATTCAATCGCAGCACGGTGCGACCGAGAAAACGTTATCAATTCAGATTTTGAGGAGGGGCGAGGAACGGGAAAATTGCAATGGCGGGTCCCTTTTCACCAGCGTTCGAGATACTCACGAAAAACCGTCAAAACAAAGCGTTTCTCAATTCGTTACATGTTATCGAGTCGTTGAACGCGTGTATTTGTTTCTTTTTACAGAGACAATGCCGTTTTACACGTTGTAATGCGCCATCCAGTCGGATCATTAAATCAGACAGGTTGTTCCTCGCGGTTGGTAACAGTTGTACAACTGTAAAATTACCTTTGGCTAGCTTAAGGGGGGAAATTCAATTGAAAGCCAGAAATTTGCAAGATTTTGCGGAATTTTTTTCGACAGAAAGAAATGATGGTACATTTTTGAAACTTTGGAATCTATTAATATCTATATTAGAGTACAAAAATATGTTTTTTTTAATCTATAAATTTTCAAAATGGCCGTCTTATTGCTAACATATTCCAACAGGTCCGCGCGGGAGGTGGAAATCGGCATGACATGTAACGCCTGTTCTATCCTTCTGAATCACTAAAAACAGAAATAACGTATTATTCAAATCAATAGTTTCTAATTGTACCTAAATCCAAATTGAAAAATTGAAAATTGGAAGATTTATATGCGTTTGAAAAAAATATTCATTCTTTAGAGGTTTTCTTGTGTACTTTTTTTATATTTTTTGCAATGAAAAAGTACTGTTTACAGAAACAATTAGGTTTAGCGACAAGGTAGTAGTGTTGTGAAGTTGTGATAACAATTTCAGAAAGATTGGTTGAGTAGTTTCTGAGTTACATTTCCCGCCAATTTGAAAAATCATGTTTCGAGAAAAACGCGTTTAAAGTTTTGATACGTGAAAACTGTATAATATTTACAACTTATCGGTTAATCGGCAATTCCAGGACCATATAATAGTCCTTCAGCTTCCTCGAAAAACTCGTTCTGCTGAATTTGTTGTTCTCTTTGTCTTTTTCCGGTCTCTTTAGAGATTGAAAGGCTACGCCGTACTTGTCTAACCAGCCGGTGCTCGTTCATTTTAGCAGCGTACTCCTTACACTGTCTTCCTATTATTAGTTGCAGCTCTGCCATAAGTTGCAACATTGTTGCGTGGCCCTCATTAAAAATTGTAGCCGTAATTAAAACGGCTATTTCTACAATTTTTTACCCTGAATTTAGGTGTTTAGGCGCGAATCGCCAGATTGTTGCATTGAAACTTTCGTTCGCATTCTGAGTATGACCGCCTAAACACCTTTTCAATATGTCTTCCTTCGACATATCTTCATAAATAGGTAGAATATGTTTTTGAACTTCTGAATTGAGGGGCTCAGGATGAAAAAAATTTTTCACCAGTCGCTCTGCTTTTCTGCCATTTACACCAGCTGTTTTCTCCTGGCGGACAGTAACTGTGTTGCGGATTTTCGTTTGTGGAGCACAAGTGGTAGAACATAGCCATGATCTCTCTCTTCATATCTTCAACACTGTTAACATTCCTTCGTATGGCTAAGCCATAATAGGCGGTAAGTTTTTTTTATTAACATTTCTGTTAACTTATCCTTCCCACCGAGTTTTTCCTTCTTTTTAACGGCTCGGAGTCGAGTGCCCATTCTCTTTTCGACATGACCGATGCACTCACTTTTTACCACGATTAAATCGTCGCCATATGGATTGACCTCTAAAATACCTTTAAAAGGTAAAAAAATAAACTGCAAATTATCGGCGCGCTGCTTGGCCACAGCGGCGCTCAAGAGGCGTATCACGCTTGGAGGCTATAGGTTCAAAAGTACTTCGAAATCCTTTTTCAAATTTTAGGATTATATTCTTGACATGTTAAACTAACCATATATGCAAAACAAAATTGCATTTTTTGAAAATTCTAATTGGATTTCCCCCCTTAAGATGATCCAAGTGTCGTTGAAAACTTTCTTGGTCTGCCTGTCTTCGAGGCTTTCGTCGTTTACCTTAATCCACCATCGGCAGCTTTTTTCAATTATTAATCCAAGCCCACGAATGAATTTTAATGTGTAAACTTATATAATGTGATTGGTATGGAACCCTTGAGTAAATGTCTAGTCTCCGAGGTAGCCTAAGTACCTGTAAGTCGTAACATCTACGATTAATTAATTTTCAGTTTGTTTTGAGTTCTTCATTTTGTTCTTGAAGATTAGGTCGCACTAGTGTGCGACTTAGCTTGGCTCTCGTGAATCCTCTTGTCAAAATTAACACGCTCCCATTGGAGATCCTTCTGGGGCTGTAATATCTAGTCTCCGAGGTAGCTTGAGTACCTGTAAGTCGTTGCGACCACGATTAATTAGTTTTCAGTTTGTTTTGAGTTCTTCAACTTGCTCTTGGAGATTAGGTCGCACTCATGTGCAAGGCTAGCTTGGTTCTCGTGCGTGTGCAAAATAGGTTAGACAAGCCATACTCGTGTACGGGGTTTAATGTCGTATATTATCGCATTTTAGATGTCTACTTCTATTTTGTTTACTCCGTTTTTATTTTGTTTAAGTACAACAGTTGATCGTCGGTGTCGTTGGACAGAGCCTACTCATACAACAAAAAGAACTGATCGAACGAAAACTAATCATTCAATGAAGTCTGCTAATCGAAGAAAGATTACTTGTCGACCGAAATCTCCGGATTATTTAAAAGTTAGTTTAAATTGTATCTCATCGCATCTTCATTGTCTACTTCAATTTTGATTACTCTGTTTTTATCGTGTTTAAGTATGACTAGCCTACTGCAGCTGAAGTACAACTGCTGATCGTCGGTATCATCGGACAGAGCCTACTCATCCAACAGAAAGAACTCGTCGAAGGAAGATTGTCGAGCGAAATCTCCGAATTATTTCAACGTTAGTTTAAGTTGCTGAGCAATTATTGTCTTAGCTTCGCTTTAATAATCCCACTGATTAATTCGAGGACCAGCCGGCCTCATCACCATCGAACCAGTGTCTTCTACTCGGATTCGATTCCTTCATTCTTCTTCTCCATGAATCTCAACCTTCTGCTTTGATACTTCCTTCTTCTTCATGGATCAGAGCTTTCTTCTCCGATTCCTTTTCTTCCTTCCCCGCTCAAACCTATCTGCTGGAACTCCATTTTCTTTCTCGTGACTCGGAGACTTCTTCTCTGATTAAGTGTTTCGACTCGCAATAACTACTCGGCTTGCTTTAGTTATTAAGATTGTAACTCGTCGTTGTAAATACGTCGAGAGATTATTAACGTAACTATAGTATTACCCGATTTCCTTCCTGACCTCGACTATGTCAGGCTTACTTGCAGACTTCTAGACGGGTAGACTAGATAGGTAAGCTTAGGTATTCGTTTCAGTATTCTATCCATGTATTCTCGTGTTCCTTTTTAAGTCCGAATGCCCCTATAATGAAGTACCATCCTATTCTTTTAATTTGAATACTCTAGCGTTTAGAAGTTTCTTCGAAAATATATTTTAAGATCGACTGGGAAATGCTTTCTTTAATCCTAAGAAATTTTGTCGATGTCGACGGTCGCGCGTTTTGATTTTCCAAAACGATTTAATGTAATTCCAACATTCGTAGTAGAAATGAAGTGTACAAGATACTTGATTTGCCCTACTATTACAAAAAGTGTATTGTAATCATTTTAAACACTTATAACGAATGTTCTGTATTTTTTTGCAATTATGTGAATATAAATTCTATAAAATTATTAAATGCTTACACGCATACCTTTTCTCTTTCTTTTAAAATAAGTACCTGCAATTTCAATAAAATAAGCATGATTATGCTTGCATTTGTCATTCTAGGCATACAAGAAATCACTATATTTTAATCATTTAAAGTGAAGTGAATTATATTAATTTGCGTTATAACATTTTTAAATTAAAATGTAAGGGTTATAAAATTTTTGTATTGTATTGGTACAATTCAACGTTGTCAAAAAAGATCTCCTTTTTTATACAATATGTACAAAAATAATAAATTTTAGCATTGGTAGTTTTTATACGAATATAAATACGGCAACATTGCACTTTTTAAGCTGACAACGCTGTAAAATTTAACTTCCTTGAACGCACGCTTCCATTGGTGAAATTCCATGTAATTCCCTAGAACCATATCTAAATACATAGTCAGTAAGTTGGTATCAATAATTGAAAAGTTAAAGTATAGAATGTTCTTTATGTTTTTAAATACTTTGCATCTGCATTTGCATTTTCATATTAAAAAACAGATATCTATTTTTAATCTAATTACAACATACACAGAACATTTCTTAATATTATCTGCAAAATGATTATACACGTATTTATGGTGCATTTTTTCAGGTTAGGAGAAACAATTCTGGAAGATCTCCAAATCCAGTAGAAAATAAGATTATTTGAAATTAGTGTCTCTTAAGGAACCTTACATTTAAATGGCGTTTCTGAAGCATTTTTTTTTTCCATATCTCAAACAAACAAAAATGTATTCTCAAAAATATGCTCCACATCTTCAATCACTGTATGCCCTACAGAGAGCAGTGTTAAAAAGCAGAGCAACCCACGAGAAATTATTATCAAAACCTAATGTTTCGGAAGAAGAATGGAAAGAATTACAGAAAGAAGTACTAGCAAATACATATGTGAAACCAGCGGGTCTTGATACTTTTGTTATAAGGACATGCCAAACTGACAATTTTATGCATACAGGAACGCAATATTATAAGTATCTAGAAAAATATAAGAAACCTAGTATATTGGCTACTGCAGAATATTTGCAATTGTATGAATATAAGAACGATTCATTGAGCGATGCAGAAAAAGAACATATTTATAAACTATATAAAGAAATTAGAGAAGAATACCCAGTATTGAATTCAACAATTGCTTCTAGTTGTATTATAGCTTTAGCAAAATTGGAAAATACAGATGAATGTATTAAAATTATAAATCATTATGAAGAACACGATAATTTCGAGGGTTTCCTTATAAAGGGATACGATGCTTTAATTGTCTCTTTTCTGAAGCAAAATAAGATGGATCTTATGTACGAGTATCTGATTCATTGTTGCAAAAGATATACAGGACCTTCGTGTAAGGTGTATGCTCATTATTTAAAATATTGTTTAAAAGATAGTCAAAATTTTAGTGCAAGGATTCAAAAATTATTTTCAATATGGGCAGAATATGGAATTATACCACATGAGAGAACTGTATTAAAATTTATAGATACTTGTAATGAACATGGTTGGTCAGCAAAAATTACGAGTCTACGCAGGTATCTAATATTGGTCTGGATTTTGATACTATATACTTTGCACATGGTATTATTTTAGATACATTTACTTTTTGTTATAGCAATACATGTCAAAGATGTAAACTGATTCTGCACCAATCGAATTTGACAGAAGAAGAGGTGCAACTTTTAAAAAAAGAAATCTTAAAAAAATTGTTTAGATCAGAAACCAATGCGACCTTCTGTCAAGGAGAACGCAATAATTTTTTAAGATTTATGAAAACACAAAAATCATATGATGTTGTTATTGATGCATTAAATGTTTTGTATGCAAAGATTGCCAGCAATAAGTTAAAATATATTGATAATGTAAGTAGTGGTATAACAAATAGTTAAAAATACACGATAGCCTTCTCAGTAATGTACAACTTTTGTAAATAAGAGCTTTGTGTACTGTTAATTCTTAATAATCATGTTTAATTACTTTACAGTTACTTCAGCTTATTCGTCATTTGCGTTTACAAAACAAAAGAGTGCTTGTAATTGGAAGATCACATATGACTAGTTATAAAAAACTCCTGAATATAAAAAATGTAAATCTTTATTTTGTTGACAATACGTGAGTATTATGACAATCTGTCTTTAATTATTTTCATACCCTGGTATACTATGTAACTAATGCTCTCCTAAAATTTCAGATCTAGTGACGATGTATTTATATTGTTTGCAACCATAGCAAGTGGAAAAGACACTATACTTATATCTAATGATTTTATGCGTCAGCATAAATTTCTTTTGAATGATGCAAAGATTTCGTGCCTTTTTAAAAGGTGGCAACATTTTCATCAGTATACATATTTTTACCAAAACAACAAGATTAATTTAACACCACTAAGTGGGTCCTATATGGATCCCGAGCATTATATAAATGGTTTGGTTCAAAAGACAGGAAGTTATTGGCATGTACCATTCAGAACTAATGTACCTGATGGCACGGTTAAATGGAACGCACATACTGCTCAGAACTGGTCATGTTTTAGGATACCTACCTAATTTGAAATTCACCTATTTTTCTATGTATGAAATAATATTTTAGCCTAATTTTATAATCTATTGCAATAAAAAATTCTGTTCTATCAAACTTCTCAATAATTGAATACTGAACTTGAATTTGAACTCAATAAGTGACTTTGAATAACTTAGCCCCTTGCCCTACAACAACGAGTCAGACTTGTGATCAAAATTTCGCACTGGATCTTCTAAACATGTATTTCCTTAACTTTCTTTAAACGGAAATAACAGTTTATTTAATTGTTGATTTTATGCGGTCATTGGAGAATAGCTAGGCACGCAGTAACTATAAATTTATCTATTCTTTTTGTCATTCTGTGTAGGACAAAGAAAGTCTAGTCACTGCTATTGTAAAATAAGTCATAGGCCAAGGGGTAATAATACAGAATTGTGATTCCCTCGATACCAAGTAAGTTTAGTCTGATATACTTTCTTTTATTTTTTAAAACAAGGGAGTTATTTGGATGGAATGTTTCAAATGCTCCACCCCATATAGTAATAAATTAATATAAATTATGACAATGCAACGTATCTTTTGCTTATGAAACAGTTGTGATCTAGTGCCTTGTATTAAAATAAACATCCAAGTTCCAGTGTCTTACGGTGGCACTGAGACACATACAAAGTTGTGTAGACGTTCGTTATTGGAAGTAAAAGAATCGCATTCCTTATTTAAGGAACAAACACTACAAACAGGGTAACCAGACATAAGGATATACATAACTACGTAAGAAGCAAATGATGGGCGCTGACGTTGACGTAGATATAATAGTAGGGAGCAATAGAGGGGAAAACAATGGTTATTTGTTTGCAGTATAGACGTCGTCATAATAGTCACTCGTTTGTGTGGAATATGTCGCCATAATAGTCACTTCTTTGTCTGGAAGATGCTGCCATATTTCAATATGACACACGATCAACGCGACACTTTCGCATTTACTTTCAAATTCAAATTGTATTCGTATGAGTACTTTTAGTGAATTTCGATTTTATAGCGAAATTTCAACTCTACCGTCTCAAAACAGCTCCTGCGCATGGTGCCTGCATGCACGAACATAGGCGCATAGTTTCACGAAGGTATGTTCGTTACTATCCCAAAATCATGAAGTTCACTGTACGTACTGACGAACACTCAAAATAATAAGGGATCCTATATCTTTTTACCATGAACATGATTCGAAGGCTACTAATTTGTATTCTAGCTTGTATTCTGAACCGAATTGCTACTATAGGTTGTATGCGAAGGTGTCACTTCTGTGATACCTTCTCAGCGTACAAGGATTGTCGCTGAGGATTTCTATGTTTCGAGTTCTGTTCTGTTCGCGGTGTCTGTACTCGTCTGGTTGCGATTTATTGTTAGTCTTGTTCACGATTTCTGTGTTAGTCTCTTGCGATTTCGTGGTAGTCTTCTTCGCGATTTCTGAACAGTCTCTTTGCGATTTCTAAATTGTCGGATGAGTCTTGTTGCGTTCTGTCCGTCGTCACCACGGTTTTGTCGTGATTGCTTGAGGCTTTCAGGCGGAGGAACGTAGCGTTTTTTAATTGGTTGTAGAAATGATGGAAGGAGTGTGCTTGAAGGCGTGTGTCTGAAAGAGTATACCTGAAGGAGTAGGAAAGGGCCAATAAGGGATTATCGTGATTTATTGCAGGTTTGTCTGGTTTTTGTGTCTTCAAGTGCGTCGCGTGTCGTATTTCGTATTTCCTGCCTGCTTTTCATTTATGCGTTACAAATTTTCGAAGACAGGGTTAGGTACGTATAACTTTCGGTGTTGCCGTTGCAACACTATAAATATGGAAAATTTAATATTAATGTAAAGCTTTTCTCACAATATATCTAATAATCTAGTAAAGTGTGATATAATTCGATACATGGATAAATACATAATCCTGCATAACATTTCTTACATTCGTAATGCGTCTCATTTCTTTTGTTATGTTCTCGACACAATATACATTTGCGTCTTGCATTTTTTTTAAAAATTGCTGTATTCTTTAGGCATGGAACCGGAAGATGCTTTTGTGTACTCTACCTGAGCGGTATTTGTGTAAAACTTCTTTCATTAAATGTAAATGAAATTTACATATTTTTTATTTATTAATACAAAATTACATACATATTTATATTAATAAAACTGCGTCGAGCGCTTTTAGGCGCCCTCAGTCTCAGGCGACCACAATGGGATAGGCGCTCTTAGTGCCAGAAACGCAAAATTTCTACGCGTCCACAGGGGCCTAGGGGTTAAGAACATTATTTTAAAAAATTCGGTCCATAGAGGGTTGTGTTTCCAAGCAGGTTTTCACCGCTACCTGGCAAGCAGCATTTAACATGTTGACAATCGGCGTTCAATGTTTCGACGACTTCAACTCATAAGACACCCAAGTTCCTTGCTTTTCGATTATTCCTAATGCCACCTACTCGTAATGATTCTGCAAGTTCAGCCAGCGTCTGACATGAGACTTCATTAAGTAATTTCCTCCAATTCTTCGTCTTCAAACTTTTCCGCCGCGCCAAAGCGTTCTTTATCTTCAAGATCAAAATCATTATTTTTGAATCGTCGAAACCAGTCTCTGCACGTCGTTTCCGACAGAGCATGCTCACCGTAAGTCTCAACAAGAATTCTGTCTGCTTGAATAAAATAGTGCAATAAAATTCCCCACAAATACTCTTTACTTGGCACAAAACACAACATTCTTAGAACTAAAAAAAAAAAGACCTTTGTTTACACTGTGGCGAAGTAACACACTGAAGTTCAAGCTTACCGACAGTACTTCTCTGTAGATACGTTACTATCTGAAAGTACATGCGCATTGTTCTAGTAACACCATCTGTTCGGAAACAACGAGAACTTACTCAACGTCCTAATAGTATTTTCAAATGCAACCGTGAATTTTTATGTAAATTTTGATTCTCGCTAACGACGGAGAATCTGATCCATGCTACAATGGCTGGAGGTACCGATTCACGGTAAACACGGTGTAGGTTCTGATCTTTACTGAAGTTTATATTGGGTCTGGTCGAGGCTAAAATGAGACTAGAGGGTAGCACCATACCCGGGGACACTGGTATCTCAGCAGCGAGTACTTGTCTTTCATCTTTCATCTTTTATTTAGGGTTCCAAACGTTTGTAAATTCGATCGGGTTGTATAAAATTTCTATGCGACATCATTACTTCCAACATTCGAAACGATTCTGTCATAAAATACGTTCTTCTAGCTCCATTTTAATATCTAAAATACAAATACGTACTTTAATAACGACACAGTAAGTATCTCGAACAGGTTCGAAAAGTTATCATATTTAGCAATAATTGGATGAAAATTAGATGTGGAATATTATTTTGTTTTAATTCGATATATGAGCCATTTATTTTGAAAGTGGCGTAAGTCCATTTTTTAAAAAATCGAGTCAGCTACCATAATAGTTCTGTATGCATTTTTAAATATCAATCTTTCGTACAAAAATGATAAAAATTCAGTGCAATTAATCCTTCATTCGAACACTGATCGTTTTAACGTAAGTGCGTTGAATTTATTTGTAAAAGTTAATAATTCACACAAAAATTTTAAGAATTCAGTGTAGCTGGACTTTCGTTCAAATATTCATCGTTTCATTGTAAACTCGTAGTCTTATTCAAACGATACTGATATATTATCACTAAATGTATACACTTTCATACGTCAATCTCTCATACAAAAATGATACAAATTCAACGTAACCAGACTCATTTAAAAATTGATTCTCAACTTACGCAGATACTACAAATATTTTCATCATCTCCTGTCTGCGTTTCCAAGCATCGATTCTTAATACAAAAATTTTATGATTTCACTGTGGCTATACGTTTATTTGAGCCGTTTATGTTGAAAGTGGCGTAAGTCCATTTAAAAAAAAAAATCGAGTCAGCTGCCATAATAGTTACATTTTTACAAGAACTTTTCATTTTGAGGCAACTTGTTACTAATATATTTAAAATTGTTAAGATTTTGTAACACGAAAATTTGCTGGTTGATAAAGCGATGAAAAAGTTTATTTTGAAAGTGGTGTAAGTCCCATTGTGAGTTTCAAATGGATATGGAAAATAATTATGCAATAAAATTTTATGAGATCCCAGCTTTATGTTTAATTATCAAAGTAACAGTTGAATTATCAATGTGCAATGAATTTGTTTTAAACAACGGAACAGTGCCTGTCCACAGAAAATGCTATTTTTAAAAGGCTAAAAAATACTGACGGTGAAAGAGTAAATTGGTTTAAAGCATGTTGGATGAGATTTTTGAGAAGCGATTCATATAAGATATTCTATGAAACGACAATGAAGGAGGATGCACCATTCAAAACATTGGATTTACTACCGTAACGGGGAAGACCGGAAAACTTTAATAATATCCAGTTGGCATCACTATACAAAAAACCGAGACCACTCACAAACCTAAAATATAAGGACTTAATGGATTTATTACATTATATACCACCTGCACACCACAGTTATTTTAAATCCCTCCCACGTACACAAACTGGAGAAGACTGAATAATAATTAATAAAACGATATTAATTTTAATGTAAAAATGATTTAACAAAGAATGAAAGTTGAATATTTTTTTTATTTTATAACATAAAAGTGTATACATTTATTTTAATTTCAAGAGAAATTTACTTTTCCTATGGACTTGTGCTTTCTTAAGAATTGAAAACGTCGTTTCATTGATTTTGAAAATGGCGTAAGTCCATTCACAGCCATCAAAAACATATTATTTCTTCAATAATGTTAATTATGCTAACTGGGATGATAAATGTGACACCTTTAGAAACACAAAAACATTATTCTATTATGTTATCTGTTACCCATATTTTTAAATTTAATCCAACGCAAACCCTTCAATATCTTGATTCGAGCATAAATGGACTTAAGTCACTCTCAAAATAAACGGCTCATATTACGAATTCATTATGTTTCATGATTAATTTTTATTGATCCGATTTGATCGATTTTTATTAATTTCTATTGAAGTTTGTTGAAAATTGCTGACGCGTGTCGAAGTTGTATCGAATCTGCACACGAATTGATACCATTTGCAGCTAATTTCAACAAAGTGTGTCTTGTACTCCGAAACCATGTCTACTGTATAAAAATTTCCTAAAAATGTAACTGGTCTGGCGTATTTCACTCGAATAACGTTGATTGTTCGACGCGGGTTAAGCAATGGCGAAGCCGTCAAAGAAAAAGACGGTGCCGAAAAGACGGAGGGCTAAAGTTAAAGACCCAGAGAAACAGGAAGAAACTAGAAAGAGGGTTGCAGCGATCGAAGAGAAGAGACAAAAGGTTATAGAAGAAGTTAAACGTTCATTGTATGAAAGAAGAATGGACAAAATTGCAATAGAAAAAGGTCGTCTCGAGAAGGAAGAAAAATTTCGTCAGAAGGAAAAAAGGGACGCTACGAAAGAAGGGAGTGAAAAATTAATGTTAGAGGTCTCCGCACCAGACTACAACCACTCAAATTACTATCTTTCTGAACGACACTTTAATCATTTTTAGTTTTCAGGGTTTTCATTCATGGCAGACATATTGTAGCATGTAATACACAGTTCGAATTTTCTTGTTATAAAACATAACGAGAGACACGACGAAACGTCACTTGACAGCACAACTTAACAGTAATTTTGTTATTAACACTAGAACGACGGAGCACTAAAGTATACTTAGTATAAGCTGCTTTAAAATAATGACAAGGTTGCAATTATTCAAAGTTTGTATTACTTTTATGTTAATATATGTTTATAACTGAACAGCAATTTTGTTATTAACACTAAGAACAACGGAGCACTAAACTATATTAGTATACACTGCTTCACAATAACGGCAATGTTACAATTATTCAATGTTTGTGTAACTTTTATGTTAATATATGTTTAAATGAAAAAGTGATGTAACAAGTTTCCGCGGGAACATTCTTATACCGTAATTGCTTTCAATATCAGGGTTTATTTTGTTCTAGCGCCACGTATCGACAAATTCCGGTTGCATATTTACAGACTTGGCACAAAGAAGTTTTTAACCAGTTAAGTGTGTTTGACGACTATATCCGTCATGGAGATGTGGCAGAATCTTGTGTCATGACGATTATATCCGTCATGCATAAAATTTTCTTACAATTTGATATTTAAATTGTAATTCTGGCGAAAACTAAATTATATTCGTAAATTTTAATATGTTTAAAATGTTTAAAGGTCAAGACGAAATGAAACAGAAAAATGAAAATTATAAATAATTTGTCATAGATTCATGCATCTCTGTACGCTCTGGCTAGAACTCTTGATTTTCGCGACACACATAAATGCGCGTTGTGAAAAGAGATCGCCACAGTTAACTGGTTAAAGTTTACTGTAATCGTCAAATAAATTATAGTGCAAGGGGTTGATATTTCATAAAACGTATGCTGTGGCATTGCTTCCTCTTACAGCAGCCATTTGAACTCTCTATTATACTAATCCTTCGTGTTATCATATTTTTCCCACGGGACAGATCCGCGAGGATTTGAGCAGAGTCGTGGAGACGGGTATAAAGTGCGTGTACACGTCCGTGATTCTGCCAGAGAAAGTGAAATACGACGGGAAGTCGATTCTGTCGATTAAGGGGGTGAAATATAAGGTGAAGAAAAACTTGCATTTAGTGGGATGGGGAAAAGAAGCAATCACGATGAGCGCGGCGTTTGAGCGAATTGTCGGCGCACAATTGAAAAAAGGATGGGTGATCGTGCCGCGTAAATCGATTTTCCGGATGTGGAGCTACCCGGAAGCGTTCCCGAGGTTAGACAGTGCCATCTCCTACGTCGAGGCCGGGTCGAACGGTCTTCCGGACGAGAAGTCCGTCGCGACCACTAAGAAAATTATTAACTACTGTAAGAAATTGAAAAGGAAGGATTTGTTAATCGTAATGCTATCGCAAGGGATCGACGATCTCCTTTGCTGCCCACGGGAAGAAATTTCGCTGAGGGATAAACTTAGAGCAATAAACAGGTTGAAGGCAGCTGAAGCAACTCCCGAGGAGATTAATACAGTCAGGAACAAGCTGTCTACTGTCAGAGGTAAAAGATTTAAACTTTCCATTTGCATACACGTTGTTTATGCTCGATCGATTATACAACGATTATCGCCGAAATGTCGGGTTTGCGGGCAGCAAATGTTTACTGTAAGGGTAAACGAACGTTTCTAGAATTTTTAAAGATCTCTTAGTTTGCGCAATGTTCTTCGAGAAAATATTTTGAAACTTCTAAAAATCGGTTGCCTTCTATTCCAGAATAATTTAAAAATATTTCTCACAACTTGCAGAAACATTTCTCGAATGTTATTGGGAAAAATGTTTTAACTCTTCGGTATACAGAATGTTTAAGGAGTGCTACTTTCTCTGCTTGTAATTAAACTGTCGACTTACGAAAGCGGAATAGTTTATGAGAAATGAATTTATTCAATTTACGAAGAAATATCGAAAGAAATATAACACGCGATTATTTAATACTCGTCCGTCCCTTGTGTCAAATCTATACATTTCGTTAGTTTATGAAAAACAAAAACGAATGGGAGTGTAAAACAGTGGGTGTAAAATGGTGGGGCCACCATGTAAAACGGTGGGACGTAACAGATACATAAGACAAAAGACTAAAATAGTGAACAGTCAGAGTGGTACAAGAGTTAACCCTTTGCATTCGAACGGCGACTATGAGGCGCCAGTAAAAATTGCCACACCCCTGTTTAAAACAATTTTAACATCGCTATCTTTGTATCTAAGAAATTGATAAAAATTCAACGAATATTATGCTTCGCTTCTAATAGGTCGTCCCATGATTTCTCTTCGCGGTGTTAAAGGGGGGGGGGGGTACACCTTATAAAGCCTAGTGATTTTTAGGAATTTTTTTCTCAATAACTACAAAGCGAATCATTCTCGAACTTTTATAATATTATGTTCTATATTCAAATAATACAAAAAATTTTCTATTTTAATGATTAATGTATTTTTTTTCGCAATATTTATAAATCTTCACAGCTTCGCGCCACGCGCATCGTCAGTTTGTGTACATCCTAGAGCCTCTAATTTTCACCTGAAACAGAAAAACAAAAGTTTTTTTTAATCCTTATAAAATTATCTCGTCGATGAACTAAAAAAATTCCAACAAAAAGTACAAAAATGCAAAAATTTTGAGCTTTATTGAAAAAGTTACGATTTTTCGCTAAAAATTTCGACTTTATAATGTAAATTGAAAGGAAAAAATGCAACTATTTAGGAATTTTTTTAGTTCATCGACGACATTTTATCATTACCTAACGAAAAATCGCCTTAGGAGCTCAATTGGTCCAATAGATCGTTCTGTATCGTGTACACAAGATTCAGAAATATGATATTGAGAAAAACGCGTTTAAAGTTTTTCGACTGTTAGAGTAGCAGTTATTGAACACTTACTTCTGGAGGAAACTAATCCGCTATACCAGGGCCATATAGTAAGCCTTCTGTGGTTTCAAAAAATTCATTTTGCTCCATTTGGTGCATCCTACGAGAGATTCGTGCCTCTTTTATGCTGCTTTGTCTGCGGTGTTCCTGTCTCGTTATGCGCTGCGCGTCATACGTATCGGCAAAGAATTTGCATTGTTGCCCGATATTAATATTTAATGTATTCATTATTTTTAATATAGCCGAATAGCTCTCGTTAAAAATGCCAGCCGCAATAAAGGCGGAGGTTTCGATAATTTTTGCTCCGGAATTTAGATGCTTTGGATTTAGGCGCCAAACCGTTGAATTGAAACTTTCATTGCAATTGTGTGTGTGTCCACCTAGACACCTGGTTAATAAATCCTCCTTTGAAAGTTCTTCATATATCGGTTTTAAATGTTTAAGGACATCTGGGTGAAGTGGACTAGGATGATTAAAATTATCTAATTCACCTTTTGCTTCAGCTTTGCGCCACTTGCACCTGACGCTTACCTGTTCGGCTAGCTGTATTTCCCAAAATACATAAAATTTTGTTCCGTAACTTTATACACGTATTCTAGACATATACTCGAATAAATTTTAAACAACAAAAAATCGAAAATTTTCATCTTATAAAGTGTATTCCCCCCTTAAGCCACTGAAATATAATCAGACTAATTTAAAATAAACTTAATACTGAACCTACCGAGCAGTAAAATTGGTTGGTGTATATATTGTCTTATAAGATTTAATATTATTTATATTAATAATGTATATAAAAATAAAATATAATGTAATATATATAATTTATTTATATTATGAAGGCCATTTTGTAACTTCAATAATTGTAAAATAAAAAATCTGGAAGGTCATTCGAATTCCTGAATTCAGTATCCCCGCGGTGGGGTAGTTTTGTTTCTCGTACTTTCTCTCATCTGACCCATGTACCACCGTTGGCACATCCCGTCCCATGGTACACACAAGAATGTACTACCGGTGGTATATCTCGTCGTGAACGTATTAATGAAAAACTTTACAAAGGTCGCGAAGGTACATGAGAAACCTACCGGCACAATAAAGGTATTTAACATTTCGGTTGAAGTCCCCGATTTGTATCCAGGTGGAGATCTAGCACGGTTCTCGTATCCCGCAAGAGTGATCACTCTGATCACGTCCGACGTTTCCGCGGAGCCGATGTCTCAGCTTTCCGGCGGACCCTGTGTGTACGATCCGAAAGACGACACGGCTCTGAAAATTTTAACGAAGTACAAGCTACTGGAGAGGCTGTCGCAAAGCGTGAGAGAGTTGGTCGAGGAAACGATTCCGTGGACAATGGCGGCGGACAAGCAGGTGACCGAGAACAGAAAGTACAAGTTCGTCCACGAATACGTGATAGCCTGCAACGCGGACGCGATGGAGTGCATGGCGGTGGAGGCGTTCAGATTAGGCTTGTTCCCCGTGAAACTGAGCTCCGTCTGTTCCGGCAAGGTTCAAGAGTTCGCCCAGGAATACGTGAGAATCACCTCCCTGATGATCCTGGCGGTCGAAGGTAAGATCAATCAGCTGGACATGTATCTGGAAATGAGGGAGAGCCCTATCTGCCCGTTGACCGACAAGAAGGTGCACGAGATATTCCCGGCGAAAGACAAATGGGGCTTGGGGCTGTGTCTTTTGCTAGGGGGTCGACAAACCGTCGATCTTTGCTCGGAACCTGGCAAAGGCGGACCCAATCACGAGCTCGCTCTATATTTTTCATTATATTGGTATATGCGTACCGTGCAATATCCAATTTTGAGGGAGTACACCGCCTGGTTCCTCGGCGGCAGCTCTTACGGGATAGACGGCAATACCGACGCAGCTGGCGCTTTCGGCTATAAGAACCTGGGTACTGATATTTATCCGGAATACGAAAAAGCGCTGATCGCGTACAACACGGCTCACACGAAGTGGTGGAAACTTAACGAGGAGAAACGTAACCCGTTCGCTATAGAGGTAATACTCCGTGTTTTGATGCGTCCTACGCCATAAGAATTGATGAGCTTGCGTTTACGAGCCTCCCCTATAAGGGCGGCCGAACTTCGCTCTTTTGCCGACAGGAATTTTTAGCATGCTCCTCGATGAGTTGCATGTTATTTATTTTCACGACGAGCACGATTTTATGCCGAGTCTTGTTTACGGAATTTCAGGTTTTAGGAAAGCTATTATTTGGACCGTTTATTTTGAAAGTGGTGCAAGTCCTTCTTTTAAAAAAAATAAGATATGACGTAATTTATGCTTAGTTTAGTGTAAACTTTTTGTTTATAACTAGTTAGTATTTAATATCTTAAAAAATGCTTATGCTTTGTTAAATTAAAATTGGCCGGTAAAAGAAATTGCGTAACCATTGATTACGAAAGTGGTGTAAGTCCAATTTCCATAAACAGAAAAAATGGCATTACGAAAAAAGAATTTCCTGTACACACCACAGAATTATTATGACGTTATAAACCAATGTAGACAACATAATAAATTTATTTTACACGAAATGAAATGAGAGAATTTCGTTTCAACGAAAAATCTACAAAAGGCAATTAAAAAACAGATAAGAAAAAACACTAATGGAGAAAAAGTAAATTGGTTGCAAATATGTTGGATGAGATTTTGCAAAAGTGCACCGTATACTATTTTATATAAAACATCAATGGAGGACACAGAATTTAAGACTCTGAATTTATTATCACCTACATGTCGGGGAAGACCGCCAAAATTTGAAAAAATCGCCCTGCCGCCTTTGTATCACGATGCCAGGCCTATTACATACGAAAAACATAAGAATATGCAGCAGCTATTACCTTATGCACCTCCTGTGCACCATGAATATTTCAAAACACTGCCACATGAAGAGCATAAATAATTAATAATACCAATATCTTGGGTTAAGTTTAACAATATATAAATATAATTAACGTTCAAAATAAAAATACTAATTCTATTTTATTTCTTGTTATTATTTATAAACAAAATTGGATTAATATGAAATATATTTTAATTGACTAATTATGAAAGTGGTGCGAGTCCATTTGCAGCCTGGAAATATATATTATTTTAGTTAAATTCGCCTAAAAGAAATTTATATAATCAAATTACATATTGATAAATTAGTACAAACATTCCCAGACTTCACATAATTAACCTATATTTTTTAATTGTCAGATCTGCTAACATTTAATTTTCTCGAAACAGAAGAAAATGGACTTGCACCACTTTCAAAATAAACGGTCCATTTCTTTGAACGTTTGCAGTTTAACGCTGAATCTACTCAGTTAGAAAATTGACTGGAGAATATGGCCTTATAAAAACGACAACATTTATCACTTCATTAACCGGAAAATTTTCATGTTACAAAATCTTAATGATTTTAAACAAGTTGCTTCAGAATGAAAAGATTATGTAAAAATGTAACCATTATGGTAACTGACTCGATTTTTTTTTTAAATGGACTTACGCCATTTCCAAAATAAACGGTTCACATGATTGAATGAAGAAGCATATGGATTCAATTTTGACCGAGGCAATTTTGTAACTTCAATAATTGTAAGATACAAACTCTGGAAAGTGTCGATTGACCTCCTGGGGTAGGTTTTGTGTTAACACTAGAATTACCAAACCAGTCAAAATGACTGGTCCCTAATTTTTCTTTCCGAATTGTTGAAGTTATAAAAATGTTTTCATTAGAAATTTTCGAATGTGCTTTTTTGATGAAACTATATAATACGATAAAAATCGTATGAAGTTCGAATAGGGAGAGTTTCGTTATTATTATAAAGCAATGTATATCGTTGGGTTTATTGTTCGGTAGTTCTAGTGTTAAAGAATGGTAAAATTACAAATTGTTTATAATACGTAAACGCATAAAATTTGCAATCGAGTCAAAAACATTTACGAGTCGCGACGAACCTCTTAATGTTACAACACGATTATATAGATTGTAACCGAACATATTGAATTTATAATCGAATATGTGAAATGTGTATGGAATGCACGATATACGATACAATTTGAAAGTTCTAAACATTTTATAAATGTCTACCGATGGCAGACTTTCGTATTAATTAGTTTTGCATAGGAGTTTTATGTTTCCGGTTGCGTGCAACTTCTGTTGAAATTCAACAAGTACTTACGCGTACAAATTTGCACGGTAAAAGATGGTTGAAATAGTTCATTACTCCGCTGTTTTATGGCTAGTTAACAAAATTTTACGAGGATTATTTCAAAATGAGTTGCCGTCATTAGCTTTTTAACTGTCTCTGCTTCAGTGGTCATTAAACGAGCGGAACGAACACACCGCGCGCGTACAAGTGATCGATTAAAAATTACATTAATTAGCTCCTCTCGTTACACTATTAACGCATTGTCACGTTTTTATCTCTCTCTCTCTCTCTCTTTATATATATACATTATTTAACCCGTTTCTATACTCGCGACAATGTATGTAAACTTAAAAATTAATCGGACAACTAACATACAGTGTAGAAGTATTTCTCTATCTTCCTTTACACTGTTTCATTGCTTCTATTTCGCTCAACGTGTAATTAATTGAGAACACCTTACCGGAATAAATGATATCGTCCCGCTTTCACATTAATTAAATATAAAAATAATCTTTAAAGTCGGTTCTTAGCATGCGAATGTAGCGCGATTGAATTCTATTGTAGATTGCTTCATACTCGAGGGACGATGTGAAAAGCATCTGCCTTTGAAAATTAATAACGAAAGAAATTTCTGTACTTTAGGTATCACGGTCATCCGAGCGAGCATCCTTTGATTATGTTCTACGGACATATTGCAAAGAACTGTAACGTTCTGCACTCGTACGATGTTAAAGACACCGACTGGCCGTGACATTATTCTTTTAACATCAACCTTTCATCTGAAATTAAAGATACCTTTGATGCCCCCTGAAATGAAGCATTTATACCGCGGTACTGTAATCTACCGATTCTCCATCAATTTAGGAGCTGCTTTGAAACGTTATTAAAAATCGAAAATTCACTCGATATTAACTTTTATATTACCTGCATAGAGACTGGCACGGTATCGATTCACGCGTTGACTGCCGTGTACCACATTTGCTTAGGATCTGCAAAATGCAAAAAGGTTAAAAGGGTACTCGGTATCATACGTATCAGGTCGTCCCAAAAGTTTCTTTCGCAATATGTATAATGTATATGCAACAGTAGGTTTACGGGGAGCGTCAAAATGGCGCGTCCTATTTTCTATTTGCAATTATTGAGATCATAAAGACGCATTCATGAGAAACGAAACAACAGATTTATTTTTTTGGATATATAGAGGGTGTCTCAAAATTAACGCAAGGTTTGAATTAAATAGAAAACACAGTTTTTAGTCTTTAGATTGTTATTTTTTCATTGAATCATAAAGTACATAGGATAGGGTTATTTATGGAATAAC
>CM052097.1:8275631-8298078 GCA_028453745.1 Agapostemon virescens
ACTACAGAAATTCTTACATCTTTCTACGCGTGCCATTTTTCCCCGCGCCAATCGATTTCGGTGAGATTTTCAGCATGTGTATAACTAACACAGTTCTGAAAAACGCATATTTTAAATTTTCTTTACGAGTTGAAATAAAAATGTTTTAAAAAATGTTTTTTCTACTTTCCCACGTAATTTCTACTAATTAAAATTATTTCAAAATTATTTTTGCATATCATTTAGTAAATCAATACTGCTAGTTGCTCCAGAAAAGTTAAGTCGTTTGGTTCAATTTTGAAAAAGTTATTTAGGTTTGAAGAGTGTCCGAATACTTTCGTACGCTACTGTATATATAATATGAACTAGAGGCGGATCAGTAACTAGCGGGAAAGTCTCGTTCTACTGTCCCTCTGCCGGCGAGGGCAGGAGGTACAGCCGCCACAGCATTATAATATCTTTTTAAATGTTCTTGTGCGGTGTGAACAACGGATTGGAGAAAATGTGTGAAACGTGTGTTTTAGGCATTGTGTTAGATATTTCTTTTTAAAATCGGCTCTTTTCAGAGCCATAAATTTAAACGAAGGAAACATCGTCTCAACTATTATTAAAAACGTTATGGTGTCAGTGTTTAGTGACACTGCAATGAAAGTGAACATTGGAATAGCCTGCCTTCGTCCGTCACCTGCGTCCATCGCCATGGAATAGGAATCAGCTGATCAGTTCACCGTACACTGTAAGGTGTCAATGCCCTGTCCTACTGTCCTGCTGTCCAGATTTACAACCATGCAATGGATTTACAACTGAATGGATGAGTTTACTATTAATGACACTCTTTAACAATTCTTAAACGCACATATCCTGCATGTTCTTTAACGCGATTATCTATTATTAAATTAGTTTTGCGAATCGTTCGTAGAATTCTGTTCGGACACAGAATTATTTAAATTTAAATATCGTTTACGTATTTCGACGGGGTTACTTATTGTTTATCTTCACAGTACGTATTGTATAAAAATTTCATGTGGTACGCGTGAGATGTCATGCATACCAGAAAATTAAAACAGCTGACACGGCTAAATTGTTTATTATTTCGGATCTGAAAAATTAGTGATTATTCTTTAGACATTCTGAAATAAGAATCAACAGCGTTTTTCTTAAAATTATTATCGTCGTGTAGTAAAAAAAATTCGGAAAGTTCGCGCTCTCTGACTTCTGCTCGCGCGCCTAGCCGCCGGACGGTCGAACGCTCTTGTTCGAGCGCGTGCTAGTTCGCGCGCTTCGCTCTCATTGGCTAATCATTTTTCGACCATAACTTGTTAGCAAAGCCGCAGATTGAATTTTCGCTAAGGAAAAAGTGGTTTCAAATGACCTCAGAAATCCCTCATTTCCCGCTGTCACGATACTTTTGGGACACCCTGTATATATCCTTCGAAAATCGGCCAATCTTTTCGGCCTTCCCTGACGAGACTATCAACGCTATCGACATGGTTCGAGCTCCAAAACCTGTCCCAAATCTTTCTCTACATGCATGCCCCGCACCTCAAGGCTAGCATTTCAGGAGACTCCAGGGAAACTCATTTTGTCAAGGCCATTGTGCCCATTTTCGCGATTTTGAAAATTCTGAAATTTTAAAGTCGCGCCACGACCGCAATTCGATCCCGATCGACCTGAAAATTAGCATGCACACTGCCTATGCATCCAGGCACATGTACCCAGAGTTATAAAAGAATCGATGACCTAAATATTTCTTCGCTATTTTTTCCCCTTGGGAATATAAAATGTGCAAACACGACTAATGTGTAATATATTTATGCAAAATTAAAGTTATGCGTATGAATTGTAAAAGATACATCAGAATTTTATGGTTTCTTCAATAACTTTATTAAATTTTCAACGCGTTAACTTCCGCGTCGATTTTATGTGGTACATGTGTGAGTCTTTACCAATTTTATTTGAATAAACGATCAAAGTTATTAATATTCATTATTAGTTACTTCATAATACATTATATTCCAGTTTCATACTTGCATACCTGGTATGATGTTCTATAATGCAATACAAAATCCTGTGAGTGTTTGACCTATCCTCGTATCGACTTTGACTTTTTAAATGTTTAGCACTAGAGTAATAAACACGACTGATGTACATAGTCTTGTAATAATGACAAGACTGTATCTACTCTGACCTCGCCCAATTTTTATTACAATTACAATTTATTACAATTTTTATTACAAATTATTTCAATGAAGAAATTCATTCGAAATTTCCAATGAAGATACTTTTATAATGACTTGAATTGTGAAAGAAAAAATTACGTCATTTTGACTGGTTCCGGTAGTTATATTGTTAAATATGTAATGCTGCAAAGAAACGTTACGCGGCAAACGCGTATGGTATTGAAATTGACGAAATATGAAGCGAGTGTCTTTTTTAAGAAACTCTGTTTTCGAGGAAATTGATTTATATGATACAGCTTGGTGTATCTGTCTGACTATCGCGTGTATCGCTTGTATCGCGTGTATTGACAAGAATAGAAGTATTTTGCAGCAGTGTAGAATGGAAAGAAGGGTTCAAAAACAATCTCATATAATTTCGTGCGATAAATGTCAAGCCGCGAGTAATAAAACCGCTATGAATTAAGGTGCTTCAACACGAAATCGTGTAACACCGACGAAAGGACGTAGTGCGTGTAAGCACGGTAGAAACTCGTGGAGGTTCACCGACGGTGCGTGGTGGTTGGTTGAGTAACGAGCGGTGCATATTTAGTCGCGGCTTCTCTGCAGAGAGACATGCAAATCTACGATGATACCTCCTCTTGGTTGCCTTGCCCCCGTGCCGCATAAAATATACCTTGCTTTATGCTTAATCAAGATTTCGTGGATCATTATACACCTCGTGCTTCATACACTCTTACCGTCAGAAACGTTTCTTCCTTCGGCAGGATAATTCGCCTCGTCCTCCGATCTTATCGTTTGATTCATGGTAAACTGTGTGTTTTCGCTTGTGGTCGTTACAGTTTCATCTGCAGACCAGAGAATATACAATGAAACAGATAAAAATACGCAGGTTCTTATTTTCAAACAAAATTTTCGCGACACTTTCAGATAAGAGATATATTTCTATTCGACGATCTTGAATGTTAGACGAATCTGCGCTCTCTTTAACCCCGTGCCATATTACAACGAGCCAGACTTGCGTCGACGATTTTGAACTAAAATCAAACAAATATAAATATTATGCTATTGTTTTCAGACGAAATCAAATTTTTAAATTAGTTGATGAAGTTACACGAGGGAATTCAATCGAATCACACGTTAGCAGGTTCTGAAGCAATATATTTTGAAATAATTTCATAATTGCATGTCGTATAACAATAATCAGCATCTCTTTATCGTTTTAAGTGGGTTGATGCAGTTACATATGGAAACTACAATTGAACCACACATTAGAAAGTTCTGAAGTAATATATTTAAAAATAATTTCACTATTGCATAACATGTAACAATAATCAACATTTCTCCATCGTTTCAAATGGGTTGATACAGTTGCATATGGGAATATAATTCAACCACACATTAGCAAGTTCTGAAGCAATGTATTGAAAAATAATTCCATCATTAATATATTTAAAAATAATTTCACTATTATCATAACATGTACCAATAATCAACATTTCTTCATCGTTTTAAATGGGATGATGAAGCTACACATGGGAACATAAATGTACTACGTGCGTCCTCTTCTAAATCCGTTCACACTTCTCGTACCGATCACGGAAATGTACAACGAAGAGTCAACTTAAGAGTCAACCTAATACCATGAACCCTTTCTCTCCGAGCGCCGCATGTGTACGACATCCATTCGATGACTTGGGGCTTGCGAAAATTTAAAATGTTGTGTAAACTCTTGTGCTATTATATTTTCCTAGTAGAAATGCGAAAATCCGGACAATTTTTCGAAAACATCGATAAATCGCAATCTGCATTAGGAGAATATAATATGAAAGGAGGTTTAGCGAAAATTTAAAATTTTGAGTAACCTTCTTTACGATTATAGTCTCCTAATACAAAGCGCGAATTTTCGACGATTTTGAAAAATTGTCCGGATTTTCGCATTTCTAGCAGGAGCATATGATAGCAAAAGAGGTCGCACAATATTTCGAAAATTCGCTATTTGTATTAGGAGAATATAATGTTAAAGGAGGACCTGCGAAAATTAAGTGGTATAGATCAACGATAAATCAGCCATTGAAAATTTCTAGAATATTTCTCATTTTCACGGATCCAATATTGTACAATATTCGGATCAACTTATCTTCGAACTTAAGAGGACCACCCAGAAACCCCAGAAATATGTTTTATGACTCTACTATGATTCTATTCGTTTTTATTTCTTTAAGAAATATTTGTATATGCCTAGGAGGGGATATGTTACAGGATTTGGATTGGAATGAAATAAATAAAACAGAGTTCCATCACACATTTTGATTCAAAGTCTTTTACTTCTGCGCATGCTCAGTACATGTATTAACATTTACTATATAAACAATACTGTCTAATGTTATATCTACCGCAACTCTTTGCTCTTTCACACAAATTTTATTTATGTATTCATACACATATATTTAATTAAATTTACGAAAACTCTACGGTAACAAAATATTTCAACGTCGCCTCCACACAGTCGCCGAAGATAACGCGTATAAGTATTATAATATAAGTATATAAGTATAAGGCGCATAAGTTGCACAATATGCAAGGATCTTTCCACGTCCATTAACTTGAACTTTTTACCGCATAACGTTTTTTTAACTTCGACCTCGGCACATACACTCGAATGCTACCAGTTTCCGGTCTCTACAGGGCCTCGGACATTCCTTAAACTCGTCCCTGACCGTTTCTGCGACACCGGAACCGCCAGTGGAGGACTGGTCAGCTTTCGGCAGATGCTCAAAGCATTCAAAATCGTATTCTCGGCTTTTCCAGGGTCGCATTTTCTCAAACTCGTACAATTTCCATTCTCTGCATCGGCTGATAATTTTCAAATTCTTCTGTGATCTGCTCCGCAGTACCGGAAGTTCCAGTGGAAGAGGAGGCAGCTTCCAGCAGGTGGTGGAAACTCCAAGAAATTTTGTCCTCGGCTTTTCCGACGAAACCTCCAAGGTGATGAGACGACAAGATGAGTCCTTGGGGAATCCCAGAGCTTGAACTCGTCCTCTCTTTCATTTCTGAAAAAATATTTTAAAGACTCATCAATTGATCCCTTCCACGGAAATCTTTAGTAAAAGGCGAAAGATTTATGCGTGTTTTGAAGGGAAGTTAGAGTATCCTCACCCTTTTCGAAAATGCGTGCGAAAGAACGTCCGTCCTGCTGCATCAAAGCGAACCAATCGCACCCCAACTTCGTGCCTACGTCACCGAATTCCTCTCAGGGCTGTTCTTGTCCTCTTACCGGGATACTCGAACGACGACTACGTTCGTCGGAATTCCGGATAGGTCCGCTCTGCCCGACGACCGGGGAAGAAATGACTGGGAAGGTTATCGGCACCAGCCGATATCGTTGAACAATCTCGAAGGTGCACAAAGGGCGCTCGATGCGTGGCAATCTGACAGTGGACTTTTTTCTTTATTTTAGGGGTGGGGAAATGCATTTACGCACACCCCCTTCTCATGACGAAAGGGGGTTAGTGTGGGACTCGCACTGACCCAAAAGCTGGGCTAGTGAATAATCACTAAAACCCCACCCCTGGGGCAACAGGGCGTATCCCCTTCTGCTAAAAAGGTATCATTACCGATGAGCCCAAACTTTGAAGAATTTTGGGGTTAAGTAGTTTTTCATATAAAAATCAGATGAATAAGTTTGAGAAATATATGTGGGATGGGATTTTGGAAGGAAGTAAGTTTGATACGTTTGATTTCTTCTCTCTTCTTTCTTCATTCGATGAGCTGCTGTAACGAAGTTAAACAGAAATATCATAAGTAGACACGAAAAGATATTATACCCAACGATGTCCGACATAGAATGAATCTAACTAGATAGGGACGCAACGACTTATAAGCGATTAGGGACCCCGGATTAACTACACCCCGTACTCGCTCATGGGCCCATCCATGAGCGAGTCCCTGGGGGAACTTGAATCGGAGGAATAACAATTTTAAAGAAGAATTATCTAATTTGTACTAATGGAGACTGGAAGTTGCAATGCACAGCCCAAATGGAAGTTTCGAAACACACAAGTTAACAATATTTATTAAATGGACATGCGTAGATAAACTATTACAAAATTCTTTATTAATTTTAAGTGTGAAGCTATTAGCTCGATATTATTCGCTGGTTGTAAGATATACTAACTCGTAGAGTCTATGGAATATACATACTCTATATACTCTACGAGTTATAATATCTTAGAACTAGCGAATAATACCGATTGCCCAGGTCTCACCACGAGGAGGTTGCTTCACAAGAGACCCTGAAAGGAAGTCGGAAAGAAATCGGAATTCCTTCCGGCTTCCTTTCTTACAACGACGTCTTATTAACTAAGTATCGCAAATATGTCGAGTAATTATTACGGAGAGAAAGTTGTGAATCGGAAAAGAAGTCTCCGATCCACGAGGGACCAAAAGCGAATCAGGCAGAAGGCACTGATTCTTTCAAAAAGAGAAACAAGAGCGAACCAGAGCAGAAGGCTCTGGTCCGAGGGTGACGCGACGCGTACAATGCTTGCAAGTCCTAAATATACCAGAGTCAGCACCGGCGATCCGTCACGGAGAGCGATGGCCAAGAAGAAACGTCCAAACGACACTCTGACAATCCCCAACTATCTAAGCCAATATGCAACAGCGTGGCCATGGCTTTGTAGATTTACGGTTAGGCATTTTACACGAGTGAACAAGTCCCTCCGACATCCCTCTCAATGACGCACAAGTCTCAAGCAGATCTATATCGACAACCAGGGATCCATCACGGAGAGCGATGGTTGGGAAGAAACGTCCAAACGACACGCTGACAATCGATATTAAAATCAATAATGTTAAAACCAACGATGTTAAAATCAATAATGTTCACACCAACGATGTTAAAACCAAAAATATTCAAACCAATAATGTTAAAAATTATTAATTTCGAGTACTGAAACTTATGAAAGCTTCAAAGAAAATTCTAGTTAGAAATCGAGAAATAAAAATTAAAAGGTTTCGCTGAATGTTCACGTGTTCTAAAATTGAAACTTTATATTTGTATTATTAACTGAATGAAGGTATGTCAAAGAAGCGAAACCATTGGAAAGTGGAGGTGTGCGGACACCAACAAAAAGAAAATGTGGTGGTGGGGGATAGTGGTCAATGGTTGGTGTCTGCGTGACCATCGAGGGTCACTTTATTAGTTTGCAACAGAATTGTCCGTCTCGCACATTTGGCGAACAAATGTGCCAAGAACGGGATTTTGCTATTTACAACCGGGAACGTAAAAATCCTCGCCTCGGGGATTAGGACTCGGGAAGCGGTTTATTGTTAACAACTGTTTTACACGTGCACCTCCAGAGTTACCTCCGAAATTGCCGTCTCCTCGCCCGCTTCAAGAGTCTCTTTGTCATGCGTTACCGGACGGGCCTTACCTGCGCTGCGCGGCCTGTCCCTTGTTTTCCGTCAACGCGGCTTGCCGAAAGTTACGTCTCTCTCTTTCACCATCAATTTCACCATTTTCTTCGACCAACGTGGGCGGCGACTGCCCTTCAAAATTGTCACGGCCTTCCCGAAAATATCTGTTGTTCATTGGTCAAGTCTAGTCACACCCATTTGGCGATTGAACTTAAATACCGGTGTTCGGCAAGCGCGCGTCAGATTAGCAAGATTAACAAACGTTACCGAAGTCATACACTTCTCTAACGGCACTGAATTACGGTTCAGATCTTACGGTTTTTAGACAAGAATACTCTTGTAATATTTCAAAATCGCGCTAAGTCTCACCTATCATTATACAGTCCACTAAAGTTCACATATTGTAAATAAAGTTTTGTTCCACTCGTTTTCTACAAAGTTAATCCTGGTGATCAGATCCATTTCACTAGTAACCCATCCCGAACAAGTCTCGCATCATCATCACCATTCGGCGCGATCAGTTGGAGAGTACTACCTGGCTACAGATAGAACAAGATCCAGTTAGGTGTTATAACTAGTGGTAGTTGGTAGTGGAGGGTAGTGAACAATGGTTGCTAAGGTGGCGGAAGGTAGACTGGGATAACCATTGTTGAACCCCAAAAACATTCCAAGGCCGACCCAGTACCAGGGCCCATGCGGTCCTGCCCGAGTCCCCGGCCTGACTGGTCTGGCTGAGCACGCTCGCCGCGTGTAATTAGGTTCGTCAGGCCCCAGTGCGTACGTCCGCACATGCTCAACCAAGCGCGACGCTCTCACTTCGACGGTCCCACTTCAGCGCTCCTCACCCCAACTTAGTTCGGTGGAACTTGATGACTTATCGATGAATTCAGTATTCCTGTTTAATGTTTATAATATTTTTTTTCAACAATGTCGACAACAAGTCCTTTGACGAACATGCCATCTAATTAATTAATAAAACAATCTAATAATGCTTGAACGCGAATATTGTCAACTCTTAGCACTCCAATGGCTCCTCCGAGGCGACATTAAACATTGTCAGACTATTATTTATTATTTGTATTTAGGAAGTATGAAGTGAAATATTGCGCATATAGATTAATACGTATAAATTTACTTACTTACAATGGAATTATTCTAGGAAAAAAATGATTTCGAGTTAAGGAATTAAAATTGCTTGGAGTATAAAGGGTTAAGATACCTTGCATATTTGGTACATTACGTCCTCACAAATATTTTAACCGCCGCCATAGTATAAATGCTATTACAATATATTGATAAATATTCGGTACAAGTATTATATAAGTTTATGCATATTGTGTCAAATTTGTGGGTAATTAATTGTAACTCTTGCTTGCTGACATTACTAGATGTCGATCGCAAGATGTAAAAATTTATTGTTGGTTTCTCTCTATGCTTGTATTTTAATAAGATTATTAAATAACTATTTCGATATTTAGTATTGACTATCTTACGCACTTATGACAAACATGGGTGAATAAAATTTCCAAAATTAGTAAAATTAGAAAAATTCTAGAACATCTCTATATCATTTACAATTAACTAAAATGATCAAGTAGGAAAAGAATCGGTATATGGTTTCTGTGTTCTATAATTGTTGAAGAAAATTTTTATTACTTTTGGAGAACATATTATATCTGAAAAAGAAAAATGGCAGATCACTATCACTAAAGGTGACTATTATCAAGTTCCACTACTAGTTTTTATGAGAAATTTTCGGGTGTACTTCTTTAATGACGTACACGTTACAATAAGAATTGCATCAAGTTTTAATAGATGCAGTCTCATTATTATTACAAAGCAATGTATATCGTTGGATTTATTATTCGGTAGATCGCTTTCTTCAAACTTTATCGGTGGTCTTCCACGTTCTTCATTTCTCACGACAAAATCGTCACTTTTGAATTTTTTAAACGACTCAAAGCACTGTGATTCACCAAGAGCATGCTCGTCGTAAGCTTCGACAAGCATTCGATGCGATTTTGCAGCAGTTTTCTTCAAATGGTAATAGAAAATCACTCTTGTTTGCAAATCGTAATTTCCAGGCACAAAATTCGACATGTTTGACGCTATTAAAAACATATAACATATCTCTGTTATTTATGATTATACGAAAAAATGTCAGAGGAGAAATTTGCACTGTTCAATAAGGTAAATATAATGGCAAAATAAAAAAATTTTTTGAAAATCATATTTTCGAAATTTCAAGATCATCGTTATTTTTATTTAAAGGAGGTCATATAATTTTTCCATATTCCTATTGAGAAAAAAAAATAAATCCAACGATGTGCCATATGCCATAGTTGTGGTGAATTAAAAAATTTTCAATTCAATAGGGGCACGTGATCTTTTTATCCGATCGAGTTCAAACTTTGCACAAATTTTTTTCTCACCTAAAGGAACAATTCTGGCGTGTATCGTCCATTGTATCTCGATAAAAAATGTTCACAGATATAGCTTAGAGGCACCCTAGCACTATGTCCTAGCAAGCTTTGAAACAGTAATTTATAACAATTCTTGGAGAATATTACAGTGAGAAAAATGTACTTGCAACGGCGAGGGCACTAAAGATGGTTACCAGCTGTTCACAGAAGCAGCGCAGAAAGTCAAATTAGATGTATTTATTAATTATGAAGTCACTATTCAAGAGAAATGGAATGATAGGAGTGTCCGCAGGCGTACAAGTTAAATAAAATTCGTCTCGGGAGAGAATGGGGAATAAAGGGAAAGAAGCTTCGGGTGGCTCCGAAATGGCGTGTTACTCGGATTTAATTGCACCTTGCATTCCATTTCCAATTAGAAGAATCTCCGGGGACACGCGACAAACGAGCGCTTGTGAAACTAACGGGGAGCATCTTTGCCTGTGCAGTTCATTTAATGATGAAAAAGAAGTTTGAAACACTCGATTACTGTTCTCGACGGAGCCGGGCGAAGTGTGTAAGCTGAAAGCGTATGCCGGAAAGCAATCGAACCAATATATATTACGTTAACCTAGTACGCATACCATCGAATACATGGTTCGATAAAAAACAAAAAAAAAACAAAAATAAGTAAGAATATTGGAATACCACTTTTTTTTTAGGCTTCGTTTTCGATAAAATCGAGCTTTGACTCGCTGAGCGTAGACAGACACGTCAGCGAACAACACGATTTTTGAAATCCCCCCGGTCCTTTTGAAACTCCTTTGAAAGGCTCAAATGAAACAATTTTATGGAATTTTGGAAAATCAATTTTCACTGTACAAGGAGTCCACGGTATTGGATCAACGCTGTATTGATTTCGTTAGAGTAGAATACCGTGGTAAAGTTAGCATCGAACATTTGTGCGCGATATTTCTGTTACAACTCAGTCGATTATAACAAGTAACTGACTGAACCGTAAGTGACTGAACAGCGTGAAATGATTGTAAAATATGCATCGAATAAGTGACATTGACACAGCAGTCGTCGATTCTGTCACGTTTCCGCGGGAAGAGGAAAGTTTATCATTTAGTCGAACGAGCTGATCTCGCAATCAGCAAGTGTTTTTCAAAATGGGAGAATTCAATTATCAAGATAATCAAACACTAAATTATTATTTTAAATGAAGCTTTCAAGATTACTTTATAGAGGAAACTATGCAGTTTTATAATGTAGACACGACAAAGATAATGATCGTGTATAATTTACGCTATCGGCGGTTCAGCAAATAATAACGATTAGTGCATGTTACGTGCGAAAATCCCGTAATCACATTCATTAAACGTTCTCGCAGTATGCCGTAGGTGCCGATTTGATTACATAGCTTGTCGGCGTATAAACGCCTGCTAAATCTCACTATCATGGAAAAATAACGATTGATGTTATAAAATAAGTGGACGCGTCAATTGGTTCGCATTGTATTAAAAATGTTGCAGCTATTCGGTCGCGATCCGATCGATACATATTGATTCCCGTAAATTATAGGTAACTGAAACGTTTTTAATCTAGTGATTATCCATCGATGAATATTTTACAATATTCGTGTTACAATAATTGTATGTATATTAGCAAGTGGACGTTGGATTATATGCATTTAATTATGGTAGGAATGAGTGAAACTGGAAACGGTAGAGGTCGAAAGGTGTAACCCTAAATCTACTGAGCATTAAAATTGACACGATTAAATTTATTTAGATTTTGTGTGATTTTTATTACAATATAAGATTGAATATAGAAAGACAATTTAAACCTTCCACAATTGGACCGTTTATTTTGAAAGTGGTGTAAGTCCAATTTCCATAGACAGAAAAAATGGCATTACGAAAAAAGAATTTCCTGTACACACCACAGGATTATTATGACGTTATAAACCAATGTAGACAACATAATAAATTTATTTTACACGAAATGAAACGAGAGAATTTCGTTTCAACAGAAAATCTACAAAACGCAATTAAAAAACAGATAAGAAGAAACACTAATGGAGAAAAAGTAAATTGGTTGCAAATATGTAGGATGAGATTTTGCAAAAGTGCACCGTATACTATTTTATATAAAACATCAATGGAGGACACAGAATTTAAGACTCTAAATTTATCACCTACATGTCGGGGAAGACCGCCAAAATTTGAAAAAATCGCCCTGGTGCCTTTGTATCACGATGCTAGGCATATTACATACGAAAAATATAAGGATATGCATCATGAATATTTCAAAACACTGCCACATGAAGAGCATAAATAATTAATAATACCAATATCTTGTGTTAAGTTTAACAATATATAAATATAATTTATGTTCAAAATAAAAAATACTTATTCTATTTTATTTCTTGTTATTATTTATACACAAAATTGGATTAATATGAAATATATTTTAAGTGACATTTGTTATTTCAAAATCGAAATTAAATGATATTTACAATTGACTAATTATGAAAGTGGTGTAAGTCCATTTGCAGCCTGGAAATATATATTATTTTAGTTAAATTCGCCTAAAAGAAACTTATATAATCAAATTACATGTTGATAAATTAATACAAACATTTCCAGACTTCATATAATTAACTTTTTTAATTGTCAGATCTGCTAATATTTAATTTTCTCGAAACAGAAGAAAATGGACTTGCACTACATTCAAAATAAACGGTCCAATAGTGAAATTGTGATTGTATCAGGTATAGTATTAACATTAAACCTACCGAGCATTAAAATCGAGCGGTGTCAATTTTAACCCTTAGCTCTCCGATGTCGTCTCTAAGGTGACACTAAAAGTTGCCGTACAGTCGTTCAAATAAACTTTTACGTCGTCATGTTTGCATTTAAGAAATCGGTAATAATCGAAGTGTTGTATATAGGAGCAATAGCAATAAACTTTTTGTGTGCACAAAAGAAAATGAACCATGTATAATGATTGAGCTAGTTTAGGCCAAAATTGTTTCGATTTTGGAATTATAGTAGCTTGGAGTACAAGAAGGTAAAGAGAAGTTAATTGCAACGATTGATCAAATTAAAAATCGAATTCGTGTTTTGATAGATAAACGTTCAAATTTTATATCTTGGGAGTATTGTGTAACGAGTGAACAGTGGGAAGGTAAAATTAACAATAATCGAGAATTAAAATTAATAGGTGTATATTGTCTTATAAAATTGCCAAGATTTAATTTATGTGGATTATTTGCGATTTTCAGTACAAAATACAATTGAACAAAGAGATCTATTGAGTCGATTCCTCTGAACGAAGTTGTATAACTTCAATAATTGTAAGATAAAAAAAATTTGAAAAGGGTCATTTGACCCGCTGTGGTGCGTTTAGTACTGAGGAGACTGACATGTTTTCAAGTCACTCAAATTATTGGAAGAAGAAATAAACTTCTATCTAGCCCGTGTTTGTCAAGATCGACGATGAAAACGTTTATTTTCTGTAGAGATTCAGAGTTTATTGACAAGATCGCGATTCGTGACAATAAAATGAAGCTTCCGCAGCCTAATTTTCGCAACGATTCAGTAATCGATTTGTACTTTCCAAGTTCCATCGATATTAGTCTGGCTGGTTGACCTGAGTTAAGCGAAACGCAATTGTTCGAACCTAGATCAGCAGTTTCGGATGTCCTGGATTGCTTAAACTCTTGAGAAAACAAACGGAACCTTCGTTTCCGCAGGGTGGGTTTCAGATGTCCCACTCTGCGTAATCTTAGTACATATCGCACGATTTACGACTTCCGTTTCAACAATTACCTTTTCCGTCTGTTCGGGAATTTCTTCTTTCGGAGAATCACCTTGGAAGAATTTATCTAGATTTACGGGCAAATCAATACCTTTACTTTTCGGAATCTATCACAATTAGAATGAAGCAACGATTGCAAATTTAAAATGGTTAACACATAGTTATCCTTCAACCATTCTTGTGTTCTCCAGGTTTCAACTTTACAATAGTATATATATAGTATACAAGAACATATTAAAATATACCAGAATATACCATAATATATTAGAATTTACTATAATATACCAGAATATGCTATAATATATAAGAATATACCAGAATATACCGGAATATGCTAGAATATGCCATATTATAACAGAATATACTAGAATATGCTATTATACCAGAGTATACTGGAATATACTAGAATATACTATAATGTAGCAGGATATACAATAATATACTAGAATATACCAGAATATACAAGAATATGCTAGAATATACTATAATATACTAGAATACGTTAGGATATATCAGTATATGCTAGCATATATCAAAATATTTTGGGATATTCGATAACAACACGATGAAACGACTTTGGTTGACGATAATAAACGATGGTCGCGAAATGACGCTGGTCTACGATACAACATTAACAATGACAATAAGAATAATAACAATAAGAATAATGACAATAATAATAAATCTATTTAGAACTAAAGTGGAATGATAGGATGTAACAGCACGAATAACATAACATCCCTTCTTTTCGATAGTACGCTTACCTTTCGAGAATTTATACATAAAAAAGAGAAGGTAGAATAATTTTTTCAATTGCTAAAATAATATAAAATAAAAAGCACAAGCGATTACGAATTACTGTGAAAATCACCGTGAGTAAGAACGAACGTGATCGAATCGCTACTGTTTCAAAAGTAGTAGTTTAAGCCATCGCTGGTCCGCCGTATACACAGTGCCAATCTAACAGGTTTCAGGTTTGTCACGTGATTTCCTATCGTACACTCTTACCGTCAAAAACGTTTCTTCCTTCGGCACAATATTTCGCTTCGTCCTTCGATCTTATCGTTTGATTGATGGTAAACTGTGTTTTCGCCATGGTCGATGCAATACACGTTATACTTTCATCCGTGAACCAGAGGATATACACGAAACAGATAAAATTCGAAGCTTTTCATTTAAAAAAAAAAGCCTAACAACTATATTTTCAGATAAGAGATATATTTTTATCGACGATCTTCGATGTCGGTTAGAACTATCAGGTTTGTAGATGTGAAACTAGAATTTGCCCATAAGTGGCGCCAGCTGTCAATGTAGTTATCGTCAAACGGCGTCATTGCCGCCATTTCCTTGTTTTTACATCTGATGAAGATTTTCAACTCACAACCATACAGGTTTCACTGATGAACAATATTATAATGAAACTTTCACGATCTGTAGTTACTATGCTTATGTATCGCGTAAAGACAGCCGATATTTTGCTAGTGAACATAATTGTTTGAACCAATGCAAGCGATTCATGCAAGTTGCTCGACTACAAGGAAAAAATATAAGGGGTGGTTCTCTATCACGATATAAATAAAAAATGTTACACCCTATCGTTTCATCTTACCATGTCTGTTAATATGAAACCGGAATTTGCTCATCCGTGGCACTAGCTGTCAATATAGTTACCGTCAAACGGCGTCATCGCCGCCATTTTCTTGTTTTTACATCTGATAAAGATTTTCAACTCACATCCATACACGTTTCATACAACAGCATAGTTTTTAATAGCATTGAACATGTCGAATTTTCTGCCTGGAAACTACGATGTGTGAACAGCATTGATTTTCTGTTACCATTTGAAGAAAACTGCTGAAGTTTGATAACTGTTTGAGCAACATAAAAAATGTAACGCTAACGATACTAACACAGGTCTGTAAATATGAAACCGGAATTTTCCTATACGTCGCGCTAGTTGTCAACGCTATGACGAACCTCGTCACCTCATCCTCAAGACTCATCATCTCAATAGTAGGACACAGACCCAACATCTTGACACATAGTTTCGGCTACATTACAACTAAACTTCAAAACAACACTACGCCACACACGAATCATCCTTTACCCCTAAAAGAAATAACCCCACCGCGTAGGCTAAGTTGCCTTATAAATACCGCCCTTCTTAAAAAATAAAGTAGTTACCATTTTTTTTCTCAAACTAAGCGTACCGTTACTCTGCTTGATTTTTAATCCAACCCCGTGTACGGATAGCTTATATACAGTAGCGCACGAAAGCATTCGGACACTCTTCAAACCTAAATAACTTTTTCAAAATTGAACCAAACGACTTGACTTTTCTGAAGCAACTAGCAGCATTGATTTACTAAATGATATGCAAAAATAATTTTGAAATAATTCTAATTGGTAGAAATTACGTGGGAAAGTAGAAAAGACATTTTTTAAAACATTTTTATTTCAACTCGTAATGAAAATTTAAAATATGCGTTTTTTAGAACCGTGTTAGTTATACACATGCTGAAAATCTCACCGAAATCGATTGACGCGGAAAAAAATGGCACGCGTAGAAAGATGTAAGAATTTCTGTAGTTTAAGCAGAAACTAATCAAGAATCGTGAACGATTGCGATTTTCACCATTTTCGATGGCACGTAGCTCGTGTGTACGTCGTTCGATTTTAATGAATTTTTCTGCATGCGTATAACTATCATAGATCTACCAGATGCGTCTTTAAAATTTTTTGTGCGTAGCTCAAATAAAAAATATTTAAAAAGTTCCTTTTTTATTGGTCATGTAATTCACATCAGTTCCAATATTTACAAAATTTATTTTGTATATCATTTATTAAATCAATGCAACTAATTGCTCAAGAAAAGTCAAGACGTTTGGTCCAATCTTAAAAAAGTTATTTAGGTTTGAGGAGTGTCCGAATACTTTCGTGCGCTACTGTAAATCGCTTCCAGTAAAGTGACCTTACGAAGTACGGAAAAAAGCCTGTTCCACGGATCGACAAATTATTCTTACGATTATTTTCCACGGGATAGTATTGTCTGAACGGTTTATATCATACTATAGTGCCAGAAAGATGTGAACAATGTATAACTACCGATGTGCAATACAACGAATAAAATATTTTGCAGAATTTTCATCTAGTAAACGTGTATTTTATATACAAAAATTCCGGTTTCGTATTTACATGCCTGTTATGTTCACTTTAACGCTAAATCTACTATGTTTGCTTAGGCTACCTACTAGCGAAGCCATATTTCGAGGTAATATATGGAGACTAGCTGCGGCACGCATCTGAGTAGTCGATTCGGACGCTATTCAATATTGACGAACCCGGATAAAACAATGGAAATATGTTGCCCGGAGCAAGGACGTCGAGGAGGTGCGTAAATATTGAGTAAATTAGCATTAATCTGTTAGCGTTCGCGTCGGTATTACTCAACGGCCTATCCGTTATAAACGCATCGAAAATCACGGCGGCTTTTCGACAGAGTGCGTCATCATTTCGTATTTGTCGTTCGCTCGAAAGTACTGGAACGCGATACCTATCCCAATTGCCTATCACTTTTACCGATTGTGCAGAGAACAGTGGGGTGGAACACGAAATCGTCGGCCAGACCGGTTATACCAATATTTCATCCTAGCTGGGACTGAATTTCACGAGTAAAACTAAAAAGCCTGAATTCCGTTTGCCGGAAAAGTTCTATTCCGACGGTATCACGTTATTTTCCATTCTTGAACGCGCGCCGGGTTGTATATTTCGAGAATAATGGGACGTGTCTGGGTTCGTTAAATTTTATCATTAAGTGTTTAATATAACGGTAGGACGGTGCGTATATGCGTTTAATGCAATCGATTAACGCAATTAACATGTTGACTGTCTGGCCGCCGCGCAGAATATTTCTATGGCAACGAATGCGAAAAACAAACGTCGGGGAACATTCTAAAAATATTTTTAACCGAACGCTATCGCTGTTCGAATTTTATTATTCGCAAGTTTCTTTAAACCTGTGAGGCACGGAATTTTACAAAATAAAATTGCACGCACCGGTTGCAGAATTTCGAGGTGGATCAACAAACTATCCCACCCTGCGTGTATTCACGGATTAAAATAGTGGAACAGTTTTAATACCATCGTGTCTGAAAGAGTTAACAAATCCATAGACGCGGCAAACTTACAGCCTGCGGAATACGAGGAAACGTCCATTAAAATTCCATAAGATCGAAGCGGGACAAATTAACAATCTTAATAAGAAAGTTACGATTCGTCGTAGCGAGTTTTAAGTTCTCAGCACATCGAATTATGCAGTTCTCGTCGCAGCAATTGTTTTTTAAATATCATCACTGATCGTATATTCCAAATCGATAAGAACGAGAAGAAGATTGTAAGAATAATACTGTACTGAATTTTTTTAAAAGGGAGCGATTCTACGCCAAGATATAAGTAGAAATGTCGAATAAAATTTTTCCATATGGTTTTTGAGAAAATCGAAATTGAAAATCTGAAATTATGTTGAAAAAAACCAAAAAAAGATTCATTGACGGTAAAACGTAATGTGCAAGCATACAGATGAAACGACAACATCAAAATGTATTGATAAAACTAATGAAATTAACACATTTATTGATAAACAAGAAGAGAGGCGTATCAAATGTGCAGTTTACAAGTTATGTGGTACGTATTCTTTTCAAAGTTGAGCTTGCAATATCCGAAAAGGAAGATTTAAAAAATCTTTAACAAACTTTTACGATTAAAACAAAAATTGCAGAAAACTGAGAAATGCGTTAACGTGCTCTGGTATTCCCTACATCGTATGACAAATATACAGTGAGTAACTTTAATATTCGGACACTATAAAATTTTTACTTTGACGTATTGTAATTTTCTTCACGGTGAAGGAAAAGAAATTAATTCTAAATTATACTCCTACATAATGTCTACTTAATAAAAATATAAATTTTATTTATATTATTACTAGCATTTATTAAATATTCTATTTTAAGCAAAACAATGTCTGGTTTTAACGTTACAATAATGTTCGGACACTTTTAAAAACTGATAGTTTTTGTACTAATTTTTACAATCGAAAAGTAATTCAATATCGTGTAGGATATCCTTCTTGACGAATGACTTCTTTTAATAGTTGAGGCATATTGCAAATTACTTTTTTCAAATATTCTGTACTAATATTATTCCGTTCCTCTTTCAGTCGTTCTTTTAACATTTCTTTAGATGTTATTGCAGTTGTTCTAATTCGTCGGTCTAGTTCATCCCATAAATTCTCTATAGGATTTTGATCTGGAGACTGAGGTGGCAGTTGTAATAATTTTGGACAATTATGCAGCAAATATTCCTGTACGATACGTACCTTATGCTTGGGGTCATTATCTTGATAATACTTAAATGTATTCTGAATCTCCATTTTTATTGGACTTTTACGTAAATTATTTTTTAAAATGTTGAGGTATACATGTTTGTCCATTATGTTATCAATAAAAATTAATTCACCCGTTCCAAATGTTGAAATACATCCCTGTACAACTACATTTCCACCTCCGTGCTTTATAGTCGGCTTCGTATTTTTAATTTATAATTCTTCATTTTTCTTTCGCCACACCATTTTTCGCCCATCCGATCCAAAAATGTTGAATTTACTCTCATCACTAAAAATAACGTCATTCCACCACGTATCTTCTTTTAAAAGAAATTCTCTCGCAAAGTTTAATCTTTTCTTTTTATTAGTTTCATTTACATACGGTTTTCTCCGAGCAATTCGTCCATTATAACCACATTCTTTTAATGCTCTGTGTGTTGTTTGGGGTGCACTTTCTTTCCAGTCTCTTCTAACAATTCGGCAGCTAATTTTGGTGCAATTAATGTAGGATATTTCTTTATTTTTCTTATAATTTTTCTTTTATCTCGCGTGTCCAAAATTTTTGCTTGTCCTCTTTGCGGAATAGATTGTATTCGGTCTTCATACTTAAATCTTTTAATAATATCTCACACTGTACTTTTACTAATTTCAAGCATTGCTGCATTTTCCTTTACGATTCACCTTTTGCATTTGTGAAAAATGATAAGTTGGCGAATGTTGTATGAAGTGTTTCTCTTACGTCCGATTATTATCAGTGAACATAGTGAATATCTAAACACAACTGATTTTCTGAGGTTCGAGACAGTTTACACAGACTGTAATGTTTGTATCGCATTAAATATCACACTAGCTCACGCAAATTGTTACATTCCGAGGTGTCCGAATATTATTGTCACGTTAAAACTAGACATTGTTTCATTTAAAATAGAATACTTAGTAAACGTTAGTAATTATATAAATAAAAATTATGCTTTTATTAACTAGACCCTATACAGTAATGTAATTTAGAATTAATTTTTTTTTCTTCGTCGTGAACAAAATTACAATGCGGCAAAGTGAAAATTGTATAGTGTCCGAATATCAAAGTGATTTACTGTATCTATACAAGATCGAATGATTTGATCACCCTGTGTTTATGACGATTTTCGAAAGTCATGAAATACTTCTGAAAATATGCATAAAAGTGAAAGGAAGGGAGGCGGTGCCTCGAGGCCATCGTGAAGAACGAATTAATTACATCTCGTGGAATGATAATAGCAGGGACATCCGGTCGAACGGTTTCGAGTCGGGAAACGAATCTCTGGAGAGCAAGTATGATTGACACGTTGCCGAAGTTGGGGGCGAAGAACACGCGTAGACACATGACGCGGCTGACACAAACCGTCAAACGTGACGGCAAGAGAACGAGCAGATTGTCCTGGCCACTGTACGTGATCAGCGTGGACAGCCCTCTAATTTCTCGTGCACCACTGTTGGAAACGAGATCTATGGCTGGCAACGCGTGTTTAATGCTTCAGGAATGAAAGGGGCTTCGCGGTAAGAGAGTAAAAGATCGTATCAGCGGTCCGACAGGAACGTCGTTTACGTTCGTTTACGTCACACACCGTTTCCCTTGAAAATTTCCTTCGACGTTTATCAATTAGACTGACAAACCAAATTATGAGTCGGCGATATCGAATCTGTCAGGTTGACGTATTGAAAAGCGGTTCTGAAGCATTTAGACATGTTTGTTAACTGCAATCACGTGTTCCAGCATTTGTTCATGAAATGATAACACGATGTTTATTTCAATGCATACCGCGCGTATGTGATTATATTTGAAAATCGCATAATTTTTTGCTTAGCATGTTAAACGCTATGTCAGTCCATGGGGACTGACGGTGTGATATTTACAGATTAATGTGTTGTATACAATTTATACAATATCAAAAAATATTCACACTATTTTAACTTTTTGAGGCACGGTGGTATTAAAAGCGTCCCACTTTTTTAATACGCAAATTTAGCAATTGCTACGTGCAATTTTATTTTGTAACATTCCGTGCTTCGGAGGGTTAATAGATTTCATTGAGACAGAAAAGCACAAATGAGGTGAGCAAGTCTTTTGTTTACGCACAGCTGTATTTTTTCAATTTAAAGTTCAATAAAATGTGACATGAAAGCTGGGCAGAATAGCTCCGCGTTTAACATGCTAACACTAGAACTATTATACCAGACGAGTACTAAGTGACTTGTTACTGATTCTTTCTTCCACGGTTATTGAGATTTTAAGAATGTTTCTAGGATAACTTCGTACGGGAACTTTTTCAAAGATTTCAAGAATTGCAACCTTGTTATTATTACAACGCAGTGTACCATGCATTTAAATACGGAACCAGAATTTTTGTATAAAAAATACATGTTATTGCATGAAAATTATACAAAATATTCTTATTAGAAGTATTGCCCATCGGTAGCTATACATTGTTTTCCATCTCTCTGATAATTTGTGAACAAAAAACTGTTCCTCTTTTGAGACAAATCTGTGAACGAGTCATTTTCGTACATTTTCGTAAGATGCGAAGACCTGCTCAGCAAATACGTGTCCCATCAATGCAAATAAGTAATAAACGTCTTAATCGTTTCGTTGACTGACTTTGCTGTGTACAATGATGAATTATCATGAAGAAAAATCACGTTGCGTTACCTTTGAACCCATTTATCTGCCTTCTGGATCTTTTCCATGTCTTTCAAACGCATGGAGACTGCTTTTCGTGTGTCATTCTCATTCAACGATGCTTGCAATTCGCTGTCCTCAAACTTTTTCGGTGATTTTCCATGTTCGTCGTTTCTTACGTCAAAATTTCCAGTTTTGAATATTTTAAATTACTCAAAGCACTGTGATTCACAAAGAGCATGCTTGTCGTAATCTTCGACAAGTATTCCATGCGATTCTGCAGCAGTTTTCTTCAAATGGTAACAGAAAATCAATGCTGTCCGCACTTCGTAATTTTCAAGCACAAAATTCGAGACTTTGAACGCTATTAAAAACTATACTGTTCTATGAAACTTGTATGATTGTGAGTCAAAAAAAGAAAATGGCGTCATTGATGCGGTTTGGCGGTAAGTACATTAACAGCTAGCGCCACGTATGGGCACATTCTGGTTTCATACTTACAAACCTGGTAAGATAGAATGATAGGATGTAACATTTTCATTCATCGTGATAGAGACCAGCCCTTATATTTTTTCCTTGTAGTCAAGCAACTTGCATGGATCCCTTG
>CM052097.1:8298478-8349459 GCA_028453745.1 Agapostemon virescens
AATGGCGTCAATGACGCGGTTTGACGGTAATTACATTGACAGCTAGCGCCACGTATGGGCAAATTCCGGTTTTATATTTACAGACGTAGTATATTACGCTGGTTTAGTAGTTGGTAGTTCTAGTGTTAACATAAAAGTTATACAAACTTTGAATAATCGCAACCTTGTCATTATTATAAACCAGAGTATATTAGTATAGTTCAGTGTTTGGTAGTCCAGTGTTAAAATTTAATCCAATGAGTTAAAGTTTTTCGACACGTTAGAGGAATCAATTTACCAAACAACAGGCGAAACGGATTCGTTAAAAATCGCTGTTGGACGGAATTGTGAAGAAACCGTGAATGTTAGCTTTTGTTCAGCGTTTTTATTTGACCTTGCAATGACACTTTAGTCGATATATTTTTAAATCAACTAACATTCTTATGAGCTACAAACATTTATCTGCGGACATGTGTGGTGAGAATGAGAAAGAAATATATGAATGAAACAGAAAGTGTATGAAGTGAATTTGGTTGTGCAAGAGAAAAAATGAGTGTGCAGTGAGCGAGCGTTCGTTGTGTTTTGGAAAACGTCTGTCTGTTAATGATTATATCAACGAATTAAGTATATTATTATTTATATATAAATGTCTTAACATATTTAACGTGACCGTAAGAGTTGACTATATAAGGGTGAAATTTTTTGACGAGGTTGAAAATATGCGGCTTTCATTCTCATGTAATGAGACTTTCATCTTAAAATATTTGTAGCATCTAATCGTAATAGCAATATGTATTTTAAGATGGTTCATTGGTCTTATAATTAGTTTATTTGGATAATTATCATTCGCTAGAGTACTCAGTTCATTCGTTGAAAATTACGACCATCAAATATTGTTAGAATTGTGATTTGAATTTATTAAGAGCTCAACAATAATTTAGTATTCGTACAGAAATCAAACAAGATTGAAATAACTATTTGCGAATACTAATTTCAATAGACATAGTGTTCATTCATTGAATAGATCACCTTGGTATTGGTAATTTGATAAACATACGTTCGTCGGTGTTTCCATGTTTAAATCGTGCCACGATTTTCTACAGAAAGGACGTTTTAAGTAGAGTCATTCCACGATGGAGTAGCGTCACGCAGTAAATTAGAATTAATGACTTAGTTATCAGCCACGTATTCCATGCAATTGCAGCTGGATATGAAAATGAATAAATTTACTGTGAAAAGTAGCGTCCGACGAGTTGAGCTATCGCCGGTCGTAAATGAGAACCAGTGGAGTTTAACAAACTATGTCGGACGCACGGTAGAAATATTAGGCAAAAAATTGTCGAAAAATTAGTCTCCGAAAAAAATAGCCCAAGACTATCCATCTTGTTACTATGTATATTTTGAAGAAACTTTGAATCCGGTCAGCATTAAAAATGCATTAATTTAAAAGCTGTTGTATTTATTAAATAATAATTGCTTAAACATCAAATTGCAACGAATCAGAAATTACATATTGTGTTCCGTTCTCTATTTGATTTATTTGCGACGAGCCAGGATTCTCTGAAAGGATTTTTACAATTTCGTGATACTTTTAAGTAGCTGCACCGATACAGTCTACGGGAAAGTAAATTTAACAATCTAATCGGAGGGACGTCTACGTATGTGACCAATCGATCAGTACGACTGACAATCGTTTTGCACGTGAAATGCGTTTGATTATCAGAAATCGATATCGACTGTCGGAGCACTCTATTCTGACAGACTGCTACGTCTACGCACCGAGCGTACAGCGTTTTCAAGAATGACAAAGGATCAATAATCCACCCTAATTATTACAATCTCTGGTAACGCCAACTCCGTCATTTCTCGTGCACTACTAGAACGTGAGATTTTATCGCATCTCTAACGAAAAACCACGAATTCAAAGGTTGAAAATAGATTTCTGATTTTCGGAAATTTTATTACATGAAAAACCCAGGTCCATTTCTTTGAAACTTTCAGGACATTTTAATTAACGCTAGAACGACGGAGCACTAAACTATACTAATATCCACTGCATTATAGTAACGATAAGGTTGCAATTATTTAAATTTCGTACCACTTGCACGCTAATTTGTACTGTAATGCAAATGTTTCTTTAAGAAGTTTTCGTGAAAATGTTTTTAAAATTTCAATAACTGTGAAAGAAAAAAATCGGTAACAAGTAATTTTGTACTCGCCTGGTCGTTCTTGTGTTAAGCAAAAATATTGTGCGATTTTTAAATGTAATCGAATACATTCCCTGCCGCGAAATGTTGAAACTTTTATGTTAATATATGGACCGTTTATTTTGAAAGTGGTGCAATTCCATTTTCCTCTGTTTCGAGAAAATTAAATGTTAGGAGATCTGACAATTAAAAAATATAGGTTAATTATGTGAAGTCTGGGAATGTTTGAACTAATTTATCAATATGTAATTTGATCGTATAAATTTCTTTTAGGCGATTTTAACTAAAATAATATATATTTCCAGGCTGAAAATGGACTCACACCACTTTCATAATTAGTCAATTGTAAATATCATTTAATTTCAATTTTGAAATAACAAATATCACTTAAAATATATTTCATATTAATCCAATTTTGTTTATAAATAATAACAAGAAATAAAATAGAATTAGTATTTTTTATCTTGAACGTTAATTATATTTATATATTGTTAAACTTAACACAAGATATTGGTATTATTAATTATTTATGCTCTTCATGTGGCAGTGTTTTGAAATATTCATGATGCACAGGGGGTATATAAGGTAATAGCTGCTGCATATCCTTATGTTTTTCGTATGTAATAGACCTGGCATCGTGATACAAAGGCGGCAGGGCGATTTTTTCAAATTTTGGCGGTCTTCCCCGACATGTAGGTGATAAATTCAGAGTCTTAAATTCTGTGTCCTCCATTGATGTTTTATATAAAATAGTATACGGTGCACTTTTGCAAAATCTCATCCAACATATTTACAACCAATTTACTTTTTCTCCATTAGTGTTTTTTCTTATCTGTTTTTTAATTGCCTTTTGTAGATTTTTCGTTGATACGAAATTCTCTCATTTCATTTCGTGTAAAATAAATTTATTATGTTGTCTACATTGGTTTATAACGTCATAATAATTCTGTGGTGTGTACAGGAAATTCTTTTTTCGTAATGCCATTTTTTCTGTCTATGGAAATTGGACTTACACCACTTTCATAATTATGAAATTGATTATAATCAATGGTTACGCAATTTCTTTTACCGGGCAATTTTAAATTGAACAAAGCATAGGCATTTTTTAAGATATTAAATACTAACTAGTTATAAACAAAAAAGTTTACACTAAATTAAGCATAAATTATGCCATATCTCATTTTTTTAAAAAAAGGACTTACACCACTTTCAAAATTAACGGTTCATATGTTTTAATGAAAAAGTTTATGTGAAAAGTTTTCATGGCGACATCTTATAATTTCACTAATATCTTGGCTCGTCCCGTCATTCCATTGTTAATATTTCAACTACACATAGAAGTATAGTAATGGCGTTCTTTCCCAGGGCCTGGTCAAGGAAATAGTAAAACTGCGAGAAAAGTACAGTTGCCGGTTCCTGTTTAAATCAAAAGATCAAAATTTTTTTATATAATCATATAATCGATGAACCTGTAAAACCGAGAAAACTTGGAGATTTCTAAGAATAATGAGATTTAAACAAAAGTTGCGATTTTTATTGTTTTACTGTCTACGTATGGCTTAGACATTTACGTTGAAGCTGTTTTAGGCGAAAGGTTTTGAAAAAGGAAAGGTTTTGTTTTTGAGCGCGTGGATAGAGAGAGATAGATAGAGAAAGAGAGAGAGAGAGAGAGAGAGAGAGAGAGAGAGAGAGAGAGAGAAAAACTAGAAAATTGTTGTTCAGGGACGAAACGTCTTCGCTGAAAATAATTACACGCATTTGTGTATTGAAAAATACATTATAATGAAGTTTGCAGAAGATCTAAATAAAAATTGCAACATTTTTATCGAGTAACGTGTTATATCCGCAATGCAAAGTGAAATGGCGCGTACAGATGAAGAGCCTTGGTAACAGGAAAATAAAAGTGGATAAGCTATTCGAGAATTTTTTGCATCAATAACGAGACTAAGCGGCGCATCGGCTTTTTTAATCCATTGGTTTGAAAGAAACTCTGAATGGTTACCTCGGATTCGAAAATGCACTTTTAACGACCACAGGAGAGGGGAACAAGCTCCGCGTGTCATTTTCTAGCGGAATCTCGCAAACGGCTTTGAAAAAATCTCTGGGACCTCTAGGATCCTTTGGGATCTCGTTTACGGTCTGATATTGAAACGGGTAAACGGTGTTTCGACTACAAAGGAGAATACACGCGCGAGCGGTTCGCACGGATTACCGTCGTTTTGTTTATTCGCAAATATGTTGTAAAAGTATTCGCCGTAGAAATAAGGCGGAGTCGCAGACAAATAGGGGGAGCGAGAGAAAGAGCGAACGGGAAACGGAGAATCTAACGTTCTCTCGATGTGTCCCTCAATTTATGTACAACGCCGGACAAAATTATGGCACACCTTACATCTTCATGCGCCATAAAATCGACACCAGAGAACCCGCAGTTCTTACGTATTATACGTTATGTCTTTTTGCGAATCAGTCCATTTCATTCACATAAATCGGCTCTCGAAAATTGGGAAAAAATGCGATGGCATAGGGTCAATCGAACTGAACTTCATTTTCTACTCCTTTTCCTCTTTTAATCATTTAGTCATTCTGCGAGACGATTGCTTCAGAGCGTAATAATACGAGGATTTTTCTATGTATAGTTTCAATGTTAACATATTTGTATTAACTAATAAAGAAGCAATTTTCTTTCTTATGTAAACTTCTTCTGAAATTTTCTATGGAAGTACAATATTTTAAAAAATGCATGCATTGCCAATTATTTGAATATTCGTTAAACTTAAAGAGTGCTTCTGACTTTTGAGAAATTATAGAACTGTAAGAGAACTGAAATGTTGTTTCCTCGAAAAGAATTAAGCATACATTTTGCGTGTTCAGACTAATTAGATTATAATTGCATTTTCTTGCAATGCATAGTTGTTTTCTGATTTCTAATGAATTATACAACACATTGTACAGTAATAAGCTTAAACACGCTTTAAAGCTTGAAGATTATACTTCAGCACATCATTATTTATCTTGATCTAAATTAGTTTTACGTGATGAAGCAAATAGGAAACTGAAGCATTATTCTTTCTTAAAAATGCTGAAAATTCGAACTTCTCCGAAAAGTGAAAAACACTTGACCTGTAATTAAAATTACCACAGATTCAAAGATTAAAGGCTCCATCTTAAAAATGAACGTGTGATTTTTTTCACTGTACTGTAAAAGAAAAACGAGGAACAGCTTCTGTGAATAATCCTCATGCACTGTTTATCCGAAACTTGATGAAATGAGTAAGACAAAATAATTGTACATCAATTTCTAAGGCGTCATTGTAAAGAGGAAGAATTAATCTTTACATCGTCTGTGGTTTCAGTGAAGAAAAACATTTTTCAAAGATGTCGTAGACGTTCGAATGCATAGCATTTTCGAGCAAAAACGCGTGTCTGGTATTTAGCTCGGTAGATCGTGAAAAAATTTTCGAATTATAAATCTAGAAACTTTTATCTATGAAAGCATCGCAGTTTAACCCTTTACGCTCGCAACTGTTTTAACTTTAAATTCAACATTTGTTTCGGCCAAGAATATTTCCATTACACATGATTAATTTCTTCTTATGCGTACGAAGGTAATCATTCACACTCTTGCTTACAACACATGGATTTATATCAATTTTATGAAATTGATTATGTACTGATAAAATATTTTTTGTATCTCTGCATATACCAGGTCTTTAAATATGAAACCGGAATTTTCCTATACGCGGCGTTAGCTGTCAATGCAGTTACCGCCAAACCTGCGTCATTGATGCCATTTTCTTGTTTTGACATCTGATAAAAGTTTTCAACTCACAACCATACAAATTTCATACTACAGCAAAGTTTTTAGTGACGCTAAACATTTCGAAATTTGTACCTGGAAATTACGATTTGCAGACAGCATTGATAAATCCGACTGCCCTTGAGTGGGTGAGTTTACAAGCTTTATCTTCAACTTAAAAATTTGTATCGGTTTACGTCTTGATACATCATTTGCCACAAACAAAAAGGAAGTTACAAAATCACGGATCCCAAACAAGATGAATTTTCAGGTCACTTTTAAAAGCATACTCTTAGTAAATCACAATGCTTTGAGTGGTTTAAAAAATTCAAAATTGGCGATTTTAACGTGAGAAACGAACAACGTGGAAGAATACCGAAAAAGTTTGAAGACAGCGAATTGCAAGCATCGTTGAATGAGGATGGCACTCAAATGCAACAACAATTCCTAGATCATTTAAATGTGACAGAAGCTGTCTTCATTCGTTTGAAGCCATGAGAAAGATCTAGAAGATAGGAAAATAGGATTAACCCTTAAGACTCCAATGGCTCCTCTGACACAACACTAAAACTTGCAATATGATTATTTAAAACAACTTTTACATCGCTATGTTTCAATTTCAGCAATAAATAAAAATTGAAGTGTTGCACGCACGAGTAATAGTAATAAACTTTCTTTGCACGAAAGGAAATTAATCATGTGCAAACGAACTATTCTAGATCAACAAATGTCTCGATTTTCGAATTAAAATTGTTTGGAGTGCAAAAGGCTTAAAAGGCAACGCAAAATAATTTTGCTTTATGATAATGTACCATCGCACACAGCAAAACCGGTCAGGGAAACGATCGAGACGTTAGTTAAGAAATACTTTCGCATGCAGCTTACTTATCAAACTTGGCTCCATCCGATTATTACTTATTTGCATCGATGGGACACGCACTTGTCGAGTAGCGCTTCGTATCTTACAAAAATGTAGGAAAATGACTCGATGATTGGTTCACCTCAAAAAAGAAGCAACTTTCTTGGCGTAGCATTCACAAATTGTCAGAGAGATGGGAAAAATGTATAGCTAGCGATGGGCAATACTTCGAATGAAATATTTTGTATAATTTTCAATAAACGTGTATTTTCTATACAAAAATTACTGTTTCATGTGTACAAACCTGGTAAACAGCATTTAATCAAGCCTACGAACTTCAAACGATGCAACGAAGATTAAGGGAGCGTTCGAACGTTTCAATTTGTACGACGCATTGAGGTTCCACGACGCATTCAATAATCATTGAAATTCCTGCATGCAGAATGCGTGTAATGAAGATGTTGAACTTGAAACGACTCGACGGAGATTACGAAAACAGTGTGTTTGTGATTGTATGACACATTGAAACCGCAGGGTGCATTCAACGATCGTTCGCCTTAATTTATTTCCTATGGTTTTGAAAGATCATCAACGAACATATTATTCGCGATAAAGTCTATACGGACGATCGTTTAACGTTCGCTGCCATTGTGCCGGGCATTGTTGGTATGTTAGTTAGTCCTACCCCGCATGATGTGCATTCATGCGCGTGCTTTTATGTGGAAACAAGGCATGTACGAAGCGAAGCGTACGTTAGCAGCATGTGTGTTCTGCCGCGGAAGGATATTGTATGAATTGTATCCACAGTCGCGCGATTGTACGGTAATAAGTTTCCTTGGGAATACCGCGGGACCGCAGGATACTTTATTCCGTTTCGCATCGATCCGCGTGTTACCACTGTATTTTGTTGCTGGAAACCTGGGAAGAGAAAGAGAGACAGAGAGGGGAAAAATGAGAGGGAGAGCAGAGGGAGAAAGAGAGGAAGAGAGGAAGAGAGGAAAAAAGAGAGAGAGAGCTAATTCCGCAGAAGGCAGCGCTACACGCGCACGGGAAACCAGAGCCGATTGTCTCGTAAACGCTTGCAAACACGGACGGACAAACTGATGACAAAATGAACATTTTATGACGCGCAATGTTCACTTTTAGGCAAATACGGAAAAAGCAACGCTCGTGTTTCGTATGCAAACAACGCTATATTTGCGCGACGAGACATGTTGCTACAACATTATACAACCGCGTCTTAGAAACGTAAAGAATTACTAGAACCACACGCGTCGACGACTTTACGCTGAAACAATAAATGAGCCGTTTATTTTGAAAGTGTCGAGATATTGAAGGGTTTGCGTTGGATTAAATTTAAAAATATGGGTAACAGATAACATAATAGAATAATGTTTTTGGGTTTTTAAAAGTGTCAAATTTAGCATCACACTTAGCATAATTAACATTATTGAAGAAATAATATGTTTTTGATGGCTGTGAATGGACTTACGCCATTTTCAAAATCAATGAAACGGCGTTTTCAATTCTTAAGAAAACACAAGTCCATAGGAAAAGTAAATTTCTCTTGAAATTAAAATAAATGTATACACTCTTATGTTGTAAAATCAAAAAAATATTCAACTTTCATATTTTGTTAAATAATTTTTACATTAAAATTAATATAGTTTTATTAATTATTATTCAGTCTTCTCCAGTTTGTGTACGCGGGAAGGATTTAAAATAACTGTGGTGTGCAGGTGGTATATAATGTAGTAAATCCATTAAGTCCTTATATTTTAAGTTTGTGAGTGGTCTTGGTTTTTTGTATAGTGATGCCAACTGGATATTATTAAAGTTTTTCGGTCTTCCCCGTAACGGTAGTAAATCCAATGTTTCGAATGGTGCATTGTCGTTTCATAGATTAACTTATATGAATCGTTTCTCAAAAATCTCATCCAACATACTTTAAACCAATTTACTCTTTCACCGTCAGTATTTTTTAGCCTTTCAAAAATTGCATTTTCTGTGGACAGGCACTTTTCCATTGTTTAAAACAAAATAATTGCACATTAATAATTCAACTGTTACTTTGATAATTAAACATAAAGTTGGGATCTCATAAAATTTTATTGCATAATTATTTTCCATATCCATTTGAAACTCTCACAATGGGACTTACGCCACTTTCAAAATAAACTTTTTCATCGCTTCTTCCACCAGCAAATTTTTGTATTACAAAATCTTAACGATTTTAAATATATTAGTAACAAGTTGCCTCAGAATGAAAAGATCTTGTAAAAATGTAACTATTATGGTAGCTGATTCGATTTTTTTTTAAATGGACTTACGCCACTTTCAAAATAAATGGCTGAAATAAATGTATAGCCACAGTGACATCATAAAATTTTTGTATTGAGAATCGATACTTGGAAACGCATACAGGGGATGATCAAAATATTGGTAGTATCTGCGTAAGTTGAGAATCAATTTTTAAATGAGTCTGGTTACGTTGAATTTGTATCATTTTTGTATGAAAGATTGACGTATGAAAGTGTATACATTTAGTGATAATATGTCAGTATCGTTTGAATAAGACTACGAGTTTACAATGAAACGATCAATATTTGAACGAAAGTCCAGCTACACTGAATTCTTAAAATTTTTGTGTGAATTATTAACTTTTACAAATAAATTCAACGCACGATGAAAATGGTAATATTATTTGCATAAATTGACAATTTTACGTTAAAACGATCAGTGTTCGAACGAAGGATTAATTGCACTGAATTTTTACCACTTTTGCACGAAAGATTGATATTTAATAACGCATACAGAAGGCGATAAAAATATTAGCACCACTTTCACAAGGTGACGATGTTACATTAAACGAGCAATGTTTAAATGAAAGTCAAGCTGCAGTGAATTCTTTACCATTTTTGTACGAACTACTGAAATTTGCAAACACGTACAGTGAGTTATAAAAATATTAGTACCACTTCCATTAGGTGACGATTTTAGCTTTCGCTGAACGTCGATTTTTATCATGGAGCGTAGAATTCATAATATGTACAGGAACGATCACTGAAATTCAATATATTAATTTTAAACACTTCACGAGATTATAACGACAAAAAAAGTAATTTTTAAATAATTCTGAAAATATTGAATGTTCCTAAATCGATAACTGAGGACTGTATTGTCGACGATGACGATAAGAACAATGTTGTAACTTTCTTAACTTGAAAATTGTTAAGAGCAGACTAACTGAAAGAAGACAAAATGAACTGCATAAATATCACGAAATTGTATAAAAATTTATAATCGTTCTGGGTCGTTATTTTTACGACACGTCGTCGAAAGAAAGATGTTTCTCGAAAAGATTGGCCAAGAAAGGCAGACTTCGATTCCGTAATAATCCGGATGGAAAACATAGTGGATCCATGCCAGAGAAAACACACAATGGCAAAGAAAACACGATCAAAACTTTCACCGAAATACTTCAAATTCGTAATATCACGTGGAGTTTTCCGGGTCATTGCCAAGTTTATAGAGGAGCATTCTTGAGCTTCCAAGTAGAGAAGAGAAGTATCGAGACGTCGCCATTTTCTCCCTTTACATCGCCGCCGGTACGAGTCAAAAACTTCCGTATAAAATCCTACTATGAACTTGGCGAATAAACATAGCTTTTACTCAGCCAGTGAATAGGATCGTAAATACGGCGTGAAATTAACAAATTTTCTCAAAGCTTTATTATTTGTCGGATCTACGTTGACAAATAAATTGTTAAAAAAGCTTCGAGATTCATTATTTATCTCCGTTTAACTAACATTTCTTTGTCGAATTTATATATTTCATCTTTTTGTTATTTAGCACCTTCAAGTTCACCAGAGATTCATTTTGGCCAACAGCAAAATTTTCTCAAAGCTTTATCATTTGTCGAATCTGCGTAGATAAATAAATTGTTAAAAAAGCTTCGACATTCATTATTTATCTTCGTTTAACTAATATTTCCTTGTAGAATTTATGTATTTCATACACTGTTTCATCTTTTTCTTTTCTTTTGTTATTTAGCACCTTCAAGACTACCGGAGATTGATTTTGGCCAACAGCAAAATATAACCTCAAAAAGCATGTACAGAATAATATATAAAAACGCAATGTAAACCAAAAAGTGTATTAAAGTAGGATAAAACAAGTGACTAACTGTTTAGACAACGCTTTTTATGAAATTAAAAGAGGCGTAAACAAATTTTAACATTAAGGGAAGCAATGAACATATCCATACTCAAGGCTTAATACCCTTTTTGTTCCCGCAACTGCTCAATCAGAATAATATGCTGCACGTGGATAAACACACACTATTACACACACACATATACTGGCACTCCGGATTATTTATAATGCCAACACAAGCAGAGTTGCACTTAGACTATAATGATTTCCCCTGCACCGACTCATAATCACGATAAATTCGCGGGAGAGGCCCTTATGGGTTAACCGTGGCTTCGCGTTTTCCTTATCAAAATTTTAAAAACAATTTTGCTCATTAAAAATACCCTGCGTTTGCTGATTAGCATTTCATTTATTATTATTTATCTATTTAGTTCAGCCTCTTCGCTGAGAAATTGGATTTACCTATTTTAACGTTTCACTTCTTCCATCAACTATCATTCCCATTATTTTCTGCATGTTCTGTCTAAAATCACGCGCATTTCTTCTAAATTCTTTAAACGATACTGTAAAGGGAATTTTTATCGAATTATGGGATTACAATTTATAATTTTTAGAATTATGGTAGTTTTACAGATTTATTATTTACTATTTGTCATAAATGAAATAAAATGTTGCTTTAACGTTAATCCTGCTTAAAACAATTTAAATGGTTTTCTTTATGATCTTGAGTAATGAAGATTATCGATAATTTGCCATGCTTTATAATTTCAATAATTGTAAAATAAAAATGGATAAGATCATTAATGAGATTACTCTGAGGAACTTAAGAGCGATGAATTGCTTTCGTTATTTTTCCTGGGATATAATTTGTTGGTAACCGTATACTACCAGACGCTCTTTGAACCGCTTATTTTGAAAGTGGCCTAAGTCCATTTATACTTAAATTGAGATATTTAAGGGTTTGTGTTTCAATGCAATTAAAAATATATGTACAGAATATTAATGACTCATACTGCTTAAGTGTATCTAAAGGTGTTAAATGTATAGTTCCTATTAAAATAATGGCAATTATTAAGTGAATAATATGCGTTTTCTTACCAAGAATGGAGTTAGACCACTTTCAAAATTAACAACCAGGTTCGTTATAAAATTTGAAGGAACCCAAGTCCATTCAGCATAAGTTAAGATACTTCAAATTGAAAAAAACAATACTCATTTTATTTTACATATCCTTACAACACTTCAAAAACATAATTTATGCGATTCAAAACATTTTTTACAAACATAAATTACAAAACAATTTACTACTCATCTACATTTTGTGTGCGTGAAAGGGATTTGAAGAAATCATGATGTTCCGGTGGTATATATCGTAATAGGTCAATTATGTTCTTGAATTTTGCTGTTGTAATTTGTCTGATATTTTTATACAGTGGTGTCAATACAATATTTTCGAACATTCTTGGTCTACCCTGACGTGGTAATAAATTCAAGACTTTAAAATTTTCGTTCTCATTCATTGATGTCTTATAGAAAATTTTATACGGTTCATTTCTGACAAAACGCATCCAACATATTTTTAACCAGTTTATTGATTCTCCGTTAGAATTCTTTACCCTTTTAAAAATCTTTGTTTTGGAAAACTTTTGAAGGTACAATATTTCCGGTTTGAGTACAATATTTTTTCCTGAATTCCGGTTAATCTTTCGCACTTTTTGGATGTATGTTTCATCAATCTTTTCTCCATTGTTATCTGTATCTTCACCCCCTGAAGACGAATATTGTTCTATAATTCTCTTTCTTTTTCGATTTTCTTTTAAATCATTAGTTACTAATTCTTCTTCAGTATCTGAACTAAATGGTCTTGTCGTTTTGTTCTTCCCCATGGGTGAAATAATTTCTAAAATTTAATATTAAATTTTAAGTTTTATATTTAATTGTAAGTACATAATATGTATATTGCGTAAATTTTGTTTAACTGCATTAATTAAACGTACTGATTATTCAACTAATGCAATTGTCCAAAAACTGAGGTTAACTTGTTAAATACTAATTAATTTAAATTACCTTCATCACTGCCTTCGGACATTATCAATGATAAATATCTTAATTTAAGTATAAATGGACTTAGGCCACTCTCAAAATAAACGGCTCAATTATTGAACTAACTCGGAAAACTTATGTGTCCAGAATTATTGTCTTTACTCGGGATATAAGTAACCTTAAATGCTTTATTGATAGATAACTTGAAGTTGTACATGTAACCATGGGCAACCGGAAATAATTGACCAATGGACTTATGCGACTTTCAAAATAAACGGCTCATTTGTTCAGCAGTAGATACGGAGATTGTATAATTCCTAAAAAGTTCTACAGATTTAAAGAAGATGTCGAGGACTCTGTGTAAAACATTAAAACTACTTTTGAACATCTTCCGTTATTTTGGGCGGTAGACAATTTGTTGATGGTCGCATAAATTTGTTACAAACTGCTTTTCTAGCAAGTGATACGGAGTTTACATTGTTCCCAAGTCGGTATTCTTAACTTCAACTGGCGGCCAAGTGCGTTCCACATTTTTCCGAGTGCGCGGTTTAAAATTCAATAGAAATTTTTTCGTTTGCAAGAACGCGGGGAAAACTTCAAACGCTTTGTAGACTCGCAAGAAAATATCTGCTTCCTTGAACAATTTATAAGTTACAGAAGAATCGTAAAAGTCTGTATTGACCGTTGTTGAACGGAGGTTATTGGTTACCGGAATTTTGTCGATTTCCTTTTCAACCTCACAGAAGTTTCTTCAAAATACCACTTCAAAGAAGCTCGCCTCCAAATCTTCGAGCGGCTTCCAAAGAAGTTTATTCTATAACGCAACAGTTAGCTAATCAAAAGTGGAGGAGATTTCTACATTGTACGTGTAATACATTTCCGCGGAAAACGCGAGCTTGTAAAACTGCTCAACTGAGTTTAGCAAATTCAAATTCTCTTGGATTTCGTCTGTATCTTTTCTACCTTTTCCTTTGCCGCGTTATTCGCAAAGCAATGAAGTTACATGAGAAATCCCGTGCATGCGAAACGCGAGTCTTCAAAGTTATTATTTACACATCTGCAAAACCTTCCAATTTATCTTTAAGGCAGGAGCTGGCCTCGCCCTGGATGCCTTTGTGGCTACGCACACGTAGAAGAAACACGAACGTTTATACGAAACTTGCAAGGGTTCACGGTATCGGGAACTGACGCTTCGATATCTGAAGAAGTAGTTCATGAGTGGCAAATTTAATTTACTGAAAGTCGAATCCATATTTGTTCATCGTCGAAAATTGCAATTCTTACGTAATTATCGCGTAATTTGTAATATTCGCCGGATGTCGTTGAACTCTTGCAAGTTTCGTAGACGTAAGTGTGACGTCGCGCCTGCTTCGGATCTTTCACGTAAGTATCATTGCAATTTTTAACCATGAAAACATATAGATTCGACTTTCAGAAAACTAAATTTACCATTCTCGAACTGCTCATTGCGGTATTGAAGTTCCCGATACCGCAAATCCATGAAACCGACATTTGCCCATACGTGGCCCTAGCTGTCAGTGTAGGTACTGTTAAACCGCATCATTGACGCCATTTTCTTGTTTTGACTCACAACCATACAAGTTTCACCGATGGCGTTCATAAAACGACAACATTACAATGAAACTTCCACGAACTGTAGTTACTGTGTTTATGTATCGCGTAAAGGCAGCCGAGATTTTACGAGTGAACATAATTGTTTGAACCAAAGCAAGGAATCCATGCAAGTTGTTTGACTACGAAGAAAAAATATAAGGGATGGTTCTCTATCACGATATAAAATAAAAATGAAGAATAAAAATGTTACAACCTATCATTCCATCTTATCAGGTCTGTTAATATAAAACCGGAATATTCCCATCCGTAGTGCTAGCTGTCAATGTAATTACCGTCAAACCGCGTCATTGACGCCATTTTCTTGTTTTGACTCACAACCATACAAGTTTCACCGATGGCGTTCATAAAACGACAACATTACAATGAAACTTCCACGAACTGTAGCTACTGTGTTTATGTATCGCGTAAAGGCAGTCGAGATTTTACGAGTGAACATAATTGTTTGAACCAAAGCAAGGAATCCATGCAAGTTGCTTGACTACAAGGAAAAAATATAAGGGCTGGTCTCTATCACGAAGAATGAAAATGTTACATCGTACCATTGCATCTTACCAGGCCTGTAAGTATGAAACCAGAATTCGCCCATACGTGGCGCTAGCTGTCAATGCAGTTACCGCCAAACCTGCGTCATTGATGCCATTTTCTTGTTTTGACATCTGATAAACGTTTCCAATTTACAACCATACAAGTTTCGTAGACGTAAGTGCGACGTCGCGCCTGCTTCTAATACTTCACGCGAGCATCATTGCAATTTTCAATAATGGAAACATATAGATTCGACTTTCAGAAAACTAAATTTACCATTCTCGAACTGCTCCTTGCGGTATTGAAGAGTCAGTTCCCGATACTGCAAACCCATGAAACCGACATTTGCCCACACGTGGCGCTAGCTGTCAGTGTAGTTACCGTTAAACCGCATCATTGACGCCATTTTCTTGTTTTGACTCACAACCATACAAGTTTCATACTACAGCAAAGTTTTTAATGACGCTAAACATGTCGAATTTCGTACCTGGAAATTACGATTTGCAGACAGCATTGATAAATCCGACTGCCCTTGAGTCGATGAGTTTACAAGCTTTATCTTCAACTTAAAAATTTGCACCGGTTTACATCTTGATACATCATTCGCCACAAACAAAAATGAAGTTACAAAATCACGGATCCCAAACAAGATGAATTTTCAGGTCACTTTTGAGAGCATGCTCTTAGTAAATCACAATGCTTTGAGTGGTTTAAAAAATAAAAAATTGGCGATTTTGACGTGAGAAACGAACAACGTGGAAGAATAGCGAAAAAGTTTGAAGACAGCGAATTGCAAGCATCGTTGAATGAGGATGACGTTCAAATGCAACAACAATTCGTGGATCATTTAAATGTGAGAGGAACTGTCTTTATACGTTTGAAGCCGTGGGAAAGATCTAGAAGATAGGAAAATAGGATTAACCCTTAAGACTCCAATGGGTCCTCTGACGGAACACTAAAACTTGCAATACTCTTATTCAAAATAACTTTTATATCGTTATGTTTCAATTTCAGCAATAAATAAAAATTGAAGTGTTGCATGCACGAGTAATAGTAATAAACTTTCTTTGTACGAAAGAAAATTAATCATGTGCAAACGAACTATTCTAGATCAACAAATGTCTCGATTTTGGAATTAAAATTGTTTGGAGTGCAAAAGGTTTAAAAGGCAACGCAAAGTAATTTTGCTTTATGATAATGCACTATCGCACGCAGCAAAACCGGTCAAGGAAACGATCGAGACGTTTACTTGGGAAATACTTTCGCATGCGGCTGACTCACCAGACTTGGCTCCATTCGATTATTATTTATTTGCAACGATGGGACACGCATTTGCTGCGCTGCGCTTCACATCTTACGAAAATGTACGAAAATGGCTGGATCACTGCTTTGCCTCATAAAAGGCGTGGTATGGCATGGATGGGCCATACTTCGCATATATATGATTCAGTATAATTTTCATACAGTAAATGTGTTTTCAATAAAAACAGTTCCGGTTCTATATTCACATACATAGTACGAAGCTGGACTATCAAGGCTCCTTTAGTTGAAATGTCGACAAGATTTCCATTTCTGTGAGAAGTAGAATTACTTTCTAAAAATTTGCACAGTAGCTACGATTGTAATTATGGGTGTACCAGCAGATTGCAGGTGTGACTGCTCTGTCATTACAGAGACGTTTCTATGTCAAATTATTTGGTCCGGTACGCGCTGTAAACTAATTTAAGTAATTATCGGTATTTAGTTAGCAGAAATTGAGGGGAAGTACCAACCTTAATCCTCGACAGGTGCAAGTTAACTTTAGTAATTTTGGGAGGCTATAAACTGTGTAGCACCACAGTAAACTTCTTCGTTCTTTCTCTGATAAATCATACATTTGTGCCGATAGTTAGAAAAGCGATCACAATTCTAATAAAACTTTAATCTTTCTCTCTTTTTTGTGTTACATCCATTGATCTTACTATAGTATGGAAATTTTATTTTTAAATTTTCGTAAATTGTAATGTAAATGAAATTATTCTATTTTATTTGATTTTATTTATTTTACGTACATCATTACTTTTTTCTTTTGTCATTGGATAACATGGAATGTAGATGTAATAGTTCACAATAATAAATAATTTGTAATTTACTAATGAAATATGGAATTCTGCTTCTTAATTTGTATTGAATAATTTCTAACTCCTTCAAACAATGTAACAGAAGAATTTAGAAACTAATGAAACTAACATTAAATAATGTCGAAACATATAGATGTAATTACTCTGCATTGGCTAAATAAACCACCTGGTTTAAGGCATAAATAACGTACGGTATTTTAGTTGCTAAAGACGATATGGCGATATCCATATTTTCGATTTTCCGCCGAAAAAGTGGAAACATATATGAACATATGAGAACATTTTATTACGACACCGTTGCATCGTTTACATCTATAATTTTTAATCGTTAATTTTTCAAAACTAATTGAACATCTGGATAACATCCCTTGCTAGACCATTCTCATAATTACCGGCGCGTTTCGTCTTATTTTCTATAGAACTGTTAAAAAAGATGAGTGTTAGTTTATGCGTGATTACACGGTTTCAAGAATTCGTTCCGGCGTTTAGTATCGATTATTCAACGTAAACCCGTGTTTGATTTCCGTTGCAGTTATTCTATTATTGACGTGTAATCTTCGGTAACAAATCATTCACGGTTAATGCGAATCATATATGGATCGCTAATACGCGTTGTCGTTAAAAATTTTGAACTTGATGTGTTCTGGAGCAGCGTAAAATTCTCTGTCGACGAGAATAACATAAAATATTCAAACCGAAAAATTAGATTCCTGCCATTAAATTGATCAATACCGAATTCTACTTAAACACCGTAATGCATGTAATAAGCGATCCTGCTTTTGCCCGGCATGTACGAACTTCCGGGGTGGTTTAATGTTTGTGCGTAAATTTGAGTCATTATCGTTGCCTCGACTGCGTTGCTACGTACACTATCGCCTGAGCTAAACTCTGGGACAATAAACTTATTACTCGTGTCTCCACTTCTTACCTCGCCATTTACGTTCAAGCAAACAGTTTCTATTGGAACGCGTTCTCGTGGAAAATAACACACGTTTCTAAAGGGTGTCCCAAAATTAACGCAAGATTTGAATTTGCCGCCATTTTTGCAGTAAATTGTTGACAACCCTGAAGAAAGAACAATTTGACAGCTGAGAGTTTAGGGTTAGTAAAAATGGAGCATTATACGATTCAACAATGTTTTCATTATTGAACAATATTTCAAAAATAATGAATGTTTGGCGGCCGCAGTTCGAAAATTGTATACAAAATATGGTCAAAATAGTGTTTTAACCTCGTCAACTGTGAAAAGATTAATTGAAAAATTCAGGGAGACTGGATCAGTTGGAGACGCTAAAAACACACCGGTCGTCCAAAAACAAGCCGTTCAAATGTCAATATCGAAGCAGTGCGTGAGAATGTTGATGAAAACCCAGGAACATCAATTCGGCGTCGTGGACAAAAATTGCTAATTTCAAGAAGCTCTCTACAGTGTATACTCACAAAAGATCTGTGTCTCCATGCTTACAAAATTCAATGAACACAACAACTGAAGCCTAATGACCATGAACAGCGAAGAGAGTTCGTGGAATGGATTATTGAACATCAACAAGTGGATGCTGATTTTTCGAGCAAAATCATCCTAAGCGATGAAGCACATTTTCACCTTGATGGCTTTGTTAATCGCCAAAATTGCTGTGTTTGGAGTTCGGAGAACCCACATGTGATTGTCGAACAACAAATGCACCCACAACATGTCACTGTTTGGTGCGGATTTTGGGCTGGAGGCATCATTGGACCATACATTTTTGAAAATGAGGCTGGTCAAGCAGTAACTGTTACTGGTGCTCGATATCGCGACATAATAACACAGTTCTTTCTGCCGAAATTGGATGCTATTGATGTGCCCAATATGTGGTTTCAACAAGACGGTGCCACATGCCATACAGCCAGTGAAACAATTCAATTACTGCATGAGACATTTCCTGGTCGTGTACTCTCTCGTTTCGGTGATCAGAATTGACCCCATAGATCTTGTGATTTAACACCATTAGATTTCTTCTTATGGGTTTTTTTGAAGTCAAAGGTTTACGTCAACAAGCCCACAACCACCCGTGCATTACAAGAGGAAATTAAACGCTGCATCAACGAAATTCAGATACGATTATGCAGAAAGGTCATGAAAAATTTCGACAAAAGAGTGCGTATGTGCCAGCAAAGCCGTGGAGACCATTTGCCCGATGTGTTATTCCATAAATAACCCTATCCTATGTACTTTATGATTCAATGAAAAAATAACAATCTAAAGACTAAAAACTATGTTTTCTATTTAATTCAAACCTTGCATTAATTTTGGGACACCCTTTATAAAGGTTACTTCCTGAATATAAATTGTGGACGCGCCCGTCCATAATGTTTCGCGAGACGATTTTCCGTAAAGTGTTTTCGGGAGGCTCGTTAGGGGAGAACGGATGCGGCAGAAGTCATCTAAACATATTAAAATTTACTAAATATTAGCGTGACATAGATATAATTACACGTTAACGTTTAGTTCGTATACGCATCCACCGTGACTCCATTACTCGAATTAATTTCTACGCGTTTGCAAACGTTGTAACCCATTATTACACGAATTATTTCGGATTACATTAGAGATTATATGGAGATCGTATATTATATATGTATGTATATATATGTGAGATTATAAATGGAGATTAGAATGGAAAACTGTGTACGGAACGTTTGTACGTAATTCTAAACTCTTTCACTGAAATAAAATACGGCCAGATTTGTTCAGACATGCACAATTTGCAAGATAAAATGAATGGTGCATTAATTAGAAGCGTGCGTAGTGAACTCTAATTTCATTCAAGAAATTTATGAAGTAGGTACGAGCTAGAACAGCTGCAATCAGGCTTTATTGAAGCAGCATTTGAATCGCGTTTAGTTTTAAAGTCTGCCGCGTGTCCGTATAAGAGATTCACATGTCGAGCGTAGTACGCATTTCATTAACCATAAACGGATTAAAAGAATCGAGTTAACAATTTTGCTGGTTTTCACTGAATTTAATGATAACGAGCAAGAGAAGAAATCTGTTCACGTTGTTTAAAGGAATAGGAAATCGAAAGTAGTAGAATAATCTTATGTTCAATACGCTTGTAAATGAATTTTTCAAGATTCTGAAATTTCCTTTTCAGAATTAATATTTGCAGGACAATTTTCAGGACATGCCTGTTAAATCAGCATGAACGCTGTCGACGTCGTGTATTTGCCACGATCATAATTTAATATTCCCTTGAAGTAAATCTAATTAATTTTATTATACATGGTGAATTAAAACTGTGACGTACAGCATTATTTACGTATATTTCTAATTATTTTCCAATATCGTCTTTGTCTTTATATTTTATAAGCGGATACGCTGCAATTGAGTACAATATAGATTGTTATAGAGATGCACAGATTGTTGTTGAAATAAATCAGCAAATGCATAAAACAAATGACAAAAACAGCTCGTAACATTTTATGTCTATTTCCTATTTCGATAAAAACCAGGGAGAAAACAATCTACAATATACCATCACGTACTGGAATATACTAGGTTTCACTAGAATGAATTGTAATATACTAGAATAAACTATAATGAGCTACAATATACTAGTATATACTTAAACAAGTTGAAACATATAATAATATATTAGAATATACTAGAATGTACTACAATATACTATAATATACTTGAATGTATTACAATGTACTACAATATATTACAATGTACTACAATGTACTACAATATGCCAGAATATAGTGCATTGTATTAGAACATATTAGAATACACTAGAATATACTTGAACTTATTAGAACATGCAATAATATATTAGATTATACTAGAATATATTACAATATTCTAGAATATGTATTAGAATACATTAGAACACATAAGAGCATGGTACATTCCTCTTTCACAGACGAAGCTTATGGTAAACCGGAAGTGATGGCTACACGGGTCCACGAGTGAGTCATTCGACGAAGTCGGAGGTCCTCTTGCTTCGAGCAAAAGTACTCTATAGTTCCACTGTTTGGGGATTGATCTTTTCCTTCGGGGGGCCGAAACTAGGAGCGTTATCATAAAAGGACTGGTAAGCAATTCGAAACATAAATCGAAGGATAAACCGAACCCGACGAAGCGATCGTTTCAGCGTTTTCTTATTCTTTCTGACGCAGCGGTCGTTAAAGCGTCACGCTACGAAACACTCGTGGAAGTAGCGTCTCGTGGAAGAACAAGCATCGTGTATGCTGCTGGTCTACATCTTTCTGTCGATGCCTTCACCAGTCGTCCCGAATAAGATCACGAAATTTACGGCCTACTTCCTCGAACGTAGCATCCTGGCATCCGTGGACGTCGATCCGATTGCTTCCTCCGTCCGGCCCGGCCGGTCTCCTGTATCTCCATTTGGGGATCATTCGAACCCTTAATAGTACACCAACTATTTCACTTCACGGCAGAACCTCGAACTATGTAACCTAACTTTGTCCTTGCACGGCCGTTTATGTTCAACGTGCTCCAGAAGCCTAGTCTTCAGCCTCCGCTGCCATAAATAAACCGCGAAACTTTATACCGCCGCTATTGATCCAATTTGCATTAACCCTTTGCTGCTCGAGGCTCGAATGTATCCCTTTTAACCTATATGCATTGTTTAACGGTAGGTTAACGGGACGCGTCGAAATTACACCTTCCAATATTTTTATTTAACGACTGTCGAGACGTAAAGATGCTTCGATGAAAAATTCTTTGGATATAAAACAGATAAATTGGCTAACTTTTTAAATTCTATCCTCTGGTTATTTTTCAAAAGTAATTTAAACTAGTTACTTTAGTGCTCCGTAAACCTAGTGTCAACCCCTGGCAATGTGTCAACCCCTCCAATGGCGCCTTTAAAGTGATACTAGAAATTGCCACATTATTATTAAAAAACAATTTTTACGTCACTACGATCGCATTTAAAAAGTCGGTGAAAATTGGAAGGTTGGTCGCAGTTGTATTAGTACTAAACTTTATATGCACGAAAGGAAATGATTCGTGGTACAATAGATCTATTCTAGGTCAAAAAGTGCCTCGATTTTGAAATTCAAATTACTCGGAGTGAAAAAGGTTGACTCTATTTTACCCAAAAAGCTAATCTTAATTTTCTTACAGCAACTAATTTAATTTTAATTGTTTGTACAAGAAGTCGAAGAGATTTTTGATAGGTTCTGTTTAAGATATACATCATAGAAAACAGAATATCATAGTTGAACAGAACTTGTAAAATGTAAAAATATCAATTTTTCTACTACAAACTTCATACTCTATTTCATCCAAAAGCTTGTCCTACTTTTCTTATAGCAATTAATTTAATTTTAATTGTTTGTACAAGAGGTCGAACAAGTGGTGGACATTTTTTTATAGGTTCTATTTAATATATACATCATAGAAAACAGAATATCATTGTTGAACAGAACCTGCAAAGTGTAATAATATCAATTTTTCTACTACAAATATAAATACTTTATTCGAATATCATGTAAAACGTTTAAGTTATCAATGGAGAAATATAAATATTCAAAAGAAAGAAATCCAAAATGGAAATTCCGCTCTGGACGTAAACCACGTAGAATGTCCGCGTAGATTTAGTAAAATATACAGATTTAAAATAACAAATAGATGTTTGACTTACGAAAGCATTCGGGACACTGCATCTCTGGAAGTATCCATATAAAATCTAAATTTGTTTCCCTGAAAGCATATAGCTAGCGTCGTCTGGAAACGTAAGATGCAGTTGTTGTTTCAGACCGTCAATCTTAGAAGTCAAGAGAGAACTTTGCTGCTGCCTAAGCGCGATGTTAAGAGATGGAAGGTCTTTTCACGTTGACTCGGTTAAGGGCTCGTGATTAAAGTTTTAGATACAGGGCCAGCACTCTTTGTGTGGTTGTCGCACGGTTTTATTGAAAAAGTTCACACCCGACTCTATGAAACGCTAATGGCAGACTTGGCGTGGCGAAGATCGGTGGTTTCGTTACTCTGGAATTATTTTCGCAGACCGTCAGATTTCGGCCATTTTATCCGATCCGTAAGTTCTCCATTATATCAGTTGGCGTTTCGTTATCGTACAGGCGTATACGTTTCATATTACCGAGCCAGTGAGTTGCAAATTTCGTTCACTAGAGCAGAGAACTTCGTTGTGTTTCAGTAACATCTAAATGTTATATGTATAAATGGATACAGGATGAGGTATTTAAAACAGGCCACCTGAATAACTCGCTTGCGTATGAAGACAAAAGGAAAATGTATCAGATCAAGTTTACTAGATATCGAGAGGCTTACAATCTGATAATACTCATTTTTTCTAAAGGGAGGTCTCAAGGAGATACGAAGGTCAACTTAATTTTCTTTAACGGACCCATATAATTTATTACTTACATAATAATATAGTGTTTTAAGACGGACGTAATGATCTGCTGTGAAGGTCATTTAACGTCAATCAAGGTCGACTGCAATATAAATTGTCTCTGAGCACTATTTAGGTTGACTTTGAGGTGACTTTAGCTCGCATGCGACATATATTTACAAATTTATATATATATAATATATTATATTATATATTTATAAATTTATATATATATATATTTATATATATTTATATATAATATATATATATATATGCACTATATATATTGTTATATATATGCACTATATATGTTATTATATATGTATATGCACTATATACATATATTATTATATATAATTTATATATATGCTCTATATATATTATTATATATAATTTATATATATGCTCTATATATATTATTATATATAATTTATATATAATATGTATACATAATAATATAAATAAATGTAGCATAAAAGCTAACGTTAAAGTGTAAGTGTGACAAACTAAAATTCGTTTTTCCATTAGAATATTTTAGCATGAAAATGAGACTAGGACGCGGAAGTGCACATATCAAATAAATTATTAAATCAGCTGTATCCACATAATTCCATTACTAACACATCGTTACTCTGTATAGTTGAAAGCTGACGTGGATATCAAGTGTACGGCGTGTTTAGTTTTCGACACTGTAATGGTGTATGGAAAATGTTTTGTGAAACAACAGGAAAATAATACGGTTATACAGCTTGCGGGATAATAGTCTCAATCATGTTCAGTTTCAAGAATCAAGTTCAGAAGAGAAACACTATCATTCCGAACTATTAAAAGCCATTCGAAGTCGTCGAAAAGCGTATTATATTTAATGCAACAGATTGATGGCTTTCGAGCGATATTTATGAGGAATTATGTGTCTGTTAGATGCAAGCCACGAATGCGTAATCATGCAACAGTAAATCTGGTGCATTTATTGGGAACTGAAATGTGTGTACCTTACTGAAATAAAATTTAAAATGTATGACAATATGCATTGTATTCAACACCAGCAGAACTCAATTAACACTAGAACTACCATACCAGTAAAAATCAATAGTTTTACAATTTTATTTTTAAATTTCTACTTTATGCTACATATTTTTTCGCAATGATGACTTCTGTAGCGATAACTAAAGAAATCATATAATCAATATTACTTTTATTTTATTTAAAATTTAAATAATTTCCTATCATGGATATTGATACCAGTGGCAGTCAAAACGACCGTCAAAGTGTGAAAGGGTCTTACAATCTGTACACCCAGTTCGAATTAATCAGTCTCTTCTTAGACTTTTTACTGCGTAGTATTCAATACGATGGTAATAATAATTAGGAAAATTCCAGATCGATCTTTTAGAATTAGATTTAGAACCAGATCATTGATTTAGAACTGAAGACGTAGGATGTGAATTGGAGTTTTTGTCGTGGGCGTTGTGGTGAATGATTTGTTATAAAATTTTATTGTCTTAGATGAATTAATCATACCAAAAATGTACTACATAACATGGAATTCCTTTTGTAAGACAGTAATAAATATATATATTTTGTTATTACTTATTTTTTAAATGCCAGTCATTTTGTCAGGTGTTGGTAGAAATGGCTTCGTCTTAACGGAATTTTATATTTGCGTTTCTATGATTGTATTCTCGAGTGAAATACTTCAATCGTAATTGAACGGATGTTATTAAAACTATCAGACATATGGACCGTTTATTTTGAAAGTGGTGTAAGTCCTCTTTTAAAAAAAATGAGATATGACGTAATTTATGCTTAATTTAGTGTAAACTTTTTGTTTATAACTAGTTAGTATTTAATATCTTAAAAAATGCTTATGCTTTGTTCAATTTAAAATTGGCCGGTAAAAGAAATTGCGTAACCATTGATTATGAAAGTATTGTAAGTCAAATTTCCATAGACAGAAAAAATGGCATTACGAAAAAAGAATTTCCTGTACACACCACAGGATTATTATGACGTTATAAACCAATGTAGACAACATAATAAATTTATTTTACACGAAATGAAACGAGAGAATTTTGTTTCAACAAAAAATCTACAAAACGCAATTAAAAAACAGATAAGAAGAAACACTAAAGGAGAAAAAGTAAATTGGTTGCAAATATGTAGGATGAGATTTTGCAAAAGTGCACCGTATACTATTTCCTATAAAACATCAATGGAAGACACAGAATTTAAGACTCTACATTTATCACCTACATGTCGGGGAAGACAGCCAAAATTTGAAAAAATCGCCCTGCCGCCTTTGTATCACGATGCCAGGCCTATTACATACGAAAAATATAAGGATATGCAGTAGCTATTACCTTATATACCTCCTGTGCATCATGAATATTTCAAAACACTGCTACATGAAGAGCATAAATAATTAATAATACCAATATCTTGTGTTAAGTTTAACAATATATAAATATAATTAACGTTCAAAATAAAAAATACTAATTCTATTTTATTTCTTGTTATTATTTATAAACAAAATTGGATTAATGTGAAATATATTTTAAGTGATATTTGTTATTTCAAAATTGAAATTAAATGATATTTACAATTGACTAATTATGATAGTGGTGTAAGTCCATTTGCAGCCTGGAAATATATATTATTTTAGTTAAATTCGCCTAAAAGAAATTTATATAATCAAATTACATATTGATAAATTAGTACAAACATTCCCAGACTTCACATAATTAACCTATATTTTTTAATTGTCAGATCTGCTAACATTTAATTTTCTCGAAACAGAAGAAAATGGACTTTCACCACTTTCAAAATAAACAGTCCATATACAGTCTGTAATCTTGATGACGTTACAGAAATGAGTTGTGTGTATCTTAAGCATCTTTGATGACAGTCTTCCTCCTTTTTGGTTATGTTTTAGACATTTTATGATAGCGTGGAACTACTGATAGTTGTTTGGACAACTTGTCAAAGTAAGTTTCCCTAAATTCAGAGCTAGCTAATGGATTCGAGGAAAAGTTGAACATCAGTGGCGGAACAGTTTGAAAAACAAAGTCGCAAAAAGCAAATACAGGAGAAGAATAGCTTGCGAAAGTCGGCGTGGGGTGGGCGTTCGACTGTTCTCTCTAATCCGCCATTTGTAATGAAAACTGCATACGTTCAAGTGGGAATGACTGAAACGAAAAACGTCCAAGCATTTATTAAAACGAAGGCTTTCAAATAACGGTTGAAATTTTTTAACATAATTTTTTTTACGATCGTAGCAATTAACTTATTCTTTTATCATCTGGATCAATGAAAGCCCCGTGTCTACCGCATCTAAAATAAATCTTCGTTATACTCAGTTCGAATATAAAGAAAAAATGTAACCATCTATCAAAATCGGAAATTCGATTGAAGAGTGCTGCAACGAAACCGACACGGTAGAAAATTGCAACCTGCCTTTTCGCTGCGATATGAAATCCAGCGGACAGTCGAAATTTTTCTAAAATGTTCACTAAATGCAATGGAAATTAAGCAATGCCGTACCGTTGGTTTTGCAATTGTTTTATAAACTGCGATTGCTCATTAAAATAAATTGTATTTAAATATGAAATGTGAAAATACAATTAGCTGTTATCCTACGTTGTCAACGTTTTCATAAAAGTCGACTCTGGATTATGCTGACACAAATTCTGGAGCTTGCCCATGTATTGGATTGTCCGGAAAGTTTGTGCCGATTAATTTTTATTTTTAATAAATATATAACAAAACTTAGATGATTTGCATTTCAATTTTCCGTCAAAATCGGCACGAACTTTCCGGACAACCCAACACATTGTAAAGTCGTTATTATTGTTATACATTTTGTATTTATATTAATCGTAAGAATTTCAAGCTTACAAATTCTAGGTTATTAAGACGACTTAAACGTGATTCAAATCATTTCAATTTTTGGATGAATGCATATTTTATCGTCTAATCGAATCGATTCCAATTTGACAATTCACTCAATGAAAAACTATAACATTTTTATAACTACAACACAATTGTACATAAATTCTTCAATTTTAAATTTGAATTAAAGATTTTTTAAGTTTTAAAAATATGAATAGAATACGAGTCATTATGATTACATTTCCGTACTTTACCTTCCAAAAATATGAAAAATTATTTATGGAATGATCAAATGTTAATAATACAACTGACGTTTGAATATTACGATTTTTTACTAAATTTGAATGACTTAAATTGTATTAGTAGGTAATTTCATACGTAGACTAAAAAAAGAAAGTTTCGTACTAAATATTAATAATCTTTGAAAATCAATTGGTATGGAGATGATTTTAGCTGGTTAATAAATAAATAAATAAATAAATACGGGTGGTTTCGTAATGATTTTTTTTTTGTGAAAGGACGAGATGGTAGATAAGCTCCATATATATATTTTTTTTTTTCGTTGCTGTAGATCCACCGAGAAAGCACGATTTAATCGCGTAAGTATTTTAATCGGTGCAGTCGGCAAGTAGACAAATAGTAGCCACGGGCTATTGGCGAGCGGGCTTGCGGCAAAGCTCCAATATAACTCAGACCATCTGATAGTTTCATTACTCCAGTAAATTCGCTGCCCGTGGCGAGCTTCTTATACATCCTCCTTCATCTGTACGTGTGTAGCGGTTACCTTTCTAGGTGGGATCCTGCATGTGCACATAATATATTTGGAAAAAGGGGTAGAAAAACGAGATCGGTCGGGATTGGTGGATGATCTGGGAAGGAGGAGAAAACCGCAGCATTTGTCCTGGAATTACGGAAGCGATATTATACGGGTTTAAAAGCATTAACATCGGTAGATTTTATTTTCAACGGGCTTTGAAAAGTTTCCTACCTTCTCCGAATTTTCGATTCGCCAATTGTATTTAGTAGATTTCAGAATACAAATGCTACGACATGTTCCAGTCAACAATTATTATTATAACTTACAGGTTTACTTATATGTCAGTTGAAGGCAGAAAGCTAAACTTTTAAGCCCTATCTGCACTTTCTATTTACCAGGTATGTAAATATCAAATCGGAATTTTCTTATAGAAAATACACATTTAACCAGTTAAGTGTGTTTGACGACTATATCCGTCATAAAGATGTGGCAGAATCATGGCGATTCTGCCATGACATATTGTGTCATGACGATTATATCCGTCATGTGTAAAATTTTGTTACAATTTGATATTTAAATTGTAATTCTGACGAAAACTAAATTATATTCGTAAATTTTAATATGTTTAAAATGTTTAGAGGTCAAGACGAAATGAAACAAACAAATGAAAATTATAAATAATTTGACATAGATTCATGCATCTCTGTACGCTCTGGCTAGAACTCTTGATTTTCGCGACACACATAGATGCGCGCTTTGAAAAGAGATCGCCACAGTTGACTGGTTAACACTAGAACTACCAAACCAGTCATTTTGACTGGTCCCTAGTTTTTTCTTTTGCAATGATTCAACTTATAAAAAGGTTTTCATCAGAAATTTTTGGATGTACTTCTTTAATAACATACATATTAAAATAAGAGTTGTATGAAGTTTTAATAGATGCAGTCTCGTTATTATTACAAAGCAATGTATATCATATCGTTGGATTTATTATTCGGTACTTCTAGTGTTAATGTATGAAAATGATACAAAATATTTTATTCGAAGCATTGCCCACCGGTAGCTACACATTTTTCTCATATCTTTGACAATTTGTGGATACCACGCGAAAAAGACCGTTCCTCTTTAAGGCAAATCAGTGATCGAGCAATTTTCGTACATTTTCGTAAGATACGAAGCGCTGCTCAGCAAATACGTGTCCCATCGATGTAAATAAGTAATAATCGGATGGAGCCAAGTTTGGTGAGTAAGCCGCATGCGAAAGTATTTCCCAACTAAACGCCTCGACCGTTCCCTTGACCGGTTTTGCTGTGTGCGATGGTGCATTATCATGAAGCAAAATCACTTTGCGTTGCCTTTTAACCCTTTGCGTTTCAAACAATTTTAATTCCAGAATCGAGACATTTATTGATCTAAAATAATTCATCTATACATGGTTAATCTCCTTTCGTACAAAGAAAGTCTATTACAACTACTCGTGCGTGGAACACTTCAATTTTTATCTATTGTTGAAATTGAAACATAGCAATATAAAAGTTGTTTTGAATAATAGTATTGCAAGTTTTAGTGCCGCGTCAGGGGAGCCATTGGAGTGTTAAGGGTTAATTCAACTTTCCTATCTTCTAGATCTTTCTCATGGCTTCAAACGAATGAAGACAGCTCCTGTCACATTTAAATGATCCAGGAATTGTTGTTGCATTTGAGTGCCATCCTCATTCAACGATGCTTGCAATTCACTGTCTTCAAACTTTTTCGGTATTCTTCCACGTTGTTCGTTTCTCACGTTAAAATCGCCAATTTTTAATTTTTTAAACCATTCAAAGCATTGTGATTTACTAAGAGCATGCTCTCAAAAGTGACCTGAAAATTCATCTTGTTTGGGATCCGTGATTTTGTAACTTCCTTTTTGTTTGTGGCAAATGATGTATCAAGACGTAAACCGGTGCAAATTTTTAAGTTAAAGATAAAGCTTGTAAATGCATCGACTCATTTGAAGAATGAGAAGAAGAAGAATTTGCAGAATGCTGTCTGCAAATCGTAGTTTTCAGACACGAAACTCGACACGTTCAACACCATTGAAAACTATGCTGTTGTATGCAACTTGTATGGTTGTGAGCCAAAACAAGAAAATAGCGTCAATGATGCGGGTTGACGGTGACTAAATTGACAGTTAGTGCCACGTATGGGCAAATTCTGGTTTTATGAGTTCACGGTATCGGGAACTGACTCTTCAATATCGCAAGGAGCAGTTCGAGAATGGTAAATTTAGTTTTCTAAAAGTCGAATCTACATGTTTTCATCATCCAAAATTGCAATAATACTCGCATAAAGTATCCGAAGCAGGCGCGACGTCACACTTACGTCTACGAAACTTGCACGACTTCACGGTATCTGGGGAATATTACAATATTACAATATATGAAACTTGTATGGTTGTAAGTTGAAAATCTTTATCGAATGTCAAAACAAGAAAACAGCATCAATAACGCGGTTTGACAGTAACTACGTTAACCGCTAGTTCCACGTATAGGCAAATTTCGATTTTATATTTATCAACCTGTTATATGCAGAAGATGCAAAAAGTATTTATATATTAAGTACCTGGTTTTTGAATTTACTAAGTTACCCCTCAAAATTGCCATAGTATTATATTTTATCGGTACATAGTCAATTTTATAAAATTGATAAAAATTCAAGTGTTTTTATTAAGAGTGATTAATAAATCATATGTAATGGAAATATTCTTGGTCGGAAGAAATGTTGATTTTGAAGTTAAAATAGTTGCGAGCGTAAAAGGCTAAACTGCGATGCTTTCATAAGAAACGATCGTACGTTGATAAGTTGGGACTCGTTTTATAGATAAAAGGTTCTAGATTTATAATTCATCATTCATTTTATTCGAAGATTTTTAAATCTCGAGGCACAAAATTCGACATTTTCAATGCCATTAAAAATTATGCTATTGCGTAAAACTTGTATGGTTGTGTTTCGAATATCGTTATGGGATGTCGAAACAAGAAAATGGCGTCAATGTTGCGGTTTGACGGGAACTACATTGACAGCTAGTGCCACGTATGAGCAAATTCCGGTTTCACATTTACAGACCTGGCACATATGCAATTTTACTTTTAAACCAAAGTCTTTTCGTGTAAGTGAAAAAGTTATCATATTCACAACATTTTACGATGTCACAATATGTACCAAATTAACGACCTGTTAATCAATAATAGAAAGAACTAAAGAGACGATTTCATAAATGAAGAACGTGAATAACCAAAAGAATGAAATTTTTACCATAACGTAATAAACAAACTCGCCATTCCTTAATAATTATATTTCCGAATTTTCTCGCGTAATTCTTATCAGCCGCAGTGCTTTCAAAATCCTTTTTCACGCGTCGTTCGCTAAATCAATGTCGTTAATTGCTCAACGAAAGCCAAGTTGTTTCGTCGAATTGAAAGAGAGTTCTTCCGCTCGGAAGAGGATTCGAATACTTTCGCGAGCCACTGTATCCTGCAACGGGCGTGCTTAAGGAAACTGCGAAAACCGGAAAATCGAATTTTGACAAACGATAAATCCGAATAACCACCCCTTTAACGCTGCCGGTCCAGTTTCTCGCGGCGCGAATGTCGAATTTCGCCCAGTCACCGCTAGAAAATGAAGTTGCCCGAGGCGAGGAAATGTTTGGAATTTTTATAGAATCCCGAAACGCTTGTCAAAGTGCTGCGCCGTATAAAACGACATTTCTAGTTGGTGAGTATGACGGGGAGGGGCTGGCGGCGGGGAGGGGGAGTGGGAAAGGGGTGGCAGAGGGTTAATATCGCGTAGTGAATCTTGTTTTGATGTGGCGTTCGTGAAATTCAGTTTGGTCCTCTCTTCGTTCCTTATTGTCGGCTTTTAAAATCCTTGAATGTTCGCGGCGGCCGTGCCGCGCTAGGCGGTGTATATTTCCTGTTGGTACATATTTTATTTAACAGAGACCGCGGATGTAAATAGGCGCCTTTTAAAGTATGCTTCTCCCGTCCACAACGAGGCGTAAATATGCCAGATGGTGGCAGGCGTTTTCTGTAGAAAACTTTATGGAAATGTGAATGGTCAGGGTTTATTTTTATTAGAAGTCCTTCTTTCATGTGGCGTACGCGTGATCCCCTTGCAAGCCCTCGCGAGCAGAAAGGTGCGCTTTTCCATCAGAAAATATTCCACCTTTTGATGTTCGAAGGCACTTCGCCTGGGGAACAACATTACGGGAATAGGGGTTATACTCGAACCAGGAGTACATCGTTTACCACCTTCAACCCTATATGTTGAAGTGGTTTGTTTGTATACGAGGCTACCTTCTTGTGGGTCGCCGATCTGTCATGAAACGGCATATGCGCTTCCAATAGATTCGTATCCCTCATTGCTCGACGACTCTCTCAATTTTCCAAATTCCCTTTTGATCTCGCTTTACATTCGAAACCCTAATGCGAAGTTTCGAGTGTTCTCTCACCCGTCGGTGTCCGTCGGCGAGATCCGGTGTTCATCAAAATTCCAATTCCCAGATATTTTATCTCGTTTATTCTTAATCTAAACTTTATGAAGATTAAACCGAGAAGGATAAATAGGTTCTTCCACAATTGTATCCTTTTTTAAAAGAACTTTGTCATTGTCTTTCAAATAACAAATCATAATGAAATTGTTGGACTACTAGTGGTTACCTTATACCAGGTGTATGCATAAGTTCTTTCCGGTTTGATTAAGAGGTGGCGCCAGTGAAAAGTACGCAGCGTATTAATTTGACACATATACCATTTTGTTCGTCTAACATAAAACTACAAACACACATAAGTTGAGTCTGCCAAGAACTGGCGTCTTTGTTTTATCGTTCAGTAATCATGTCGAGTTTTGTGCCTGAAAAAGAACATTTGCGGCACGCATTGCTTTTCTTATTTCATCAAAAGAAAAAGGCTGTCGAAAGTCATCGTTTGTTGGTAGAAACATATGGTGAACACGCTCCATCGATTAGAACATGTGAGACATGGTTTCGACAATTTAAAAGTGGTGATTTCAATGTGAAAGACAGTGAGCGCTCTGGTAGACCACAAAAATGCGAAGACGAGCAATTGCAGGAGTTATTGGATGATGACCCAACTCAAACTCAGCGGCAATTAGCAGAAGCATTACAAGTATCACAAGAAACAATCAGCAGACGTTTACGAGCAATGGGAAAGATCAACAAACTCGGTAAATGGGTCCCACACAATTTGAATGAACGTCAAATGGAAAATCGCAAAGTCACTTGTGAAATGCTGCTTCAACGCTACGAAAGGAAATCCTTTTTGTATCGAATTGTGACGGGTGACGAAAAATGGATTTATTTTGAAAACCCAAAGCGGAAAAAATCATGGCTTTCACATGGCGAAGCCGGTCCATCAACACCAAGACCAAATCGCTTCGGCAAGAAGACCATGCTCTGTGTCTGGTGGGATCAGACCGGTATTGTGTATTATGAACTTTTGAAACCCGGAGAAACTGTTAATACACAACGCTATCGCCAACAAATGATTAATTTAAACGACGCATTAATTGAAAGACGACCGGAATGGGCCAAAAGACATGGCAAAGTGATTTTGTTACACGACAATGCGCCGTCTCACACAGCAAAACAAGTGAAAGACACTATGAAATCGCTTGGATGGGACATCCTACCACACCCGCCGTACTCCCCAGACCTGGCACCATCTGACTATCACCTCTTCGCGTCAATGGGGCACGCGCTCGCAGAGCAGCACTTCAGCAATTTCGAGGAAGTTGGAAAATGGCTCGACGAATGGTTTGCCGTAAAAGACAAGCAGTTATTCTGGCATGGTATTCATAAATTACCTGAAAGATGGACGAAATGTGTAGAAGCCGATGGCCAATATTTTGAATAAAAAAAAAATTAATTTCCCTTGAAAATTACGTGTTCTTTTTGATCAAAAAACCGGAAAAAACTTATGCATACACCTAGTATACCTCCTGTGCATCATGAATATTTCAAAACCAATATCTTGTGTTAAGTTTAACAATATATAAATATAATTAACGTTCAAAATAAAAAATACTAATTCTATTTTATTTCTTGTTATTATTTATAAACAAAATTGGATTAATATGAAATATATTTTAAGTGATATTTGTTATTTCAAAATTGGAATTAAATGATATTTACAATTGACTAATTATGAAAGTGGTGTAAGTCCATTTGCAGCCTAGAAATATATATTATTTTAGTTAAATTCGCCTAAAAGAAATTTATATAATCAAATTACATATTGATAAATTAGTACAAACATTCCCAGACTTCACATAATTAACCTACATTTCTTAATTGTCAGATCTGCTAACATTTAATTTTCTCGAAACAGAAGAAAATGGACTTTCACCACTTTCAAAATAAACAGTCCATATACAGTCTGTAATCTTGATGACGTTACAGAAATGAGTTGTGTGTATCTTAAGCATCTTTGATGACAGTCTTCCTCCTTTTTGGTTATGTTTTAGACATTTTATGATAGCGTGGAACTACTGATAGTTGTTTGGACAACTTGTCAAAGTAAGTTTCCCTAAATTCAGAGCTAGCTAATGGATTCGAGGAAAAGTTGAACATCAGTGGCGGAACAGTTTGAAAAACAAAGTCGCAAAAAGCAAATACAGGAGAAGAATAGCTTGCGAAAGTCGGCGTGGGGTGGGCGTTCGACTGTTCTCTCTAATCCGCCATTTGTAATGAAAACTGCATACGTTCAAGTGGGAATGACTGAAACGAAAAACGTCCAAGCATTTATTAAAACGAAGGCTTTCAAATAACGGTTGAAATTTTTTAACATAATTTTTTTTACGATCGTAGCAATTAACTTATTCTTTTATCATCTGGATCAATGAAAGCCCCGTGTCTACCGCATCTAAAATAAATCTTCGTTATACTCAGTTCGAATATAAAGAAAAAATGTAACCATCTATCAAAATCGGAAATTCGATTGAAGAGTGCTGCAACGAAACCGACACGGTAGAAAATTGCAACCTGCCTTTTCGCTGCGATATGAAATCCAGCGGACAGTCGAAATTTTTCTAAAATGTTCACTAAATGCAATGGAAATTAAGCAATGCCGTACCGTTGGTTTTGCAATTGTTTTATAAACTGCGATTGCTCATTAAAATAAATTGTATTTAAATATGAAATGTGAAAATACAATTAGCTGTTATCCTACGTTGTCAACGTTTTCATAAAAGTCGACTCTGGATTATGCTGACACAAATTCTGGAGCTTGCCCATGTATTGGATTGTCCGGAAAGTTTGTGCCGATTAATTTTTATTTTTAATAAATATATAACAAAACTTAGATGATTTGCATTTCAATTTTCCGTCAAAATCGGCACGAACTTTCCGGACAACCCAACACATTGTAAAGTCGTTATTATTGTTATACATTTTGTATTTATATTAATCGTAAGAATTTCAAGCTTACAAATTCTAGGTTATTAAGACGACTTAAACGTGATTCAAATCATTTCAATTTTTGGATGAATGCATATTTTATCGTCTAATCGAATCGATTCCAATTTGACAATTCACTCAATGAAAAACTATAACATTTTTATAACTACAACACAATTGTACATAAATTCTTCAATTTTAAATTTGAATTAAAGATTTTTTAAGTTTTAAAAATATGAATAGAATACGAGTCATTATGATTACATTTCCGTACTTTACCTTCCAAAAATATGAAAAATTATTTATGGAATGATCAAATGTTAATAATACAACTGACGTTTGAATATTACGATTTTTTACTAAATTTGAATGACTTAAATTGTATTAGTAGGTAATTTCATACGTAGACTAAAAAAAGAAAGTTTCGTACTAAATATTAATAATCTTTGAAAATCAATTGGTATGGAGATGATTTTAGCTGGTTAATAAATAAATAAATAAATAAATACGGGTGGTTTCGTAATGATTTTTTTTTTGTGAAAGGACGAGATGGTAGATAAGCTCCATATATATATTTTTTTTTTTCGTTGCTGTAGATCCACCGAGAAAGCACGATTTAATCGCGTAAGTATTTTAATCGGTGCAGTCGGCAAGTAGACAAATAGTAGCCACGGGCTATTGGCGAGCGGGCTTGCGGCAAAGCTCCAATATAACTCAGACCATCTGATAGTTTCATTACTCCAGTAAATTCGCTGCCCGTGGCGAGCTTCTTATACATCCTCCTTCATCTGTACGTGTGTAGCGGTTACCTTTCTAGGTGGGATCCTGCATGTGCACATAATATATTTGGAAAAAGGGGTAGAAAAACGAGATCGGTCGGGATTGGTGGATGATCTGGGAAGGAGGAGAAAACCGCAGCATTTGTCCTGGAATTACGGAAGCGATATTATACGGGTTTAAAAGCATTAACATCGGTAGATTTTATTTTCAACGGGCTTTGAAAAGTTTCCTACCTTCTCCGAATTTTCGATTCGCCAATTGTATTTAGTAGATTTCAGAATACAAATGCTACGACATGTTCCAGTCAACAATTATTATTATAACTTACAGGTTTACTTATATGTCAGTTGAAGGCAGAAAGCTAAACTTTTAAGCCCTATCTGCACTTTCTATTTACCAGGTATGTAAATATCAAATCGGAATTTTCTTATAGAAAATACACATTTAACCAGTTAAGTGTGTTTGACGACTATATCCGTCATAAAGATGTGGCAGAATCATGGCGATTCTGCCATGACATATTGTGTCATGACGATTATATCCGTCATGTGTAAAATTTTGTTACAATTTGATATTTAAATTGTAATTCTGACGAAAACTAAATTATATTCGTAAATTTTAATATGTTTAAAATGTTTAGAGGTCAAGACGAAATGAAACAAACAAATGAAAATTATAAATAATTTGACATAGATTCATGCATCTCTGTACACTCTGGCTAGAACTCTTGATTTTCGCGACACACATAGATGCGCGCTTTGAAAAGAGATCGCCACAGTTGACTGGTTAACACTAGAACTACCAAACCAGTCATTTTGACTGGTCCCTAGTTTTTTCTTTTGCAATGATTCAACTTATAAAAAGGTTTTCATCAGAAATTTTTGGATGTACTTCTTTAATAACATACATATTAAAATAAGAGTTGTATGAAGTTTTAATAGATGCAGTCTCGTTATTATTACAAAGCAATGTATATCATATCGTTGGATTTATTATTCGGTACTTCTAGTGTTAATGTATGAAAATGATACAAAATATTTTATTCGAAGCATTGCCCACCGGTAGCTACACATTTTTCTCATATCTTTGACAATTTGTGGATACCACGCGAAAAAGACCGTTCCTCTTTAAGGCAAATCAGTGATCGAGCAATTTTCGTACATTTTCGTAAGATACGAAGCGCTGCTCAGCAAATACGTGTCCCATCGATGTAAATAAGTAATAATCGGATGGAGCCAAGTTTGGTGAGTAAGCCGCATGCGAAAGTATTTCCCAACTAAACGCCTCGACCGTTCCCTTGACCGGTTTTGCTGTGTGCGATGGTGCATTATCATGAAGCAAAATCACTTTGCGTTGCCTTTTAACCCTTTGCGTTTCGAACAATTTTAATTCCAAGATCGAGACATTTATTGATCTAAAATAATTCATCTATACATGGTTAATCTCCATTCGTACAAAGAAAGTCTATTACAACTACTCGTGCGTGGAACACTTCAATTTTTATCTATTGTTGAAATTGAAACATAGCAATATAAAAGTTGTTTTGAATAATAGTATTGCAAGTTTTAGTGTCGCGTCAGGGGAGCCATTGGAGTGTTACGGGTTAATTCAACTTTCCTATCTTCTAGATCTTTCTCATGGCTTCAAACGAATGAAGAGAGCTCCTGTCACATTTAAATGATCCAGGAATTGTTGTTGCATTTGAGTGCCATCCTCATTCAACGATGCTTGCAATTCACTGTCTTCAAACTTTTTCGGTATTCTTCCACGTTGTTCGTTTCTCACGTTAAAATCGCCAATTTTTAATTTTTTAAACCATTCAAAGCATTGTGATTTACTAAGAGCATGCTCTCAAAAGTGACCTGAAAATTCATCTTGTTTGGGATCCGTGATTTTGTAACTTTCTTTTTGTTTGTGGCAAATGATGTATCACGACGTAAACCGGTACAAATTTTTAAGTTAAAGATAAAGCTTGTAAATGCATCGACTCATTTGAAGAATGAGAAGAAGAAGAATTTGCAGAATGCTGTCTGCAAATCGTAGTTTTCAGACACGAAACTCGACACGTTCAACACCATTGAAAACTATGCTGTTGTATGCAACTTGTATGGTTGTGAGCCAAAACAAGAAAATAGCGTCAATGATGCGGGTTGACGGTGACTAAATTGACAGTTAGTGCCACGTATGGGCAAATTCTGGTTTTATGAGTTCACGGTATCGGGAACTGACTCTTCAATATCGCAAGGAGCAGTTCGAGAATGGTAAATTTAGTTTTCTAAAAGTCGAATCTACATGTTTTCATCATCCAAAATTGCAATAATACTCGCATAAAGTATCCGAAGCAGGCGCGACGTCACACTTACGTCTACGAAACTTGCACGACTTCACGGTATCTGGGGAATATTACAATATTACAATATATGAAACTTGTATGGTTGTAAGTTGAAAATCTTTATCGAATGTCAAAACAAGAAAACAGCATCAATAACGCGGTTTGACAGTAACTACGTTAACCGCTAGTTCCACGTATAGGCAAATTTCGATTTTATATTTATCAACCTGTTATATGCAGAAGATGCAAAAAGTATTTATATATTAAGTACCTGGTTTTTGAATTTACTAAGTTACCCCTCAAAATTGCCATAGTATTATATTTTATCGGTACATAGTCAATTTTATAAAATTGATAAAAATTCAAGTGTTTTTATTAAGAGTGATTAATAAATCATATGTAATGGAAATATTCTTGGTCGGAAGAAATGTTGATTTTGAAGTTAAAATAGTTGCGAGCGTAAAAGGCTAAACTGCGATGCTTTCATAAGAAACGATCGTACGTTGATAAGTTGGGACTCGTTTTATAGATAAAAGGTTCTAGATTTATAATTCATCATTCATTTTATTCGAAGATTTTTAAATCTCGAGGCACAAAATTCGACATTTTCAATGCCATTAAAAATTATGCTATTGCGTAAAACTTGTATGGTTGTGTTTCGAATATCGTTATGGGATGTCGAAACAAGAAAATGGCGTCAATGTTGCGGTTTGACGGGAACTACATTGACAGCTAGTGCCACGTATGAGCAAATTCCGGTTTCACATTTACAGACCTGGCACATATGCAATTTTACTTTTAAACCAAAGTCTTTTCGTGTAAGTGAAAAAGTTATCATATTCACAACATTTTACGATGTCACAATATGTACCAAATTAACGACCTGTTAATCAATAATAGAAAGAACTAAAGAGACGATTTCATAAATGAAGAACGTGAATAACCAAAAGAATGAAATTTTTACCATAACGTAATAAACAAACTCGCCATTCCTTAATAATTATATTTCCGAATTTTCTCGCGTAATTCTTATCAGCCGCAGTGCTTTCAAAATCCTTTTTCACGCGTCGTTCGCTAAATCAATGTCGTTAATTGCTCAACGAAAGCCAAGTTGTTTCGTCGAATTGAAAGAGAGTTCTTCCGCTCGGAAGAGGATTCGAATACTTTCGCGAGCCACTGTATCCTGCAACGGGCGTGCTTAAGGAAACTGCGAAAACCGGAAAATCGAATTTTGACAAACGATAAATCCGAATAACCACCCCTTTAACGCTGCCGGTCCAGTTTCTCGCGGCGCGAATGTCGAATTTCGCCCAGTCACCGCTAGAAAATGAAGTTGCCCGAGGCGAGGAAATGTTTGGAATTTTTATAGAATCCCGAAACGCTTGTCAAAGTGCTGCGCCGTATAAAACGACATTTCTAGTTGGTGAGTATGACGGGGAGGGGCTGGCGGCGGGGAGGGGGAGTGGGAAAGGGGTGGCAGAGGGTTAATATCGCGTAGTGAATCTTGTTTTGATGTGGCGTTCGTGAAATTCAGTTTGGTCCTCTCTTCGTTCCTTATTGTCGGCTTTTAAAATCCTTGAATGTTCGCGGCGGCCGTGCCGCGCTAGGCGGTGTATATTTCCTGTTGGTACATATTTTATTTAACAGAGACCGCGGATGTAAATAGGCGCCTTTTAAAGTATGCTTCTCCCGTCCACAACGAGGCGTAAATATGCCAGATGGTGGCAGGCGTTTTCTGTAGAAAACTTTATGGAAATGTGAATGGTCAGGGTTTATTTTTATTAGAAGTCCTTCTTTCATGTGGCGTACGCGTGATCCCCTTGCAAGCCCTCGCGAGCAGAAAGGTGCGCTTTTCCATCAGAAAATATTCCACCTTTTGATGTTCGAAGGCACTTCGCCTGGGGAACAACATTACGGGAATAGGGGTTATACTCGAACCAGGAGTACATCGTTTACCACCTTCAACCCTATATGTTGAAGTGGTTTGTTTGTATACGAGGCTACCTTCTTGTGGGTCGCCGATCTGTCATGAAACGGCATATGCGCTTCCAATAGATTCGTATCCCTCATTGCTCGACGACTCTCTCAATTTTCCAAATTCCCTTTTGATCTCGCTTTACATTCGAAACCCTAATGCGAAGTTTCGAGTGTTCTCTCACCCGTCGGTGTCCGTCGGCGAGATCCGGTGTTCATCAAAATTCCAATTCCCAGATATTTTATCTCGTTTATTCTTAATCTAAACTTTATGAAGATTAAACCGAGAAGGATAAATAGGTTCTTCCACAATTGTATCCTTTTTTAAAAGAACTTTGTCATTGTCTTTCAAATAACAAATCATAATGAAATTGTTGGACTACTAGTGGTTACCTTATACCAGGTGTATGCATAAGTTCTTTCCGGTTTGATTAAGAGGTGGCGCCAGTGAAAAGTACGCAGCGTATTAATTTGACACATATACCATTTTGTTCGTCTAACATAAAACTACAAACACACATAAGTTGAGTCTGCCAAGAACTGGCGTCTTTGTTTTATCGTTCAGTAATCATGTCGAGTTTTGTGCCTGAAAAAGAACATTTGCGGCACGCATTGCTTTTCTTATTTCATCAAAAGAAAAAGGCTGTCGAAAGTCATCGTTTGTTGGTAGAAACATATGGTGAACACGCTCCATCGATTAGAACATGTGAGACATGGTTTCGACAATTTAAAAGTGGTGATTTCAATGTGAAAGACAGTGAGCGCTCTGGTAGACCACAAAAATGCGAAGACGAGCAATTGCAGGAGTTATTGGATGATGACCCAACTCAAACTCAGCGGCAATTAGCAGAAGCATTACAAGTATCACAAGAAACAATCAGCAGACGTTTACGAGCAATGGGAAAGATCAACAAACTCGGTAAATGGGTCCCACACAATTTGAATGAACGTCAAATGGAAAATCGCAAAGTCACTTGTGAAATGCTGCTTCAACGCTACGAAAGGAAATCCTTTTTGTATCGAATTGTGACGGGTGACGAAAAATGGATTTATTTTGAAAACCCAAAGCGGAAAAAATCATGGCTTTCACATGGCGAAGCCGGTCCATCAACACCAAGACCAAATCGCTTCGGCAAGAAGACCATGCTCTGTGTCTGGTGGGATCAGACCGGTATTGTGTACTATGAACTTTTGAAACCCGGAGAAACTGTTAATACACAACGCTATCGCCAACAAATGATTAATTTAAACGACGCATTAATTGAAAGACGACCGGAATGGGCCAAAAGACATGGCAAAGTGATTTTGTTACACGACAATGCGCCGTCTCACACAGCAAAACAAGTGAAAGACACTATGAAATCGCTTGGATGGGACATCCTACCACACCCGCCGTACTCCCCAGACCTGGCACCATCTGACTATCACCTCTTCGCGTCAATGGGGCACGCGCTCGCAGAGCAGCACTTCAGCAATTTCGAGGAAGTTGGAAAATGGCTCGACGAATGGTTTGCCGTAAAAGACAAGCAGTTATTCTGGCATGGTATTCATAAATTACCTGAAAGATGGACGAAATGTGTAGAAGCCGATGGCCAATATTTTGAATAAAAAAAAAATTAATTTCCCTTGAAAATTACGTGTTCTTTTTGATCAAAAAACCGGAAAAAACTTATGCATACACCTAGTATACCTCCTGTGCATCATGAATATTTCAAAACCAATATCTTGTGTTAAGTTTAACAATATATAAATATAATTAACGTTCAAAATAAAAAATACTAATTCTATTTTATTTCTTGTTATTATTTATAAACAAAATTGGATTAATATGAAATATATTTTAAGTGATATTTGTTATTTCAAAATTGGAATTAAATGATATTTACAATTGACTAATTATGAAAGTGGTGTAAGTCCATTTGCAGCCTAGAAATATATATTATTTTAGTTAAATTCGCCTAAAAGAAATTTATATAATCAAATTACATATTGATAAATTAGTACAAACATTCCCAGACTTCACATAATTAACCTACATTTCTTAATTGTCAGATCTGCTAACATTTAATTTTCTCGAAACAGAAGAAAATGGACTTTCACCACTTTCAAAATAAACGGTCCACATATGCACTGTACTATAATCCAGCAAAGGGGTTCCAAAACTAAAATGTTACAAATGTAACGTAGATCTATGTTTAACACCAAGTGCAAACTGTTTTATGGACTTTCACACTTAAGCTTTTATGCACAGAAGTGCAAACATCGTAAGCCATTGTTACTGCAAGGCTAGAAAGTTACAAATTATAATAAAATTGTTTAAACTGCTAAATTTCTTTTAATTTGCATATATAGGTTTGTAATTTTCCATTCTAATTTTGTAATTTTTCGTTGCATACATTTTTTTATATTTAAGAAAAAAATTCGGCTCATAGAGGATTAATTGTCAATCTTTGACTTTCAGAAATGTATGAAGTCATTGGCGATTTCCAAAGAAAAATTCTGGAAAGTGAGCCATGATTGTAAAAAGTTTAAGAAGCTTGATTGATTAATCGTTTCAGATATATTTTTATCAACATTCTGTATGTCCAATACATAATATAGATATTCTGTTGTACGAAAAGAGTTTCCGAGGCATTCACGACCCGACATTGTACAATTCTCACGATAAAGCCGGCTGCGCGATACATTTCGAGTAATGTTGAGAAACGAGGTACATATATCTTAGTAATAATTTCCTTACGATTCTCTGAACACAACGCAGTTTGTGCTAACATTTTTCGCGATCGTAATAATGTTATGGAAATAAAGGTGTTATCGTTTTCTCTACTTTGGGAAAATTAAAGAGCTGAAAGTGCAAGATGTAATGAACATAAGTGACGGAATTACTTACAGTTAACATTAACAGCTCCGCGTTGCATGGTTTTCTCACATTTTTGTTCCTATTAGTTCGCACGAGTTGTTGAAACCTGCAAGAGAATACAGTTACGTTATTGAACTCTTTCTATAACATAAACTTGGTTGAAATATAAAATAAATAAAATTTATAGGATAGACCATTAGTTTACGACCTCCAAGATTTTTACTTATGTTTCAAACGATTTTCCACAAATTTTTCACAATTGATTTTGTTGAGTTCCAGATGCACCGATTGCGGAAATAGATATGCTGTCCCACGTTAGCGGTGAATTTATTTTAAACGGAGCTATACGAAGTTCGCCGGTACACGGAATAATTTTTACAGTGAAAAGCCAGGCATTGGTCTTGTCAGCATTTATATGCTGTGATATAAAAACTGCCGCGTTGGCTGCAACAACTTTCGTGTCACACGCCAAATTAATCTTGTGTGACTAGTAAAAATTTGTGACGAGAGAGTTCACGCCGTGGAATTTGAAAATAGTCGCCGCGTCCTCTGCGGAGGAAATTTTTCAAAATTATATATTATATTTACATGAACATTAAACTTTCTGTATATCCTATCAGAGATATATGCATTCTCTTTTCAAATAAATGAATCAAATTGAATAACAGCTTTCAGAGGTGCTGGTATCGCTTCGTTTGCTTTTATAGATCAATATTTTATGTTCTCGCTTGAAGCGATATCGATATAAGATCGATACATCCATTATTAGGTCATTTAAAGGGTCTGTGAATTTTCTGGTGAAAAATATTTGTCTAGTTGTTTTGTAACTGTTTTGTAACTTTTTTTTGTCTGTAACTGTTCTGTGAACTTATTTGTTCATTTAGAAGGGTATCTGTTTAGGAAAAATTTGAAGTAAGACAGTCGTCTTACAGAAGTAACGATTCGTCTGTTGTCAAATCTGAGAGCCTTCTACAAAAATGAACGCTGGATGGTGAAACTAAAGTTGCGAAGGTCTAAGTTGAGTCCAGGTACATCGCAGTACTGTTTCAATATACTGTGAATATAAAATAATCTACAGTAAATATCGACAATTTCTTAAGAATGGAAAATTTAATGTTTAAATACTGCCCAATGTAGTGTCGTTAGTTTCCCAGACAATGTACCGTGTAAAAATACCTAAGACAAAAATAAGTGATGGATAGCGTAACTAAAGGTATTAACACTTTGACTGGCATGTTACCGATATATGGGTGACAGAATTTAGTCCATGGAATTTAGTCTATGTTTAAAAATAAATTTGTAGATTAATATATTCGTTGTAGTCAATTTAGTTGATATCTGAAGAATATAAGAAGATTGATGGATAACTATATGCCATACATTTAAATTTGTCCATCGCTGCTTCATTAAATAAATTACTTTGATTTTATGGAATTTTTGAAGTCGTCAGTTCGACAGTTAATGTGTTAAGATTGAAATTGAGTCCAGGCGCGTTGGAATACTAGTCTTTGCAATAGAACTATCGCAGTTTCAATATTAACAATTTTTTGAAAATGGAAAGTTTAGTGTTCAAATAATTTTTAAGGAATTACCATCAGTTTCCCAGTCAATGTATCGCACAAAAATACTAAAGACAAAAATAAACGATGGGTGGCGTAACTAAAGGTACCAAGATTGAAATTGAGTCCAGGTACGTTGGAATATTGGTCTCTGCAACAAAATTATCGCAGTTTAAATATCAACAATTTTCCAAAAATGGTAAGTTCCATTGAAATACTTTTTCAAGAAGCTCGTGTACAACTTCTTGCATGGACCGTTACATTTTAAACGTAGAAGGAACGACGCGTATTCTTATGAATTATGCTATGAAAGCGAGTTCACGATGAAGTCGGAAGAAATGCCTGGGTACATATTGGGAGCGGACAATGGCGGCGTTGGTTTCCATGTGTTCGATTGCCATCGTCCTGATGAAAGTTCGCAGTAATTCGCACCTTCTTCTCGTAAAGCTGGGCAGCACTATTTCATAAAGATTTTAATGAGAGTACGTAATAAACGTCTCTGAAATGCTCAGGACGGCCCTCGGCACCGGCGAGATTTATTTTATGGCTCTACTTTTCGACAACGACGTTAAATTCATTACCGCGAACACTTGAAGCCGGTGCGCGAATACGGCCATTTGCCGGGATTATTAGCGAAATTTCGTGTAATGTAGCAAGCTCAAAAACGATGCGAGCACGTGCTATCTCTCAGTAGTATACCCACTCTGCAACGATTTCCGATACATTCGCCAAAATCTTCTCTTTCCCGTAAATAACGATGTTACAGCCGTGCACGCACGCGCGCATACAATTTTTACGTCGTCCTCCATTTTGGTATCACTAATCGAATGATTTCGACTTTGTGGGAATCCGTAAGTTGTTGATGGAACTGTCGAACGCATCTTTGGTCGCTCATATTTGAGCAGCTTGAAAAGTTGGATATTTTAACACTAGAACTACCAAGCCCGTCATTTCGGCTGGTTCCTAGTTTTTTGTTCCACAATTATTGAAATTATAAAAATGTTTTCATCAAAAGTTTTTGGATGTACTTCTTTAATGACGTATACGTTACAATAAGTATTCTAAGTAAGTATTAATTAAAATTTTGAATACTAATTTAATATTTTGGAGCCCAAAAAATAATTATATTGCATTCAGGTAATACTAGAAAATTAGAAAGTATTATTATTTACCGGTTACTATGCCGTATCTTTCAAAAGCCTATGGTGTATGTTTAAGTTAATCTTTTAATAGCTTCTTCGACAGCAATGTGACCGATCAGCCAACAAATTATCTTACATTTTACACATTTCAATTTAAAAATATAATTAACACGTTCCGTACCAAGGTGTTTTTCCTCGACTATTTCATTTAGGCCATTTGATGCGCAGACTAAAGTTGAATATATTATAATTTACATTCCTTAGCTATAAACATATTATAAAATATATGTTTTTAGCACATTAAATAAATATGTCATCGTGTATCACCGGTGGTACATGCGTTAAAAAAGAAAGCATCGTATTCTCTCTGTATTGACCTGGCCACTTGGTCAATTTTTACGGAATTGTTCAATATTATAATTTACTTCTAATATTTTACACGTAGAAATTACATTTACTTTATTTATCTGTGAAATTTAAATAGCTCTACGTATTGAAACAATTTTCTTATTTCTCAATGACATTTAGAATTGTATTGAAATTACTTTACTTATGCAATTATTCCATGAAGTGGACAATGTTCAATAATACATAGTTTTACCTTATTTCGTTATTATTAATCTATCCTTTTATGGTACGACATTTGTCGGCCCTCTGATGGTTAAATACAACTTTATGGGAATAATTGGACCGTTTATTTTGAAAGTGGTGTAAGTTCTCTTTTTAAAAAAATGAGATATGACGTAATTTTTGCTTAATTTAGTGTAAACTTTTTATTTATAACTAGTTAGTATTTAATATCTTAAAAAATGCCTATGTTTTGTTCAATTTAAAATTGGCCGGTAAAAGAAATTGCGTAACCATTGATTATGAAAGTGGTGTAAGTCCAATTTCCATAGACAGAAAAAATGACATTACGAAAAAAGAATTTCCTGTACACACCACAGGATTATTATGACGTTATAAACCAATGTAGACAACATAATAAATTTATTTTACACGAAATGAAACGAGAGAATTTCGTTTCAACAAAAAATCTACAAAACGCAATTAAAAAACAGATAAAAAGAAACACTAATGGAGAAAAAGTAAATTGGTTGCAAATATGTTGCATGAGATTTTGCAAAAGTGCACCGTATACTATTTCATATAAAACATCAATGGAGGACACAGAATTTAAGACTCTAAATTTATCACCTACATGTCGGGAAAGACTGCCAAAATTTGAAAAAATCGCCCTGTACCTTTGTATCACGATGCCAGGCCTATTACATACGAAAGATATAAGGATATGCAGTAGCTATTACCTTATATACCTCCTGTGCATCATGAATATTTCAAAACACTGCCACATGAAGAGCATAAATAATTAATAATACCAATATCTTGTGTTAAGTTTAACAATATATAAATATAATTAACGTTCAAGATAAAAAATACTAATTCTATTTTATTTCTTGTTATTATTTATAAACAAAATTGGATTAATATGAAATATATTTTAAGTGATATTTGTTATTTCAAAATTGAAATTAAATGATATTTACAATTGACTAATTATGAAAGTGGTGTAAGTCCATTTGCAGCCTGGAAATATATATTATTTTAGTTAAATTCGCCTAAAAGAAATTTATATAATCAAATTACATATTGATAAATTAGTACAAACATTCCCAGACTTCACATAATTAACCTATATTTTTTAATTGTCAGATCTGCTAATATTTAATTTTCTCGAAACAAAAGAAAATGAACTTGCACCACTTTCAAAATAAACGGTCCATACATGTACGATGTCCGGAATATTGGACTTATTTGGTTTTAGCGAAAAATATGCCAAATCTGTGCGAGCGACGAATGGGGATTAATTAGTGTCAGAAACTACTTTCTGGACAAACGTTTTACAAATCAACGATTTTTCTGTTTATTGATAGGAGCGAATTTATTTTGGTGAACTGGAAACGCGGCACCAGGGACGCGCGCGAGATAAAAGAGATGGTGCGACAAACGTTGAACGTTGATTTATGAGGTCAGGAATCATTTGTCTCTAACGTAGCTCGCAAAATTGATATTGTTAGCTAGGTTTGTCGGCAAGTTCCATGGGGATAGTTTTACGTATTTTCTATGGACACCTGTAATACGATATTACACGTCCTGACAGCTGACGCGCAATTTTTGACAGCCTGGGAAGTTCTCGGTTTGGGGAGAAAGTTCAGTGAAACTCCGCGAAGTCTACAGCTAGGACCGCTAGATACCTGGAATCATAATGGTAATTACAACCAAGTTTATGGTGTAATCAAAGTTCAAATAAGCTATAGTGACAGCTGTGACATCGAATGTACGTCTTCCAAGAACTGCGCAGACTTGGAACGACGGGCACGAGCTCCATCCATCCTCAATTTCTGCGGCAAATCAGTCAGTTACAGTTTCCGTAGTATTGTTGGCGTTAGTTTACCTGTTCTAACAAAGAATATGTTAATACGCTCCCCACTGTTAAATATTCACTTAGTCTAACTAGTGGATAAACGCAAACGTTGAATCAGATTCTGCTATCAGTTTACCTCCACAAAGATAAAGTATTCCGTTTATTTGTTACTAACCCTGGCAAAAATTATTTGTTTGAACAAATTAGATGTTTCATACAATTTACAACTGCTATGATACATTTTATGTTTTAGAGTTAAACATTCTTTCAGTACGGTAAACATTTCTATTAATGATCAAGGCAAATGCAATGATAAAACTTAAGAAGAAAATATTATTATAAAATTAACTACATTTATTCCGTTGCTTATACTATGTATAAAATAAACAAGAAAGGATTTACCAGTCCCATGAATGCAAATAATTTTTTTGACAATGTCTATTGTCATTTTCGTCGTTAAAATAATTAAAAAATGTTTCAATGAAATCTATTTCAATTTCCTTATAATGTTCACATAGTGACAAATTTAGTACAGTTTGTTATTTTATATTCGGTAAAAGGACGAAAGAATCCATCATTTTACCAATATTTTTATAAATATCGTTCACTCGTGTACTATATTTATCTATTTATATATGCAGTACTCTTTTTCACATTTTATATACGCTAAGATAATTTGTTCGATAATCGTATAATCGATTTTAATCATATATTTTTCACTAACGGCTGTAGGTAGTAACACGAATAGGATGAAAACGTAAAAACGTTCTAATTCTGAACATTTCGTTACGACTAAACTGCGGATGTTTACGTAAAGTCAATATTTTCTCTGTCAAGTAGAAGACATAGTTATTTCTTCCTGTAATAGTTTTAATAAGCTGAGAATTTTTAATTCTTTTCATCTATCTCCTGTTTAAAATTTTCTTCACCGATTCGTGTCATCGATACAAAAGAAATCTGTGGTTCAGTTATAGTTCATCATACATATACGAATATGATTTTGATCGAAAAGAAGCTACTCGAAATTGTACGATTGATATAATTCTCAACTTTATACCCGAACGGATTCATGATACGACCCAATAAATGTTTTATACCTTCTGAATCTTATTTACATGATTTTACGGACTGTGTGAATTAAATGTTAATTCTACAACAATGCGATATTCGTTCTCGACTCGAAATTGCATTAAAATTATTGTTAGGGTGTATATTAACATGCATACCGTGTAAACTGTGTATGGTGTGCAACGATGAACAAATAACGGAATATTGACTGATTATTTCGACCGACGAATGATTACATTCGTTACATCGTATTCATTAAATAGCAACCGAATTCATTTTCTTTCTCCGCACGTCCTCGATTTACAGTGCACCCTAAAAGTATTTAAACATTCAACCACTACACCTTTGATTCTCGAAGAATTGTTGACACTAATAATTCTGATAATTTTATAACAACAAATAGTACAAGCATAAACCTCCGCTCATTTCAAAGAACAGAGTCTCTACTTTCGCAATACAATGTTCATTTTGTAATTAGATGTTTTTACATAATTTTGCAGATGGGAGACTGTACACCTATGATTCCTAAAAAGATGTTACAAATTCAAACGCCTTGAAAACCTTTTAAACAAAATTTTTTTCACAAGTGAAACTGCTACAGATTCGAAGATTTCTCTTTGCGACAACTTTTTAAAAATCGATTTATGATTTTGTTTCACTGCTTTGTGGAACGAAAATGGACAGCAACAGCGATCGTGTACTACTCTCATAGTGTAACGTGTACTACTGTGAAGTTGGCGGCACATCTCTCATTTGAAGCTCGATGAAATAATTAAAGAAATCGTACAGCAATTTCGAAGGTGTCGTTGCAAAAAGGAAGCTTCGGTTTTTACATCGTTGTGGTTTCAGATACGAACAAAATTTCTCAAAAATGAAACTGTTACAGATTCGAAGATTTTTCTTTGCGACAACTTTTTAAAAATCGATTTATGATTTTGTTTCACTGCTTTGTGGAACGAAAATGGACAGCAACAGCGATCGTGTACTACTCTCATAGTGTAACGTGTACTACTGTGAAGTTGGCGGCACATCTCTCATTTGAAGCTCGATGAAATAATT
>CM052097.1:8349469-8367925 GCA_028453745.1 Agapostemon virescens
GAAGAAATCGTACAGCAATTTCGAAGCTGTCGTTGTAAAAAGGCCATCGTTGTGATTTCAGATACGAAAAAATTTTTCAAAATTTTCATAGACGTTAAAATGCATAACATTTTCAAACAATTACACGTTTTCAGTTTCTCGCTTCCTATATCGCAACAAAAATTGTAGAATAAAATAATAGAAAGATTGTGAAATCTGAGATATTTAGCTTTGAAATAAATTCAAATTTATTGTAGTACGATCATGTTTTCAGAAATTGTCAGAGTTTGAATGTAGGACATTTTTCGGAAATAGAGTACTTAGTTTTCATATGCTTCTTGAATCACTATATGTCAATTCGTTAACATATTAGGGGTACCCAAATGTAATAAACTATTTGGAAACAAGTTCTTTGCCTCTAGTTTTTTACCGGTTGTCGAAGTGGAAACACGTATTCTTTTACAGTTTTCAGTAAAGCAGCTTGTATTCTAAATATTCTAAGAAGTATACATTGTTTTTCCTGCCCTCCAATAATATAATATAATATTCGTCATTGCAAACTTTTTCATTTTCCTGTGGGATTTAGTGCATCGGTAACAACAAAGAAAACTTGCAAAATTTATGGAGCTGCATTGAAGATCAGCAAGAATGGCAAACTGTCCTTGATAATGATGGAAATTCTATAATGAATTACGAATAAAAACTTGATTTTTCTACCAAGTTTCTTCTAGATTTAAAAATAATTTATCACTTATGAGCATCTCTAATATATCTGGCGAAATTAATTCGCGATAGACGCAATCGTTATCAGGGAATTTTTATTCGACTAACAGTGTATTTTCTATTGTATAATTGCGCACGTGTATGGGCACTTACTTTTCAGCAAACCAATTCTCTCGTGTGCATATCAACGCGGAAACCGTTTGTTTAGTTGAGTCGTCACATACGTGCAAAATCAAACAGAACGGTACCATTCGGTCTCCGCATTTCGCCACAAATAATTTCCGCTGATTTCGCATGCAAGTAAATAGCATTACCGACAAGAGGAAAAATATTGCGGCGCAACTGCAACGTTCATGATCGGTATCGATCTAATTACGAAATTCATTAAACGTCTTTAAAAGATATAATGCCGTCCCCATTCCCATGCTCTGCACAGTGTACGCGGTCGATAACATTATTGCGAAAACATTCGTTCGATTACCATCAATCGTGTTTTATCAAAATAGTTTGCTATCTTTTCGTTCGGTGCTTGTCCAGATTAATTTATTGCTTGCATAGTTTAACGCCGGATATGACGCCACAACGGTTCAAATGATTCTTTTCAGATTTTATATTGTACAATTATCGAAGTTATAAAATTTCCTTCATAAGAATCGCGTTAATAAAATTCAATCATATATTGCAATAAAAATCGCGCAGAGTCCAAATAAGTTAAATTTTGTCACTTTGAGAAGACAGTATACAATAACCAATTTTAATGCTTTTATTGGGAACATATTCAGATGCAAAAATTCGATTTTGATGAAACGTATGGGAGCTTATAGTTCTTTGAAAAATATTTGACACGTGTTTTTTTTATCGGCAACCATCCACTTTGAAGTGGTGAAAACAACCCTCAAAGTTGGGGTATTTTGAGATATCTCGGAAACCAGAGGTCGAAAAAATTTGAATTTTTTTTTTAATTGTGCATTTTTCAATGGGAAACGTAGTTGCGCAAGAAAATTTTAACAAAAGTTTTTTGTTTAAACAATAAAGCTATAAGTTCCCATAAGTTTCATCAAAATCGGATTTTCGCATCTGAATACGTTCCCTTGTCAGACAGAACAAGCTTCTTCATTAAACTGATTATCTTTTTCTCGATAATTCTACAACGAATATTCTTGTAAAGTAATTTATAACAAGTGTAGTTTACAACTAAGAATTTGCAATATTTTTTATAAACGGTTTGTACAGAAAAAAATGAGCATTGACAGAACAAAGTGAAAGCTTTTATTTTGCCTTCGTATGGTTCTAGTCGAAAGCAAAAATTTAGAATATTTATTCTTAGCTTTGTTGTTCGATATAATTTTAATGTTTGCTTTTAGAATTCCATCGTGGGCAGTCTCAGGTACTCCAAGGCGAAGCCTTGTTAGTGTTATAGGTGGTAGAAAAATGCGTTTCTCAATTATTACTGGGAATAAAGCTATACATCGGAATCATATTCTATTTGCTTTCAGCCTTCGATATAAAATATACATAGTTCAATATAAATTTAAAAGTATAAAATTGAATGAATAGTTGTTAAATGAGTATCAGCAAGAAGGTTAATATATCTGCAAGAAAGTACCAGCAAAAGTATATTTTAATAAATCGATAAATAGAATATTAGTTCTAAACATCATCGATTATAAAATAGTAAATATGGGGCGTCTTCCGAGGGTTACAAACAATTAATTATGTTTCTTCGCGTAATCACGCAACAACGTTTCGAACGCGTAAAAAACGATACTGATATTATCGGTGATGCCGCGAAACCAAATGAAGATGAAAAGTGCGTGGAGGTGTTCCGAAAAATCTGACGGAATATTTGCAATTAATTAAAAATTGGCTCAATTTATGCGATTTCATATATGTTGAAATTAATGCTGTTCGACAATGAACAGCCGGGGAATTTTCCTGTTAATTTACATATTGAACAAATGAATACAAAATACACGGAGGGCGTGTTAAATGATTTCGCGTTCGTGCTGCGAATCAGACCGTCGAAACTTTTCGGTAGATTTTATAAATACATTCACTTATTCAGCATACAAATTGGAAACAAGATTCCGGAAACGCGGGGAATGGCTATCCGTCTGCGTTCCAAAGCGAAAAGAGCGGTCCCGTTCGGTCGTCTTTGTACAGATATCTCGGTAATTAAACTCATTTGCCGTCGGTGGGGCCGTGAAAAGTCATTTCAATTCGAGACAAACATTTGGCAGAACTAAAATACGGAACAGTCGCATATTTACAGATTTTTAATTGGACACGAACCTTGGCCATAACGGAAAATGCGATAATTTTGCAGGCGGCGCGGGCGCACAAAAGGCAGAAAACAAGTCGCGGAAGTGCACAGAGCAACCCGCGACCACGTCAGGTTTCTTTGTGCTAGATGCTGATACGAAACGTACGCGGTCGAAATAATTTAGTAAATGTCGTGCCCGCCTAACTTCATTTGATTTACAATCAGGCTTCTCACGCCTGTGTACACGCTCGCGTGAATCTTATTTTCTGCACACCGATGCACTTTACTTTTATTCTCCCTGCTTGCTACCTACTTTTCCTGCTGCCGGCTTTGCTGCGCCGTTTTAATGTGGAAGAGTATGCTTACAAACTTGATACACGCGTGAAGTAAACAGCCATTGTACCAGCTGGGATTATGTCACTTGGCTAATTCTTTCAAATTTTTAGAATTGTGTTTGAATTATTTTCATAAATCGTAACAAATGATACGTATAATCGTTCAAATGATTCGATTAAATTGTATTTAATAATGTGCTGTTCGTTCTTATCCAAATAATAATAAATTCTCAAATGGTCACATTGTTATACTTATTGTACATAAAGTAATTCTAACAATAGTTGACGTTACGATTAACCCCTTGCCCTACAACAACGAGTCAGACTCATGATCAAGATTTTTAACTAAATCTTCTAAACATGTATTTCCTTAATTTTCTTTAAACAGAAATAATATTTTATTTAATCGTTGGTCGTATATGATCATTGAAGAATAGGTAGGCACGCAGTAACTACAAATTTGTCTTTTCTTTTTGTCGTTCTACGGAGGACAAAGTAAATCTAGTCACTGCTATTGTAAAATAAGTCGTAGGCCAAGGGGTTAACGAACGTATGGTGTATGGACACCTGAAAATCCAGGCAGCACGAGCATCACTTACGCTAGCCGAAGAATCTACATCACTATGGAACTATTTACACCTCCGTGAATGAAAATCCATTAAATCGAGACTTAGACGTAATGGAGTGTAAAAAATGGCATTTTAAAGTACTTTTTTCGACGAGAAATTTCTGAGACTCTTAGGAATAACGTTGAAAATTCTGCTTAACACTTGAAACGTTTGTCAAATCGTCTTCCAAACGACAAAATAATATTTGGTTTTTAAAAACGCAGCTTTTAAACAGGACTTGGCAAGCTGCCGTTGAAAAAGAGCTCCTGCTGGCTCCTCTCTCTCTCTCTCTCTCTCTCTCTCTCTCTCTGCACGCACATCCCATTCCTTGGCCATTGAAAGAGAGTAGCCGAAATGAAAGGAATCTGCGTCGTCTGCGGGAGGACATTCAGCCTGTTCTTAATGACGTTCGCGCAAAAAGTGCTCTTAGTCGAGCGCGCTGTGCTGTCTCACGAAACGTCAAAGAAAATTTCACACTCCGAAGCATTCCCGCCAGTTACAAATACCCTAAAAGTTACTCGGAGCGTCGGCGCGCTCGCTTTTTCTATCGGCTATAATGAAATATTGAATCCCTTCCACCTGGCCGTTCCGCGATATCAATACGCCGGGAAAGATGAAGCAAAAAAATCGTATAATCACTTGGGATATTTGCAATATTACGTTTGGCAACCGTCGAACGATGTCTCGCTGCAAAGTATTTCTACGGGTTGCCGTCCGAGAATAAATGGATTATACTTTTCAGCATGTAAATGTATCGACACGTTCGCTAGATTTTCAAGGTGCTGTACGGAATAGTTGAGTTCCTTTTCAATGTGAAGCATTCGACAAAAAAAAAAAGAAACGTAAATAATCTAGTTAACATACTACGTGTCGTACGACTGCGATAGACGCGTTGCATATTCAACGTAAATTAAACATGAATCGTATGAATGTTTTAAGAGATTCAAGAAAAATTTTTACCTCCTCTCGGTTAATCAAAAATGCGCGGCACGCGGAGTCATCTGAAAGACAATTTATGCGATTATATTATCAAAAAATTTTAGATATCTCAGAATATTCTAGTCTCTTCAATGTCTTGCTTTACAATGGCGATCAACCTCGGAGAAATATTTTTCAACGACATTTTAAAGCAGAATCTTCCAATTTGACGTATTCGATTTTTAACATTAAACTTGGATAGTTTACATTATCTAAATATTTCCTAAAATAACCTTAACTTTCAGGTCACATTTTAATTTATCGACATTTTTACCAAATAATTATAGCTTTTTTCATGAGATGACGCATAAATCTTAATTCTATAACGTTGCCAAGACAACCAATATTAATATTTATGACCGTTGCTAGGCTCATCAACTTGAAATAACTACATAAATGCTGTGCAAACTGTCTGCAGTAAAAATAAGGGAAACCATTTGATCCAATTGATATTATTTGTGCTTTTGTCGATGATTGCCAAACTAAAAATAGTGCACATAATAGCTCTGGGTTCGTATATCAATAACATTTGTTTGCATTTCAATATTCAATTTGTTACTGTTTTTTTATAATACAGTTGTGTAACTTTGAGGTTACAGTGGGCCATTATGGCAGATTTCGGTACATTTAGGATAAAGCTTGTGCTTTCTCCTGTTTTCAGATTTATACATCATATACCCAAAATATGAATACAAAATCAGATAGAAATAACAGAGGAATTAGAGTTAGACGTATTAGCGGTAATAGATCTGATGATTCCTTATTAGATTCCGAGTCCGATGAAGATGTAATAGTATTTCCCCGACGACGGATAAGTGTCATTGACAGTGACGAAGAATTTAGTACTCAATCCTCGTCAGATGAGGAAGATGCAGGATCACAAAGAATTGTTTGGCAACCACTATCCCAGACGAATAATAACAGTTGTTATCGCCCTTGAAAAGGAGATTGCCCTAATGTCCCCGAAGCACCCCATTCTCCTGTGACCTATTTTCGCAAACTATTTGACAAGGAAGTTATAAGCAATATAGTTGACTATACCAATATGTATGCACTGCAATATGATCCAACAAAGAGATTTCAAAAATAAAATGTTTAACGTCAAGTGCAAATTGTTTTATGGAATCTCACGCTTAACACATTGCGGACCGGTCACGAGTTAACTCGTGTTTTCGTGGCCAAGCGTTGGTGACCGGTCACGAGTAAACTCGTGATAAGCTTTTTTCCGCATCTTTGTTGTTTTTACGGTTCACTGTTGGAAATCTAGGAAATTGGTCAATCTAGGAAGTTGGAAATCAACTAAGAGACCACGTCTTAGAAAAACAAATCCGACTAGAGCGTGTAGAGTATGTTCTTCGAAAGGAAAACGGAGCGAAACCCAATATATTTGCAAAACTTGTGGAGTACCATAACACGTAGGTGATTTTTATACTTTTTATCATACGAAAAAGAAATATTAAGAGTTGAATAATAAATAAAATTTATTAAAGTTTATTTATATTGTTTTACTTCCACATCCGCTTTCAAAACAATAGCCGGGCACATGAGGTAAATTTTCAGAAAAGTTGCCGGTCAGCAATGTGTTAAGCTTTTATGCACAGAACTGCAAACTTTATAGGCCGTTGTTACCTGAAAGTCACATAGTGAATATACTGCAATAAAATTGTTTAAACGGAAAAATTTTTTTTCATTTGCATATATAGGTTTATAATTTCTGATTTTTCATTCCCCCAATTTTTTTGGATTAAAAACAAAAATTCGGCCCATAGAGGGTTAAGGTGCTCTAAAGTGTTCTTTTCGGGAATATCCCGTGTATTTAAAAATACATAACTGTTTGACGTAACTGGTTGAGCAACATCAAAAATGTATCGCTAATGACATTAACACAGGTCTGTAAATAAGAAACCGGAATTTTTCTATACGTTGTACTAGCTGTCAACGTAGTTACCGTTAAATCACGTTATTCACGCCATTTTCTTGTCTTGACATCGGATGAAGGTTTTCAACTCACAACTATACAAGTTTCATACATTATAATATTGTAATATACCCCAGATACCGTGAAGTCTTGCAAGTTTCGTAGACGTAACCGTGACGTTGCTCCTGCTTCGGATGCTTCACGCGAGCATTATTGCAATTTTGGATGATGAAAACATGTAGATTCGACTTTCAGGAAACTAAATTTACCATTCTCGAACTGCTCCTTGCGATATTGAAGAGTCAGTTCCCGATACCGTGAACTCATAAAACCAGAATTTGCCCATACGTGGCACTAACTGTCAATTTAGTCACCGTCAACCCGCATCATTGACGCCATTTTCTTGTTTTGGCTCACAACCATACAAGTTGCATACAACAGCATAGTTTTCAATGGTGTTGAACGTGTCGAGTTTCGTGTCTGAAAACTACGATTTGCAGACAGCATTCTGCAAATTCTTCTTCTTCTCATTCTTCAAATGAGTCGATGCATTTACAAGCTTTATCTTTAACTTAAAAATTTGCACCGGTTTACGTCTTGATACATCATTTGCCACAAACAAAAAGGAAGTTACAAAATCACGGATCCCAAACAAGATGAATTTTCAGGTCACTTTTGAGAGCATGCTCTTAGTAAATCACAATGCTTTGAATGGTTTAAAAAATTAAAAATTGGCGATTTTAACGTGAGAAACGAACAACGTGGAAGAATACCGAAAAAGTTTGAAGACAGTGAATTGCAAGCATCGTTGAATGAGGATGGCACTCAAATGCAACAACAATTCCTGGATCATTTAAATGTGACAGGAGCTCTCTTCATTCGTTTGAAGCCATGAGAAAGATCTAGAAGATAGGAAAGTTGAATTAACCCTTAACACTCCAATGGCTCCCCTGACGCGGCACTAAAACTTGCAATACTATTATTCAAAACAACTTTTACATTGCTATGTTTCAATTTCAACAATAGATAAAAATTGAAGTGTTCCACGCACGAGTAGTTGTAATAGACTTTCTTTGTACGAAAGGAGATTAACCATGTATAGATGAATTATTTTAGATCAATAAATGTCTCGATTCTGGAATTAAAATTGTTTGAAACGCAAAGGGTTAAAAGGCAACGCAAAGTGATTTTGCTTCATAATAATGCACCATCGCACGCAGCAAAATCGGTCAACGAAACGATCGAGGCGTTTAGTTGGAAAATACGTTTGCATGCGGCTTACTCGCCAAACGTGGCTCCATCCGATTATTACTTATTTACACACATTTGCTGAGCAGCGCTTCGTATCTTACGAAAATGTATGAAAATTGCTGGATCACTGGTTTGTCTCAAAAGAGGAACAAAAAGACGGTATCAAATTTACAAATTAATATGTTAAGCGAGTCTTTTGCTTATGCACAGTTGCATTATTTCCGTTTAAAGGTAAATAAAATGTGACGCGAAAGCTAAGCAAAATAGCTCCGCATTCAACGTGTTAACGTGGCATCAAAAAATTGTCAGAGAGATGGGAAAAATGTATAGCTACGGATAGGCGATAATATTTCAAATAAAATATTTTGTATCATTTTCATACACGAAACGTGTATTCTCTATATAAAAATACCGGTTTCACGTTTAACGTTTCCTGGTTACATTCGCTGTTTTCCATAATTGATCTTCTTTGTTGTTTTTTTTTTTCATTTTTTCTAATATTGGAAATCTTCGGTCGATTTCGTACAAGCACGAACCCACACATTCGTCGCGCACAAATACTCGTTGTCGTTTACGAGTGGATGCAACTACGGCAGCTACGTTTCATTGTTATTGCAAATGTATTTGATGCGAATGTACATCTGATGCGTGAAGTATCGTCCTTTGCTAGCGAATAATCTGCAGCAACCCTTCTCCAATATTAATCGTCATACTTCGAATTCATGCAGAGTTCTTGGCTAGTAGTATCTTGCGGTAGATCCCCCGGAGATTGTGGTTCAGTTCACAGATAGGGTTGGGATTTGTGGCGCCTCCACTGGGACTGCTATTAAGGCAGCGCCATACTTCGACGCTATTAATATATGTATCTATCGAGTTTTTATACAGGTCCATGATCTTTATGATTTTTTTATGCGCGGTGCCGCTTTGATCCACGCGCTGCAGTCTGCCGTAGGCAAATTCACTTGCGAACTTTTCTAACAAGTAGAAACCTAGTTCCGCTACCAAATAACGTGGCTTCCAATGATAAACGAAACTAAAATGCTGTTTAAAAATATTATCCAAAGACTTCGCAAAAATTTACAAACTCAATCCATTTTGAAATGCTTTTTTAAAAATTAAGTTAAGTTTTCAAGTTGCGAATACAGTAAATCGTAATCTTAATTTTTGGAATTTATGTTTCCAGCTGCTTCGACATTTGCAAGAAAGTTGTAAAATATATTGATTTATTTTATCGTCGACACATAGAATTTTCGCGTCGATGGAAGAAGGTTTTTCTTGATCTTGATTCATTAATTAATAAACGCAATCAATTGATAAGTTGAAAATGAAATCAACAATTTTTTATCAAACAAAATAGAATTTGTTACCATTCCAATGTGTCTGATGCACTGGACGCGCTACGAAAAAAATGAATACACTATACAACAAACAGATCCGCAAAAGCAATCAGTGTTCCGTTTATTTGTTTCTCATCTCTTGAATATACAATCATTCACAAATATTATTAGTAGGACATGCTGGCCACGTTGCGTGAAACTATATACTTAGGAAAATGCTGTATTCCTAGCACAGAGATGGAAATAGTACAATTTCATACTGCGGTTTATATTTGCCACGCGATATAAACCGAACACTGTACAATTTTTTAGTAATTTATTAAAATCAAAATACTTGGTCTCAAACATTACTAGCTAAATCTGCAAGAAGATGCTGCTATTATTATTTATTTATTTTAGCCTCACGGCTAAGAAATTTAACCCGGTTTACATAAACCTAATCCGTACATTCATTCGCTCGTCACTCTAATTCCCATTATTCCTTTCCTACATCTACTGCCTTTTATTTTTCTTTCCTCTTCCTATTGCACATCCCCCCTCTTTGGTTGTTACCTCTCCCTATATCATTGCACTCTGTTTCTCCTTTTCTTTTCATTTTATTTCTATCATGCCTAACCATTTGTCTACCTTCTCGTCCTTTCTACCGTTTACTAAAGGGTGTCCCAAAATGAACGCAAGATTTGAATTTGCCGTCATTTTTGCAGTAAATTGTTGGCAACCCTGAAAAAAGAACAATTTGACAGCTGAAAGTTTAGGGTTAGTAAAGATGAAGCGTTATACGATACAACAACGTGTTTTCATTATTGAACAATATTTAAGAAATAATGAAAGTTTGGCGGCCGCAGTTCGAAAATTTTATACAAAATATGGTCAAAATAGTGTTTTAACCTCGTCAACTGTGATAAGATTAATTGAAAAATTCAGGGAGACTGGATCAGTTGGAGACGCTAAAAACCCACCGGTCGTCCAAAAACAAGCCGTTCAAATGTCAATATCGAAGCAGTGCGTGAGAATGTTGATGAAAACCCAGGAACATCAATTCGGCGTCGTGGACAAAAATTGCTAATTTCAAGAAGCTCTCTACAGTGTATACTCACAAAAGATCTGTGTCTCCATGCTTACAAAATTCAATGAACACAACAACTGAAGCCTAATGACCATGAACAGCGAAGAAAGTTCGTGGAATGGATTATTGAACATCAACAAGTGGATGCTGATTTTTCGAGCAAAATCATCCTAAGCGATGAAGCACATTTTCACCTTGATGGCTTTGTTAATCGCCAAAATTGCTGTGTTTGGAGTTCGGAGAACCCACATGTGATTGTCAAACAACAAATGTACCCACAACGTGTCACTGTTTGGTGTGGATTTTGGGCTGGAGGCGTCATTGGACCATACTTTTTTGAAAACGAAGCTGGTCAAGCAGTAACTGTTACTGGTGCTCGATATCGCGACATGATAACACAGTTCTTTCTGCCGAAATTGGATGCTATTGATGTGCCCAATATGTGGTTTCAACAAGACGGTGCCACATGCCATACAGCCAGTGAAACAATTCAATTACTGCATGAGACATTTCCTGGTCGTGTACTCTCCCGTTTCGGTGATCAGAATTGGCCCCCTAGATCGTGCGATTTAACACCATTAAATTTCTCCTTATGGGGTTATTTGAAGTCAAAGGTCTATGTCAACAAGCCCACAATCACCCGTGCATTACAAGAGGAAATTAAACGCTGCATCATCAAAATTCAGTCACAATTATGCAGAAAGGTCATGAAAAATTTCGACAAAAGAGTGCGTATGTGCCAGCAAAGCCGTGGAGGCCATTTGCCCGATGTGTTATTCCATAAATAACCCTATCCTATGTACTTTATGATACAATGAAAAAATAACAATCGAAAGACTAAAAACTGTGTTTTCTATTTAATTCAAACCTTGCGTTAATTTTGGGACACCCTTTATCTTCTCTGTCCCAATCCCTCTTTGTGTTTCGTAGCATTCCCTTATCAAATGTTCCAAAGTCCCGAACTTTTCTCTACACAGCCAGCAATTTCTTTCTTAGGAAGATACTACTGCGACAACATAATCGTTCGCAGAGAGATAATTAATATTAATACAGTTAAATTCGCGCAGAATCGATGTCTCCATAACTGATATTCCAGAAACGAGAACGTCGATGAAAATGGGCTGTTTTGTTCGATGTTTTAACGTTAATCCGTATTTAGTATTTCATACAAAATGTTTCTGTGATTGAAGCAATCTTTATCGTACGTTCTATGTACAGTGTTCGTGATTTTACGTTTGGCAAGCGACATATTCGTGTTCTGGTTCTTCTAATTAAATGAAGTGAGCTCTCTCGCGAAATTCTGGTGAAATTAATCAATATGGAAAAGAGTTATTGACATGATTTAAATTTATCGGCGAGCGCGTGCATTTGCCAACGCGCGAAATTTACGAAAACTAGCCGGAACTATGGGATAGTGTATTTGAATTTTTGACGATATAAACTCGACGGGTTCACCAACCTAATTCACACACGAGCAGGTGGCCTTGTCTGGTATCTATTTATCACTGTCATCCGCTAGATAGGGCAGCCACGATCGCGCCACCGTAACAGTTTCAAAAGAGACGAGCAGATTTCAATACAAGAACTTTATAATGCCTGCAAGTGAGAGTAGTTCTATGGATAACTTCAGAGACAACGTAATTTTTCCAGAATTATTAGTCTGTGGATTTTTGTGCAAAATAAAAAATAAAAATCCGTATCAATTCGAAGATATAACAGCCGCACAGACATTCTATTTTCATAATTATTTTAACGGGTCATTAGGGTTGTACATTCCTTAAGTCTCGCCCTTATTTTCCGTTAGACTCATCCCTTTTTATCCTAAATTTATACAATAAGCAGTTTGATAATTCTGTGATTATAAATAGACTATGTGGATCTTTATGATCAAAATGAAATGCGTTTCAAAATACATATGTATATTTCATTTATGTGTAATCGTCGTGTCAATTTTACTATTACTATGCTCTTATACAACTGCTAACATAAGCGAAGAACAAATTACTAATTTAATGTTATGTTCGTAATTAAATCATAAGTTTGTACCTTCAGAAATCAGAAACTATGATGTTAACTCCTTGACATATTACAACGAGTCAGATGCGCGACGAAGATTTTTAAGCCTTCGTATTCGAAGCGATTTTAATTAGAGAACCAAAGCATTGACCTAGAATATTTTCATTCAATATAAATTATTTCGCCTTATGTATATAGATTTTTTTTATTGTTACTCATCCTTACAACCGTTAAATTTTTACCAATTTCTTAGATATAAAGATAGCGATGTTAAAATTGTTTTAAATAATATTATGCCAATTTTTCATGGCGCCTCAGAGTTGCCATTCGAGTGCTAAGGGTTTCTTTTCTGATGAAATCAAATTTCATTCTTTTGTAATCAATATTTAAGCATTGAAAGAAATATAGATACATCGATTTCTTTTCTCTTCCGTAACATTTTTTACGACAAAGATAATAATATAAGAATAGAATACAAACAAAATGATATGGCAAGAGGTTAAATTGAAGATTTATAAAAATATAGTTTGTCTTCTTATCATTTTACGAACGCGATAATAATGTAAGAATATGTTTAAATTTTATAAAATTTCTTATAGTGACTTTTCAGTTTTGTATTCGATCTATTAATTTTTGCCATAAATGCATAAAATTCGCGGTTTAATTATAACGAATGAGTTTTGTTGTATGAATGAAATTCAATATCTCTAAACAATGGAACATTCTACAAAAAAGTTAATGTCTATTATTAATATTTTCGGGACGAATTATAATCAAGCGTCTAAATGTTGACGACGCAAACATTTAATTACGAACACAACGTTAAGTTAGCAATTTGTTCTTAGCATATTTTAGATCTTGTACAAGAGCAAAATACAGAGTAATGGTAAATATTACATAATAACTGTATGCAGGCAAGATCCCGGTACGGTTTGTAGACACACGTATACTTTGAGTATATGTTGTCGAACATGAGTGCCGTAACGTACGCGACGTATTGTTCGAATGCTTCCGGCAAACGGGCAACGCGAATTTGCGAGCGCATGATAAGGTTTCGTTTTGATCATCATAAACCTCTCTTCACTTGTAGGCAGCATTGTTTAATTAAAAGCAACCCATTTTAAGTGACTCATATGCTTCGTGTTGTTTGTCGCATCGGTGGAACGCGAGTTTTATTTTCGAACGATCCAACTTTTCCCGTACCATCGCAAGGAAAAATTCCAGAAGCACGATTATCTGAATACCCGAAAATACCTTGCAAATTCTAAATGCAAATAACCAGGCAGATATTTTAAGTTTATATGTTAAGCATATAAAATTGGCTAAAGTGTATTGTCCTATAAAAATGACAAAATTTAGTTTATATGGAGTTTCAATTTTTTAACAATATATGGTTGAGTAAAGAAATTTTTTCAATATCGAGGCAAATTTATAAGTTGAATAATTGTCATATAAAAAATGTAGAAAAGACCCGTTGTGGTAGGTCTAGTGTTAATAATAAATCTATCGAACATTAAAATTTATTGGCATAATATATGACTGTACCAGGTATAGTATTAACATTAAACCTACTAAGCATTAGAATTGATTGGTGTATATAAAAATGACAAGATTTAATTTATTTATATTTTGTGCGAGTTTTATCACAATTTAAAATTGAAAAAAGAAATCTATGGAACGGTTTCTATAAAGACAATTTTATAACTACAACAATTATGAAATTGTGACTGTACCAGGTATTGCGTTAACCCTTTGCACTCGAACGGTGACTCTTTGGTACCAATGAAAATAGCTGCAGCATTTTTTAAAACAATCTTTACGTCGCTATGCTTGTGTCAAAAAAAGTTGTGAAAATGTACTCGAGCAATATTAAACAAATTTTACATGCATAAGATGAAATATATCTTGTAGAATGAAAATATTCTAGGTCAGAAAAATGCCTTCAGGTTGGAGTTAAAACAGCTTCGAGTGCAAAGGGTTAATACTAAACCTACCAAGCTATTGACTAGTGTATATAAGAACGACAATATTTAATTTATTTAAATTCTGTGCAATTTTTATCATAATTTAAGATTGAATAAAGAAATCTATGGAACAGTTTCTATGAAGACAATTTTATATTTACAACAATTGTGAAATTGTAACTGTACCTGGTACTGTATTAACACTAAATATATCGAGGTTTCAAATTGACTAGTGTATATAAGAACGACAAGATTTAATTTATTTATATTTTGTGCAATTTTTATCACAATTTAAAATTGAAAAAAGAAATCTATGGAACGATTTCTATGAAGACAATTTTCTAACTACAACAATTGTGACATTGTGACTGTACCAGGTATAGCATTAACACTAATCCTACAGAGTATCAAAATTGACTAGCATATATTGTCTTACAGAAATGCTAAGATTTAATTTATTTGGATTATTTGCGATATTCATTACAAAGTATAATTGAGAAAAAAGATCTATCAAATCGATTTCTATGAACACAATTTTATAACTTTAAGAATTGCAAAATAAAAATTCTGTAAAGGGTCATTTGACGCTTTGTGGTAGGTTTAGTATTAATAACGAGTATGAAGATATTATTGTATTATACTATAGTTTATGGCGGTATTCCAATTTAGAGGCATTCTTTTTAGACAACATATGAGATTAAAATTTTTGAATATCACAAATTAAGTGTTCTCAAATTTAAAGTAATTATCCGACTATATTTCATATCAATTTAATAAAATTATCTTGTAATTCGTTTTATCATTATTTCAGTTATTGTATGACTCCTATAGCATGTCACGTATCATAGCTACTATAATATTGGTATAATGAATTGGGCAAACCTCTTCAAGCTTTATACTTTTGTATTGTTAATTAGAATGATATAGAGAAACAAATTTTTAACAATATGACAGTCATATACAAGAGTAGTTTGCTAGAAGAAAAACTTTTTCAGACAATAATAATTTTAGTTCGTCGGATAAAGAGATCACTACTGTGTATGTTTATTTTTTTAAGAAGATTGATGAATTAATTATTGGGACATTATGGGAAGCGTTGTCGAAATCATACAATAATGTAAATAGTAATAAATTGAATAATTTATTTCTTTGAGTGTTTATTATAAAGAAAATGACCAATTTGGATAGACAAATTGTCGTTATCTTTACGCGAGCCTACTGTTAACTAAAGAACAATGATTTCTGTAGAACCGAAGAGAAGTTCCAAAATTATTTTTTATTTCTACGAAGATAGATAGGTTTTAGTTTAAGGCGACTGTTTTCAACGAGAAAGCCATCGATGTTCTTTTAAATACGGTTATTTGCACAGAATTGCCGACTGATCGAAATAAATGTTGTAAACTGGTATTAATGGTTTTACCGGATGGTTATGAAATTATCCTGACTGACGGAAAGAGTCGCCGGCACATGAAAGGCAGAGAACGTTCGGCGAAAACCTTTGATCCGAGAACTATGCGGCCATGCCATACCACTCCAGTGGTTATGTGGGAAGTAATTTAGTTAAACCATCCTATATACGCAATAAAACGACTCTCCATAGTGCATCTGCTATGCACGCCATTCGAAGGGAATTCTAAAATCCCATAAGCAACCCCCATATTATTTTCCGAGCAATGCGTTACTAACATTGTAAACACGTGTACAAAAATATTACCCACATTTCCTGTCCAGTAATTCGACATTCTACAATGTCGGATTCGCGTCGTTCTTAAATTATTAAACGCGTATACGATGAGTTTATTGCCTATTAAAAACGCCATATTGGTTGTAGCTTCTTTAACGAAATGAATCTTTAACGATGGTCAATGTTGAGAAGATTGAATCTCGTACGACGGGGGTGCCATTCGAAATGCCTTGCCCAATATCTTTTGTTTCTCGTATGCGATTGTTCTTGATTGATTTTTCACATTTTGTACATTGTATTTCCAATATTATATTACATAATATATAATAATCTAAAAGCCTCTGTTCTTCGGTTACTGCAACATCGTAAAGAAAATTTTTTAACATTTTAACTGCCCAACCAGTAACCTCGAAAATCCCACAAAATCAAAGTAATTTAGTTAATGAAGCAACAATTGAAAACTTAAAATATATGACACAAAGTTTTCCTTCAACCTTCTTCTATTCTCCAGATCTCAACTAAATTTAGTGCAACGAATATATTAATGTACAAATTTATTTTTAAATATGTACAAACAATTCTGTCACCCATATATGGGTGACACGGCAGTTTACCATGGCGAATGCGTTTGCTGGTTCTTTCTTTGCTCCCTTAAATAATAATAATTTTTACAATCGTAGCTAGCTGGCGGGCTTAGTTGTTATTTGGCCAGTACAGCGGCAATATGCTGGAACTAACTAATTGGTTCTAGAATCTCGTTCGTTATAGCACCTGTTCGCTCTAGCAGGCGTTAAAATACATGCGTGCAAAGGTGATTTGTTTCACACCTACAGTCTAGAACAGCCACCACAAAATACACTGTTTCAAACCGGTAAAACGTACAGGAAAGTTGCTCAGTATGGAAAAATTTTCTTGTTAATTCATCATCGGTTCTACATAAATGGGAAAAAACTTTTAAACTTTGCATTTATTGTTTCTATATTTATTATTTCTATGTTTTTACAAGGTGTTTCTAACATAGGAATGTATGTGTTCTCAATTTAGGATAATATTTTATAGTCATAAAGTCTAGAATACTATTTTACTTTATTTTAATGGTGTCAACAGCGACATGAGTTTATATATACAGTATATTTTAGAAATATTAATCAAGAAACTATTAATAAAAACATATAGTGTATTTCAGAACTATTCTTGGTAGTTTTTTCTAATATTATCCAAGATACTGATACAAATGATTGAATTATTTTGCTTTCCAAGTTGTTTACAGCTATGGGGTGTGTACTACAAATAATATATGTATATTAATATATATATTTGCGAAATGTTACTTATATAAATATATTTGCGAAATTTTACTTATATAAATATATTTGCGAAATTTTACTTATGAAATATTGAAAATGATTTTTCTATTTTTAACCTTGTATGTCATTGTGTCGCGTACGAATAAATAGGTCTTGACGCACGTTTTCATAAAATATATAAAAATCACATGGCATTCAATTTGAGAAATTGAAAATTACCTTCGTTTTTGATAAGGAATAGTGCGAACACAAAAGTAACATACACCGATATTTTATGATAATTATTACTTCTCAACATTTATTGAGATTACTTGAACTTGTAAAGTGTTTGTTGAACGTTTATAGACGTAACGAGTATATGGAAACAATTCTATTGTGATCACGTTCAAATTATTCATGTGAACTTCATTGTAAAGTGAAAAAACATTAACCCTTTCTACTATATATTCTACTATATTGTTCTCTAATTCACTAATTCCGAGGTTAATAGAAATATCTTTGTACATTTTAACGAGTAGACAGGTTCACTGTTGTCCAACAATTAATTTGTGAATCCTTTAAACATTTTCACCTCGCTGGGGACCCAAATGACAACCAATGTATCTGTCACTTGATATGTGACTGTCGCGCGCATATATGACGTACACAACGTATACCTTTATTCGTTGGATTGCAGCATTTCACGTGGATCTTTAATTGTTAATAACTGAAAAGTAAAACTCAACAATTTTTCAATTCTTCATTTCCGTTTTATATTATCAAAGAGAACCACCCCTTTAATTTTCTCTCACCAGTAGTCAAACACCGCGAAGAAGAAGACTGTTTGCTTAACATTGTTATTAAAAATCCCCCGTTTTCTATGTAATAAGCTAACACAATGTATACATAATGGTGATTACGAATATTGCATAGAAATAAATACAATTCATTATAAAATGTATTTCTGTCGCGTTCTAAAACTGAAATCGCAATTATTTAATTCTTCATTTCCGTTTTATATTATCATGGAGAACCACCCCCTTAACTC
>CM052097.1:8390092-8422060 GCA_028453745.1 Agapostemon virescens
ATTAGTTTTGAAAACATGTCAGTTTTTATAACTTTATCAGTAGACCAATATTCTCTTATACATGTTCTTTTCATTATGGACATTAGCATAGTAACAGCAATAAATAAATATATTTCCGAAGGTGAAGTATCTGTCTAAGTATTTACGCGTGAATGAACTGCATGTATTTTAGTTTGCAATAGATTTTTATGAAAATTATTTGTTTTTTTGGCAGATACCAGTAATTAATTCTTCCGAGAAAAATACCTTAAACGCACCCAAAGGAGTGGATATTTTCGATAAGTGTACCCTTATCCCCGAATTTGATTCATCAAAATTATATAATTTTGGTATAAAATTTTTCTTAGACCATGAAAAGTTTTCTGCCGTATCATTAAGTGTCGAATTAACATTTTCCTGTGGACCTTCATCCTCTTCAGAAGATGAGCTAAATATTCGAAGACGTCTTCTCCTTTGCCATACAATGGAACTGACTCTCCGGTTTCCGAAGCTACGAAAGAAGGTTTGATTATGTTTGTTCTAACACCCAACCTATTGTTTTGATATTTACCGCTTGTGTCACTGAATATTTTTAATATCTTGGTCTTCTTGTACAGCTCCTCGGAATCCGAAGACGAATTCCACATCCTTTTTCTTTCAAATGTTTTAATTTCAACCGTTTCAATTTCATGTTCATAGCCCATGTCACTACCACTTTTACTAAAGTATTCAAGCTCGTTCTTAGACATTTTAGGGGTAATTGAAAATGAAGTTTTAAAAACGCAAAGAACAAATTTCCAGAAAGTAGCAGCACTTAACCTCAAAAGTCTTTGATAGCGATACCGTTATCTAATGCACAATGAAATGCACACATAAATTTAATGAACAATACTGATAAACGATTGTAAAAAAGCACATTTAAACGATTATTGTCTTTTTATATCTATATAGGCTTACAAGCACCAGTTACATATATCTGTTCATAGATTTCTTCTTTCCAGATTGAATGGTTTTGTGAGAACCGACATATGCGTCCATAGCCAAAATCGAATGGTTTTGTGAGAACGCATATATGAGTTCATAGCCAAAATCGAATGGTTATGCAAGAACGCATATATGGGTTCATAACGCTTAAAGGGTTAACCCCTTAGCCTACGACTTATTTTACAATAACAGTAACTAGACTTTCTTTATCCTCCGCAGAATGACAAAAACAAAAGACAAATTTGTAGTTACTGCGTGCCTAGCTATTCTCCAACGACCGTGTACGAGCAACAATTAAATAAAATGTTATTTCTTCTTAAAGAAAATTAAGGAAATACATGTTTAGAAGATTAAGTTCGAAATCTTAATTACGAGTGTGACTCGTTGTCGTAGGGCAACGGGTTAATACCTTCGATAAGTGATGGAAATTAAAATCGTCTTGAAACTCAGAGTAAAGGATGATTCGCGTGTGATGTGGTGTTGTTTTGAAATGTAGTTGTGATGTAGTTGAAAATATGTGTCATAGTTTAGGTCTATGGTTTACTATTGAGATAAGTCCTGAGGTAGCGAGGCGCGTCATGGCGTACCCGAAAGTGTGACCGGTGGTTCAAAGGGTGTGTTGACCGGATGTGTCACATGCTCGCTGACTCGACGCAACACTCGGACTTTTAGAACTTTAAACTTTTAGACCGATAGATGTAATTTTGCGAATGCAAAATCCATTAAATCTGCTGTCGTACTAGACTAAAACGTTATTGCCGTGGACCAGCCATAACTTGGACGGAACAAAAGCTCGAAACAACTGATGTGCAAAAATGAAATCACTGTTAATGTTTGTTAATCACTGTTAACTGTCTTAGGAAAAAGGTAACACCCTTTCGAAACACTCATGGGTGGAGCTATTTCCTTAAACCACCTCCGTGCTAACCATGTGTCCAGGTAACTCGGTAGTAGTGTACAGCTGGCAACGCGTTTAGCAGCCAAGTATGTACGTAAAAGTTATAAAGATATATAAAAAAATAATAAAAGACGTATGAAAGGTTTTCTGACCTGATCCGCGACTTCTGCGAGCCCGACTGTCTTAATGGTTATTACGGTCGCCAATCGTATGCCGCTACAACTTATTAAAATGATTACCGGACAAAGTACATTTTTATTGGAGCTCTGCCGCTCGTTGAAGACAATTTTGCATAAAGCTCCGGAGTGCAGTAATTATAGAGCAACGATTTTACTTTCGAAGTTATTACAACTTCAAGAATAATTACTACTCGTCGTAAAGGTCGGGTAATGTTTAGAATGACGCGTGGAAAACCATGATCGCAGGCTGTGCTAATAAAAAGCATTTAATGGGGATGATCGAGCAAAGAGAAAGAGAGAAAGAGAGTCTAAACTTACAGTATGGAAGAACTTCCTCTTGAAGAACTCCCCGCAAGCTTCGACACAGAGAGTAGCTACTACAGCAATTTGTTTTGTAGATGTTCCTGAATCTCTTGATAACATGTCAAGTACATGTTCTTCCGCTTCGAGTGCTCGGACAAAGTTGGCTCGGCCACTGTCGGCGATAACAGGTGAAAGGGATCCATTCCCCGTAAAACGTCTATAAATTGCGGCAAATGTAGATGTGCTTGGAAACGTCCGCGTGGAAAAGTTTCCCGATAAAGACTTCGGGTCTTCTCATTGTTATCGTTCGTTCATGCGAGCTTAAAACGCGTGTCCACTGATTGGGATTTCAGTTAGAGCTGTTCGTGCCTTCCGGTTGTAAAACACGCGGAAACGGGTTTGTTTTTGCCATAAATCCTGCGGCAACACTAACGGCACCGCGACTGGCCAAATGCCGGTTTTACATATTTCATTGTGTAATTATTCGAATCATTAGATTGCCGTATGTGAAGTGCCACCGATTTTCTGGAACTGGAAATTCCTTTGTGAAACGAAAGTTTTAACGAACCACTCGGATTGATCAAGATAGATGCGACAGCCGGTTTAATGAAAAAATATTGTATCGATTTCGGTGACACGTTAAAACGGTACGTTGGATCGCAACAATTGATCGTAAAGGTAAAATAGTCTTGACGTTTACTATTTTATTCTGCGTTCCAATATTTCATGGGAAAAGATTTCGAACAGTGTGCTAGTCGGTCCTTTATTTTTCGAATCCTTTATACTCCCAATACAATTGAACAATACAGAACGTGACAAGATTTTTGTCACTCTCTTTCATTCCTTTCTGTCATGCGGTACATGACTAGCCTGCGTGGAAAAATTAGTTTTCAACATTCAAAAAATCTTATAAACTCAGAATACTTCATTTCAAACTTATGCAACTAATTATTTAGTTTATGTAAGTCCAGTTACGTGGACGTACGTAATTTATTGATGGATTACAAATGCTAGTTTAGCGAGCGTACTAATTATTTTCTGACACATATGAGCCGTTTATTTTGAAAGTGGCGTAAGTCCATTTAAAAAAAAATTGAGTCAGCTACAATAATAGTTATATTTTTACAAGATCTTTTCATTCTGAGGCAACTTGTTACTAATATATTTAAAATCGTTAAGATTTTGTAACACGAAAATTTGCTGGTTGATGAAGCGATGAAAAAGTTTATTTTGAAAGTGGCGTAAATCCCATTGTAAGAGTTTCAAATGGATATGGAAAATAATTATGCAATAAAATTTTATGAGATCTCAGCTTTATGTTTAATTATCAAAGTAACAGTTGAATTATCAATGTGCAAGGACTTTATTTTGAACAACGGAACAGTGCCTGTCTACAGAAAATGCGATTTTTAAAAGGCTAAAAAATACTGACGGTGAAAGAGTAAATTGGTTTAAAGTATGTTGGATGAGATTTTTGTGAAGCGATTCATATAAGTTATTCTATGAAACGATAATGAAAGAGGATGAACCATTCAAAACATTGGATTTACTACCATAACGGGGAAAACCGAAAAACTTTAATAATATCCAGTTTGCAACACTATACAAAAAACCGAGACCACTCACGAACCTAAAATATAAGGACTTAATGGATTTATTACATTATATACCACTTGCACACTACAGTTATTTTAAATCCCTCCCGCGTACACAAACTGGAGGAGACTGAATAATAATTAATAAAACTATATTAATTTTAATGTAAAAATTATTTAACAAAGAATGAAAGTTGAATATTTTTTTTATTTTATAACATGAAAGTGTATACATTTTTTTTAATTTCAAGAGAAATTTACTTTTCCTATGGACTTGTGCTTTCTTAAGAATTGAAAACGTCGTTCCATTGATTTTGAAAATGGCATAAGTCCATTCATAGCCATCAAAAACATATTATTTCTTCAGTAATGTTAATTATGCTAATTGGGATGATAAATTTGACACCTTTAGAAACCCAAAAACATTATTCTATTATGTTACGTGTTACCTATATTTTTAAATTTAATCCAACGCAAACCCTTCAATATCTCGATTCGAGCATAAATGGACTTAAGCCACTTTCAAACTAAACGGCTCATATGATTGCAATATAGACTCAAAATATGCGTGCAAAGTAACAAATTGATTTTATAATTTATTAATCGTCTGAGGTTACACTCATATTGTTCTGAATTTCATATAGTGGTCACTTATTCTATATTTTACTACGATTCTCGAATAGCGTCAAGAGAAATTTAATGTGCAACTTTCTTGTGCGTATGTGTGTGTGTGTGTGTGTGTGTGTGTGTGTAAAGATTCCTCGACGAGTTACTTTGTAAACTTTTTGTAAGCCCTAGAAACTTGTTTGCTAGGAATTTATAGATTCGCATAGAATTAAACTGTGATTCTTTTACTTAATGGTCATTTTCGCCACATGATTTCCTAAGTATTGTTTTAGAATTTCTTAGAATATTAGTGAAGGAAGTATTGACACTGCTGAAACATCTGAAATATCTCTGCTTGAATTTTTGTGTCGCTACGCTTTAGCAGCAGTAAATGAAACATAACAACTAGAAAAATAGAAAAATGTATAGGTATTGATATACTGTCCTCAACTTATTTAAATAAGTCCTCCGACTACACCGCTGAAGTCTATTTTAACTCAGAGTGTCATTTCACAGTTTCTAGCGATTAAATGAAACGAATGCGTCTAGAAGCACCAAAAAAATGTATAAAAATTAATAAACAGAACAGCGAATAGTCCTAAACGTCTTCAATTATAAAACTGTAAAAGTAGTCCGCTGTCCAAGGGTTAAAGGGAGCAGCAAATTTTTATTTACTTCGGTAGTTTGCAACCGATGCGGACAATCTCTATTTTGCATAAAGATCCGCAGTCTAAATATACCGTACACCCTTTTACGATACTCCTTAGAAGGAAAGTTTCGGTGGTTTGAATTTGGGGGTGTTTTCAAGAGACATGCTCTGCCTGCTCTTAAAGGGAGTCACCCGCTGCCGGACCGAGATCTAATCAGCTTTCGGAAAGTGAAGATCGCTTTCGGAGCAATTAACCGTTCAAGCAAAGCTGAAAGCTTTTCCTAACGCAGCCTTTAGATTTGTTGCTTCCTCCCGGCGAAGAATAGAAAAAGCATATCGATGCGATGATCATAGTTGTAAAAGAAAATGAAGGTGGGCATTTTTATACTGTCCAGGCTTCCCTGATACCATGGCCCGGAAAGATTGCATTGATATCTCCAATCTTTAATGACTATCACGGGTGAAACTTCGCTCCACATAAAATTTTCTTTACTATTAATAAAAAGAAAAAAAGATGATATATCGTTATTCTAAAATATCAAAATAAATTTTATATTCATTTAATAATGAAATATTATATTCTAATTTTATTCTTGGTTCAAGTCCAATGTTTCTTCCTATGTTATAAAGAGCCGAATCCATGATAAATATTTTAAACAAAATATATTAGATATGAATGTTATGAGTCACTTTAAAGAAACAATCAAAATCTACTTTATTATGTATATAGGCATACAATGAATTAAAATTTTTATTTCTTTTTCATAAAATTATTAAAGACACGAAAGTTTTAACTATTGTGACCACGAAGAAAATCGTACGGTTAGAAATTGAGGATCTTGAAGAATCAATTACAAGAATTTAAATTATAAAATAAAACATTTCCATTTCAATAATGTGAAACACACAGTACAATATTTTGTTTCAATAATTTGACATAAAATAAAATACTCTAATATTATTTGGAGTATTAGATTGTCTATAAGTAAGTCTTTTAATTCATTCGTTGACCTAAAATTTAAGAGTTTCTATTGTCGAGTTATTAAATGACATGAAAAAGACAAGTCTTACATAATAGTGGTAAAGGGTACATCTGATAAAGTAGAATGTGTATTTTTGTTTAATTTTAATACCCTGAATTTTGCCATTAGGAAACAATTTATATTCATAAATATACTATATAGGAATCACAATTTTTAGAAAAATTATTTAAAGTGTATAAAATATTTCCAGACGAAACTCAAATATTCTCTACATTCTATAAATAGAATACAATTTTCAAATACTGTTTTAAAGACTTAATACGTCAAATGAAATATTTTGTTTTCTTAAAATACTACATTAGAAACGTATTTCATCAAATCAAGTATTTTATTCTCAAATGCTGCTTCAAAAACTTATTGCATCGAATCAAATATTTTATTTCCAATTACTGCTTTTCAAACATATTGCATCGAATCAAATATTTTATTTTCAAATATTGCACTGTAAACTTATTGCATCGAATCAAATATTTTATTTCCAAATACTGCTTTAAAAATCTATTATACCGAATAAAATAATTTATTTTCAAACACTTTTCTCAAAACTAATTGCATCAGTCAAATATTTTATTTTCAAATACTTCTCTCAAAACTTATTGCACCGAATAAAATATTTTATTTTAAAATACTGCTTTCCATACTTATTGCAAAGTAGTACGCATATTTCAACTCGCTACGTATTATTTTAAGTATCATTTTAACCAGTTTCGGCTAACTGTTCTTAGGTCGCATGAATTTTCCGAAGAAAATAGTCGATTAGAAATATGGACAATGCTGTTGGTAATACCTTCGAAATATTATGTTCATGCACACCCGTTAATTTGCTTCACCTTCGCGACGCACCTTCGTTCGTCCAGTAATAACATGTTTATCGAATGATGACGCAACTATTAAGCCGAACGCACACCTCGGGTAATTATGCGGCAGCCTATCGGGAGGGATGCACGGCTCGGTTAACATCATAGATATCGATGAACCGTGCCTCTTCCAGCTCGCCCTAGTGGTCTCTTACTCCTACTATATGCCATAGCGGATCTGGGCTACCCAATTACACGCTCATCTACGATCCGGGATCTAGGAGACGTACAAATTGATCTGTCTCGAAAGTACCACGGGGCCAGATCTGCCAGCTTATAGGTATAGAGATCGAGAATATCAGGCTTTAGCTTCTTCCTCCGTCTCCACCCCTCCCGTTCGAACCCTCCCAGCAGTTCTAAGTTGCAACGTTTTATCACGCTTCAATGTTCGAGAGCAGACATTACGGGACACGGTAAGTTAACGCTTCGATTTAGCAATTAGAATTGTACAGGAAGCATTAATGAACCTGCGGATACCGATAAATATCTTCTTCTGGCCCGCGAAATAATGGAACCGAGTCACGTGTATCGCGATACCACGGAGCAATGTGCTCTTTACAATAATCTGTTCTCACCTGACCGGTTGCTCTTTAATATCGTGGTTGCGCTGATTGCGATTTGCAGGGGATCGGCTAAGTGCTATCTTATTCGTTATTTATTTCACGCTAAGTTTACGGGACTCGTCGAAACGACGTGTTCTAATATTTATAATTCATGATAATTGAGATTGGAAAGAGATTGGAATTCAGATTGGCAATCGTGAGGAATTACTGAGCGTATTTATTTCTTCGAGTATTTATGTATTTCCTTTCTCGATGTGGCTCGAGGTGGTCTCGCAGACATCTCGATGTCACGACGAGAATAAAGCATTTCAACGGAAGAAAAAAGAACGGAAGATAATCTTGAAATGCTAAAGATAGATCTGCTTTTCGAACTGAAAGACTGCTCAGAGAAATCCTGTTAAGTTCTTTCTTAAGTTCGTTTTTTAAGATTTTAACATATTTGTGAATAGCGAAGATATGTACGCGACTATGTTAAAAATATAATGTGCATATAAACAAATTATATTAAATTGAAGCAGAAAAAAGTGTCTCGACAAATTAAATTGAAGTTGTGTTTGTAGTTCAGCATTCACTACAAATGATTATTCCTTTTCTATTTTGTTTCATTTTAAACGAAACCATCCTTCTCTTTTACTAAAAATCAATTTTTTCCATTTCCCATTTTGCTTCTTGATCAATTTTAAAATTTCAATTTGCTCACTGGTCCATTAATATTAAATTGATACAAATCGAATTTTCGCCGCTTTTTTTGAAAATGGTTTTCTCTTAAAATAGATTTTTCGTGTCCGCTTTGACGCATTTTTTCGGGATTTAGAAATATAGATTTCGTTACATTTTTTATAAAGGTTGTCGAAAAGTTAAAATTTGATTAATAACGTGCAAGGAAGTGGGACACGCGATCTTTTATCAAATGTTGTATAATTATTCACTGAAACACCTTTAAACAAAGTTTAACCAAACTTTGCTTCGCTGTGCAATCAGATATGTTATTTTTAATTATTAAATCGATAGTTATGCATTAGCAAACTGAAAGAAAAAAAAAATACAACGTATGCAGTTTATAAAACAAACTTTAAACTTGACTTTAACGAATGCCTGCGCTTATAGAAAACTTTAAAATTAATCTATACGTTCCATTTTTTATACCAATGATATAGTAGTTTAAATCGTGTGCCCATTTAAATTAACATTTACATATTTTGTTTAAATAGCAATTTACCGTTTCCCGACGGCTTTAGCATCGCTAAAAGCGATCTCGTTGCGCGCTCGGAAAATACCGCCCGCAGAAATTTTCATAAATCAGCGAAGCAGATGAGATCATAGTTACTGTAAGTTTTATCAAATGTTTTCAACAATCTGAACAACAAAAAGAAAGGCGACTATGTTTCATTGCGGAAAGACGATAAACAAGATAGCGTGTGCAGCAAATTAACTGTTTTTATATTCAAATTTTAGTCTACAATCACTTTATCTTTATCCAAACTTCGTTTTGTCTACAAAGTTCGGTTTCAGAAGCCGAGACATAGTACTTGAAAGATTTTCATTAGGCAATGATAGTCAACGTTAAATATTAGACAGCAGTAAACAATAGTAAATCGGGAAATGTGACTGTTCGAATATTTAAACAATCGCTCGGTTCAAATGCTAGACATAATTTTTATTAACTTGTAGAATAAATAGTTTTGCATCACTTTAGATTATGCTATTTACATTTGAATCATGTTGGGATATTAAAGATCGCAGATGTCGGAGGTTGAGATAATCGAGGACTTATTATATTTGCATTTTCTAAGTAGTGTATTTTGTTATTACTAGGGACACGGAATGATCAAAGAACGGCTTGTTCATTTTACCGTTAACGTGACTAAATTATATGGGAAGGGAGATCGACCAGCTCAGCAAATAATTACTAAAAAAGCAACTGATTTACATATCAGACCCTCCTATAATAAAATTATTTTTCAAGTGCTTGATGGACAGTCTCAAATACGACATTAATGGCCGAAGATGGGGATCCTCGATATTTAGCATACCAAAGGATTTCTTATTTCATTCATCCATCGAGATGAAACTCTTTCATACTTCCAAACTTGGTTGCAACCCTTTGTTCTTACTCGACAGAACCTTTCACTCTGAATTCTCTACAAATTGGAAAAGTATTACTACGGTATTGATCATCGGCACTCTTGAATGAAGTACAACTGTACTCATTGTTAGGGTCGACAAGAGACGTAAATCCAATATTTCGGTAAATGAATTTCATTCAGAAAGGGGCTTTCAGACAGTTCGCTTTCGATAAGATTAAAATTTAGCTAATTAGTTACATACTCCTTATTTATAACCGGTGAAACGTAAATATTTATTCGCTGAAATGTATTAATTTCTTTGATCGATTAAATTTTTATCGTAAGTTAGGTATATTTACATGGAATTGGAATTGCATCTTTTTGCTTGAAATACAACCAACGAATTTGAACGGTTTTTATCATTGTTTTTTATTGATTACGCTCACGAATTCAAGCTTCACTTCTCGGCTACCTAAAAATTACGAAATATCATTCAAACATAAAGTAAGTTTCACACAAAATTGTGTTATTCAAAGGTTTCGTATTTTATATTTAATTGTTTAGGAATCAATACTGTTATGCGAGCGGCCCCGTGATCGTGGCATTATCAAAAACATTGTTAATACTAAAATAATCTTTATTATAATAGAAGGGAATGCGTCACGCGTTCAGTCACAACGAAGTATAATCTCCGATTCTGTTCTGTCCTTGTTGCAACGTCGTTATCCAAACGTCTCAACCTATATTCGTAACAACGGAATAAAATGTGTCTAAAATGCTCGTTTTCTTCTTCCATTTTTAAATTGCGATGAAAACGAAACCAAATAACGAACCATTCAATTTTCTTACTAATAATTACAGGTGAAAATCCAAAAAGCAAGAAAACAATATGAGTTAGAAGCTTTAAACACGTTGAAAGAACAAAAGAATTTATTTGTCGATCCAATAAAACAAGTATACGCATTCCGGTATTCATGTTTCGCATTCATCGCAGAGAACTCGCCTGCCAAGAACACACAAGCTAACACGGTAACATATTCAGATGCGAAAATCCAATTTTGATGAAACTTATGGGAGCTCATAGTTCTTTGAAAAATATTTGACACGAGTTTTTTTTATCGGCAACCATCCACTTTGAAGGGGTGAAAACAGCCCTCAAAGTTGGGGAATTTTTGAGATATTTCAGAAACCAGAGGTCGAAAAAATTTGATTTTATTTTTAAATTGTGTGTTTTTCAATGAAAAATGTAGTCGCTCGAGAAAATGTTAACAAAAATTTTTTGTTTAAACAATGAAGCTACAAGCTCCCATAAGTTTCATCAAAATCGAATTTTCGTATCTGAATACAGTGACTCTTATTAACCCTTACCGCTCCAATGGATCCTCTGGAGCGCCACTAAAATTTGCCACATTATTATTCAAAATAACTTTACATCACTACGTTCGTATTTAAAAAATCGGTAAAAATGTAATCTTAAATATACAAATAATAATAAAGTTCATACGCGCGAAGGGAAATGGACTGTGCACAGTGGAACTATTCTAGATCGAAAACTGTGTCGATTGTGGAATTAAAATTCCTTGGAGTGCAAAGGGTTAATATTCGAACATTGTGCTATTCAAAAAATTATTGCTAGTTTTTTATTATAATAAAAATTATTGTTTTATAATATTACAGAACATTCATTGTAGTTTGTAATAACATAAATTTTATCTGTTTACTGCACATACTATTCTTAATACCAAACAGTGAACTAAATTATGTCGAAATTTATCGTCGCAAAAATATTCGGACACATAACTTATTCTCGCATTTCTTGCGAATAATGACACATTTTTGCCGTTTGTTCACAAACATAATGCGAGCAAGATAAAGAACACTTTTCACGATATCAGTTACTGTTCGAAAGCCGTTAGGATCAGTTAGAAATTCTAAATATGGGACGAAAAAGTAAAAATACTTCATTTGACGTACGACAATTACTAATTTTTTACAGAGAAAAAGAGAAAACGTATCGGGAAATCGGTAATCTTCTAAAATTAAGTAAGAATACTGTAAATGATATTATACAGAGATACAATGAAGAAAATCGAATTCAATCAATTCTTCAGAAAGGCGGACCACAGAAGCTTGACAACCGAGAGAAACGTATTATTTTGGAAAAGTAAAAGTGAACCCTAGTTCGAGTGCTCAGAAATTAAGTGCTGAATTATTTCAAGAGATAGGAAAGAAAGTTCATCCAGATACAATACGTCGGTGTTGAAAACAGATGGATACAATGGTAGAGTAGCGCGTAAGAAAACGTCTATAAACGAAGCGAATCGCAGAAAAAGATTTGCTTTTGCAAAACAATATGTTCATGAGGAAAAAACTTGGTGGAATAATGTAATTTTCGCTGATGAAAGTAAATTTAATCTGTTTAACACTGATGGACGAAAATTAGTATGGCGTAAACGAAATCAAAAGCTTAACCGAATAAATTTAAATCCAACAATAAAGCACGGTGGTGGAAGTATTATGGTGTGGGGGTGTATTTCATCTAAAGGAGTTGGACAACTGGATTTTATAGAAGAAATGTTAGATAAATTGAAGTATTTAAATATTTTTAAACAAAGTCTTAAGAAAAGTGCGATCACAATGGATATAGAAGTTACATTTAAATATTATGAAGATAATGATCCTAAACATAAAGCCAGAATAGTTCAAGAATACCTTTTATATAGTTGCTCGAAAGTATTACATACACCACCACAGTCACCAGACGTGAATCCCATTGAAAATGTATGGGATTTTTTGGACAGGAAAATTTGAACAACACCGATAAGATCGAAGGAAGTACTAAAAAAACGATTAATTGAAGAATAGAGACGTATACCGTTAAGTTACTTACAGAAAGTTATAAACAATATGCCTAAGCGATTGTGACACGTAATTAAAGCTAAAGGCTATCCAACGAAATATTAATTATTGCTTATGTTAATAATTTTCAGGTTTAAATGTTATAGTTTGTCAAGCTTCCGAATATTTTTGCGACGATAAATTTCGACATAATTTAGTTCACTGTTTGGTATTAAGAAAAATATGTGGAACAAACAAATGAAATTTATGTTATTACAAACTACAATGAATGTTCTGTTATATTATAAAACAATAACTCCAAATTTACTATTGCAAACGATTGAAACTAGCAACAGCTTTTTGAATAGCACAATGTCCGAATATTAATAAGAGTCACTGTATGTTCCCTTGTAAGCGAAGAAGTATAAATTCGGGATTGGTAATACTGCAGCTCGCAAACACCTCGCTTGCCCGAGGTCACGAATGAGAGGCGAATCCCGAAAAGCTTGCCAGAGTCAAGGGTAACGCGGCAGAGTAGAGACAGGGGTAGAAAAATGCTAATGAATCAACACGGTACCCTGTTTTTGTACTATCGGATGGTCTGTTGGTTGGAGGTCGGGCGACAGAACCCGTGCCCACACCTAAGCGACTAACACGACCACTCAACGACACGCAACTTGTAACTGGAGTCTGTTAGGTGAAAAGGTAGGGAGCGCGTGCAAAACGACGAGACTTGGCTGTTGCTGTAGCTGTAACTATAGCTGTAGCTGTAGCTGAAGCTGTAACGTGGCCCTTGGAAGTTCCCCATTACAGTCTCCCTTTCTCTACCTTTGTGCCGGTGGCATCCTTCTCGCGCCGCGGCGAGACCATAACTCATCCTCTCTGTTCGGCGAACGCGTGCACCCTCTCTTGGTCTTTCACGCATCCCTGTTTCCCCAAACTCCTTGCCCGGAAAGTACAGCCGCTCGCGCACACCCATCCACTCTCGCACACAAACACAAACACAAACTCACCTATGTCTATGGTGAACTATGAGCGGCGAACTATTCCGTCGTTACCGCTATAGGTTAGTTAAACGCGCCCTTTCCCTCGGCTCGATGCATCCGACCTCCTCTCACCTATCCGATCTAAGTCCACAGCATGCAAATTCAGGACGAATTTGCTCGATCTAACCAATCTTCGTTGTTCGACAAACTGCGCGCCCGGCAGAGCGGCGCAGGACACAGACCGTAGACCCCCGTAGACCGTTGTGGGGTGGAATCGGGGAGGAGGATCGGGAGTAGGGTGGGACGGAATCGTGTCAGGATCGACTTGGAATTTCGGGGGCGCGTCGGTGAATCAAGCGAATTCGATTAAATCGGATTCGTGTAAACAAGCAGGCTGCCGCGCGCGCGAGGGGAAACTTTCGCGGTGGTGAGAACGTGGTCGAGAAAGAGGGAGCGAACGTATCCGAACGTGGAAGTTTCAGGTCAGAGATATGCCTGACTTCGATAAATTTGTGGCTGAAGTTCGTCCTCTACCCCGGGTACATCTAATTAAGATTTCGGCTTAACGCGTACCCCACGCGAACGGCCCGTCACATGCGTTCTGGCTAATTAGGAAATTAATTAGAAAGTTTCTCAAAGGCCACGGAATTTCTGTTCTTTTCCGCATCGGTAGCGCGGGGCGTGACCGTCGAATGCGAGAATAGGCGTTACGAATGTGGTTCCCATCGAAATCATCGACGCTGGTTTCACCAAAAACAACTCACCGTCTCTAGCCCTTTTAGTGCCAAACGACGATATATCGGTGTTCGCAACACTTGCGAAAAATGTCAACGACGATATATCGTTGCGTATCCGATGGCGCCTACTATTCGCATTTCGAGCGAACTCCATCTGAAAATAAATTTATAAAATGTTATAAATAGCCTAATTTCATTGCAGAAGAATTTAAAATATTGTGAATTTAAAAAGGCTCTGGGGTAAGTACCGTGATGTTCAGAACACACTCCGCTTATATCGTTTAAGAATGGTTATCAATAAATTAACAGCATTGAACATTAACGCAGTACTGCTAAAATTAACCAGATTATAGTACGAAGTGAAAACATTAGTTTTTAGTAACTAACAATTCTGTTCAATAACGCTGATCATTTCTATAAATAAAACAAATGAAACTTGTTTGAAGCATACAAAATTCGCGTGGCATTGAACGTGTTAAATAATACGGAATTTTTATTGTTGTCTCAGAGGCGCCATTGGAAGGCTCAGGATTAAGTGCCATAGAATCTGCAAACGTATGACTATGGTTCGTCTTTTAACTTTCACTGTAGACTTTTCTTTCGAAGAGTAAAGACGTGCCCCTTATTAGCTCTTTGAAAATAAAGTCACAGTTATGTAGGATGTGAGATGTATGCATGTGTGTGTGTGAAAGAGAGAGAGAGAGAGAGAGAGAGAGAGAGAGAGAGAGAGAGAGAGGATGCTATTGAGACGCGGTGCATTATGGTAGATATGCGGTGTGTTTGAAGCCACGCACAAAATTAGGGATGAATAGTTTGATGCGTGTGGTTTTTAGGATGTAAAGAGATACCGCGGAGTGTGGCAATCTCATTCCGTTAACTGATTCTTTGTGGTTATTTTGTGTGGTTATTCCGTGTAGTTCATTCTATGTGATATGCTTCAGAGTATCCTGTATGGAGTAGCGAATAAAGATGTATTACGAAGAACATAGAGTGGCACTATTTCCTCGACGTGAGCGAAGAATCAGAATCCCACAATTATACAAGGTGGTCTACGCAACATGTGCACCATTATAACTTCCAAAATATGCATTGCACGAAAGAATGTTATATACAAAAGTTACATGATTTAAGAGGGTACATCATGTAATATATTAACCCTCTATGGGCCCGTGTAACTTTCAGGTCACATTTTAATTTATCGACATTTTACCAAATAATTATAGCTTTTTTCATGAGATGGCACGTAAATTCTAATTCTATAACGTTGCCCAGATAACCAATATTAATATTTATGACCGTTGCTAGGCTCATCAACCTAAAATAACTACATAAATGCTGTGCAAACTGTCTGCAGTAAAAATAAGCGAAATCATTTGATCCAATTGATATTATTTGTGTTTTCGTCAGTGGTCACCAAACTAAAAATAGTGCACATAATAGCTCTGGGTTCGTATATCAATAACAACCTATTTGTTTGCATTTCAATTTTCAATTTGTTACTGTTTTTTTATGATACAGTTTTGTAACTTTGAGGTTACAGTGGGCCATTATGGCAGATTTCGGTACATTTAGGATAAAGCTTGTGCCTTCTCCTGTTTTCAGATTTATACATCATATACCCAAAATATGAATACAAAATCAGATAGAAATAACAGAGGAATTAGAATTAGACGCATTAGCGGTAATAGATCCGATGATTCCTTATTAGATTCCGAGTCCGATGAAGATGTGATAGTATTTCCCCGACGACGGATAAATGTCAGTGACAGTGACGAAGAATTTAGTACTCAATCCTCGTCAGATGAGGAAGATGCAGGACCACAAAGAATTGTTTGGCAACCACTATCCCAGACGAATAATAATAGTTGTTATCGCCCTATCCTTGGAAAGGAGATTGCCCTAATGTTTCCGAAGCAGCCCATTCTCCTGTGACCTATTTTCAAAAACTATTTGACAAGGAAATTATAAGCAATATAGTTGACTATACCAATATGCATGCACTGCAATGTGATCCAACAAAGAGATTTCAAAAATAAAATGTTTAACGTCAAGTGCAAATTGTTTTATGGAATTTCACGCTTAAGCTTTCATGCACAGAAGTGCAAACTTTATAGGCCGTTGTTACCTGAAAGTCACATAGTGAATATATTGCAATAAAATTGTTTAAACGGAAATTTTTTTTTCATTTGCATATATAGGTTTATAATTTCTGATGTTTCGTTCCCCCAAATTTTTTTTTGGTTTAAAAACAAAAATTCGGCCCACAGAGGGTTAATTATTTTTATAGGTAGAGGTGTTTCGAAGATTTAAAGACCGACTTTGTCTTTTTAAATAGAATACTACATTTTTTATACCAAAATATGGTAGAGTATCGAATTGTAGGTAAAAAAGTATTGACCATTATTAGCCCTAAACGTAACAGCTAACGAGTAATTTCACGTTAGTTATCACGTAAACGTCAGTGTCCTGCAGAAATCTGGGATATAAGGTTGAATCTCCAACTTGATGTTACGTGAAGAAAATTTTCAAGTAATAACGTGAAATTACTCGTTAGCTATTAGGTTTAGGGCTAATAATGGCCAATACTTTTTTACTTACAATTCGATTCTCTACCATATTTCGGTATAAAAAATATAGTATTCTGTTTAAAAAAACAAAATTGACCTTCGCATCTCCGAAACGCTTCCACCTACAAAAGTTAATACACTGCATAGTGTTCCATCTTAAACCATGTAACTTTTGTGTATAACATTCTTTCGTGCAACGCATATTTTGAAAGTTATAACGGTGCACACGTTACGTGGACCATCCTGTATATTGAAAAGTATTACAATGTGTTTTATGAAATAGCCCTAAGTTTCCAATAATGTCCTCCTATCTTCGTCTTCGTTCGCACAGTGGTTCCGTGCCGTAATCGATGTAAAGGTTGCTTCGGAATAACTTGATTACCTGGAATAATTACTAAACCATACAGTTCATGAAAATTTGAAAGCATAGTGTAGGGGTTCGTGTTGGGTTACGTTTTATGGCAGGGACGTCGCCATTGCGCCTTGGGCTGGGTACGTGACCTTTGTAATTTGGCTACAGCGTGGGTCTGTCACCACCACATCCGTTAACGGCATTGCCGTCTGCCCAAAGGCACGAGGACTGCACTCGCTATCTTTCGATGCAGTCCCATGCCATAAAAGGCCTGAAACTGTACAATTTTAATTTCATGCCTGTTACGTTGCGAAGTCCTCGGTGAGGCAGCTTAAGATATCTGTTTCGAGTCATCAAAATTCCTTTTCGCAATCAACATTTTCGCAAAACAGAGGGAGCTATTCTCAAAATTTTATGCAACTCTGAGGACGGCTCTTTTTGGAAATTTAGATTAAAATTTGTTGAAGAGCGTTCGATCTTAGGAAAAATGGGGCAAAGCAGACTTAAACCCGTGACGTTTAGAATTGCAACTGATCTATAATTGCAGCTTCAGCATACACTCGTGGGGCCCTTCGACTTTTCCTAATCTCCATAAATATTTTGATTCGAGGGTCCTTAACCTCTTAGGTACGATGCGTCACTATAGTGGCTGTCATCTATAGTCAGATAATTGTAATTGTTGCATTTTTAACCGAGATCCATATTGCGCAAAAATGTATTCAATCCTCCGCCGATCGCGCAAAACGTTTAAACTTGGAGCAGTTAGCAGTCAAAGGGTTAACTTCAGCATATTTTCGAAAATACTAGCAAACCGTTCTCTCCAGCAGTTTTTCTCTGCGATGTGCTCCTTACTTTGCTTCGTTGGGCCCCTTTCGTTCGCGTGCGACCACCTTCGCAACGCTCGCTTCGTCGTTCATCATCGTCATCAGCGCCTTCGTGCAGCGAATAATTTTATTGTCCGAGTCGAACGTGTTTCGACCTCGCGTCTGGATTTGTTGTACGATAAATAATGCCGTTGCTTCGTCCCTTCCGTTATCTGTTTAATTACTTTCATTCGGCCATCGCCGGGAAAGAAAGAAGCTCCGAAGATTCGGCGAGGACAAACGAGATAGTGAAAAGGAATTATGCACTGTGTCTACGCGATCATATCGGCGAACATTTTTAATTAAATAAAGTTTCCCTTGGCAAGTGAGGTCCCGGGGACGAAATTATTCAGACGGCTGAGAAGCGAGAGGTCACTATAATGAGATAACTCCTTGAACAGGCTATTTTTCTCCTCCATTTGAGCCTCGGAGAGCTTAAGGTCGCAGTGAAGAAGTCATTTCTTTGTTCGGAACTGAGCGATGGTTGCAGAGATGCAATTACATGTGCGAAAACGGTTCGAAAGAGTCACTCTATGCCTCGATTCGATCATTTTTAAAGCATTCTTAAAAGATTTTTTGAGCGATCATTAGATTTTGGAATTGAATCTTCCCTATTCATTAACACATTGCCGACCGGTGATTATTTCATAATTCATTATAGTCTATAATCCACGACTGGCCACGTTTTAAAGGATCTATCAACGCTAATAGCAATTTTTATTGTAAACCAAAAAGTCATCCCCAGTAACGTCGTCTAATAATTTTGTTTGAGATTACAATGTACAAGGAGATTTAGAATTTTAGAACTAAAATTCTAAAATTTCTTACAGCGTTATTATTGAAAATCTTATTAACCCTTTAAGCGCTATGAACCCATATATGCGTTCTCGCATAACCATTCGATTTTGGCTATGAACGCATATGTGGGTTCTCACAAAATCATTCAATCTGGGAAGAAGAAATCTATGAACAGATATATGTGACCGGTGCTTGTAAGCCTATATGTATAGATATAAAAAGGCAATAAGCGTATAAATGTGCTTTTGTACAATCGTTTATCAGTATTGTTCATTAAATTTATGTGTGCATTCATTGTGCATTAGTTAACGGTATCGTTACCAAAGACTTTTGAGTGCTGCTACTTTCTGGAAATTTGTTCTTTGCATTTTTAAAACTTCATTTTCAATTACCCCTAAAATGTCTAAGAACAAGCTTGAATACTTTAGTAAAAGTGGTAGTGACATGGACTATGAACATGAAATTGAAACGGTTGAAATTAAAACATTTGAAAAACAAAGGATGTGGAATTCGTCTTCAGATTCCGAGGAGCTCTACAAAAAGACCAAGATATTAAGAATAAGCAGTGACACAAGCGGTAAATATCAACACAATAAGTTGGATGTTAGAGCAAACATAATCAAACCTTCTTTCATAGCTTCGGAAATCGGAGAATCAGTTTCATTTTATAAGCAAAGGAGAAGACGTCTTCGAATATTTAGCTCATCTTCTGAAGAGGATGAAGGTGTACAGGAAAATGTTAATTCGACATCTAATGATACGGCAAAAACTTTTCATGGTCTAAGAAAAATTTTGTAGCAAAATTATATAATTTTGATGAATCAAATTTGGGGATGAGGGTACACTTATCGAAAATATCCACTCCTTTGGGTGTGGTATTAAGGTATTGTTCTCGGAAGAATTAATTACTGGTATCTGCGAAAAAACAAATAATTTTCATAAAAATCTAGCGCAAACTGAAATACATGTAGTTCATTCACGCGTAAATACCTGGACAGATACTTCACCTTCGGAATTATATTTATTTATTGCTATTACTATGCTAATGTCCAAAATGAAAAAAAACATCTATAAGAGAATATTGGTCTACTGATAAAGTTATAAAAACTGACATGTTTTCAAAACTAATGAGCACAGTTAGATATGAATCATTGCTAAAAATATTGCATTTTAATAATAACAATAATATGAGCTCGCACGATCCGTTGATAAAAATAAGACCGGTGGTTACTGAATTTAGAAACTCATTTTGTAAATCATATTATCCATATGAATATTTATGCATAGACGAAAGTCTTTTACTTTATAAAGGAAGATTATTTTATAAACAATATATTCCGTCAAAAAGGAGTAGATTTGGCATTAAGTCATTCTTTATTTGCGATTGCAAAACCGTAACCGAAATAAATGGTTATTAAGGCTTTTGAGGTCACCACATAATTTATTTCAATTACAATCAATATACCTTGCAATGAAAATTCAGTCTGCTCAACTTGCGCTCTTTTGTAAAAGGTACGCAACTCACGGTAGGCTTTTTCGTAGGCGTCGGGCAACTCAGCGCTCAAAGGGTTAATAGGTCTTCGGTCTGTAAAGTCTTAATATACGAATATACAACTACACAGTTTTATAACATAAATGACTATGAAAAAGATCATGAATAAAATTTGTCAATTAAATCTTTACCAACACCAATCTGCCATTTTTTCTTTCTGCCAGTTTCTTTCAATTATTTCGAGTGTTACAAACACGATATGGTACAATCTTCATTGAAATGTAAATAAAACAAAAATGTTTTATCACCATATCGGTATCATCTGACACGCCTTATAGAAGGTACTTGATGTAAGCGATATTTTGGACTTGGACTTTATATATCTTATGGAGAGATTACTGAAATTTAATGCAAAATGTCAAAGGGTAATTACGTACCATCGAATACCTAGAATCAAAAATTGAAGATACTTCAAAGTTGGAACGGAGGGGAAGCTCAAACGTTGCATCACGGTCTCTTAATATAGAACCGGTATTAAACGATATTGAAACCGAAAATAATTTAAGATCTACTCACACTTCTCAATACCGCAAATAGAGCGACTGATCGGAAATAGTGGCAGGGACGGTTACCTCGGAAACATACGAATATGTTGAAGCCACGGATCAGAATCCCGTCGCGTCGATGCTTTCGACCGACACTGTACACCCCTTATGCATATATAACCACGGTAAAATTATTTTAGAAAGATTTTTGACAGCCATGTGGAAGCGCGCGAAAAGGTTAAGAGGGCTCAGCTTACTTTATCTGGCGGTATCCAAGAGAGATCCTCAAATATACATGAGTAGACTTCGTATCGAATTTCCCTAGCGGACAGCGGAAGCGGTATCAGCGATGGAGGTCCGCATCAGGCGAATAAGAAGCCCCTTTGCAGACGTGTCTTGCAGGTACACCTACGTTTGTTCGACCCAAACGCGTGCTCTGCAAAACTACGGGTCGGCAAAAGGCAGCCAGAGAGGCAGGAATGATCCGCGCTACGTGATACAGGTCTCCAGCGTGTCTTCGAATTCACACGGATATAAAAATCTCCTGAAATTCAAATTGCGCTGGCATCGCTCGCGAGAAATGCGACTCCCTTGTGAATGATGTTTTTCGTCGGCGGAGGACGACGGTACTTCAAATATGTGTGATTCAATAATTTAAACACGTTGACGTCGCAGCTTTTCCTGCCGTTTCTTTCTTTTTCGGCATACAAACAAGGTTGTTCGCCGAGTAATTGAAAAGGGAAAATGCTCCGGCGGAGTGTACACCGACGACAGGGAAAGTGACACTCGGCGAACTGGAGCATATGCATACAAATTAATGCCGGCATTGTACTTCAGGATGTTAGGCGTCCCGTTCCTTGCGGTCGCGATACGATTCGAGTTGTAAATTCCCGATGATCGTAATCTGTAAGACACAAAATTGATTCTCGACATCGGTGTTGGATTTCGGGTTTAGAAATCGAGTGCAATGTTTTAGAAAAAATCGGAACAAGTTTTATTTAAGTGACGTAAAGGAGGAGGATCTTCCTCTAACGTCCCTCACTTTGCAAATAAATGCCTTCGAACGGGCTGTTCCTCGACACCGACGGAAAGAACAATATTTATTTCGCCAGTGCAAGTATTCGGTTGCATCAAAATTCGTACTGTGCCTAAATTGCTTTTGGTAACTATCGCGTTTAAAGGAATCAGCGTCGATGTTAAATCTCTGTTTATCCAAACCGAGATCACAAAATGGACATCTAACTAACCAGAGTGGATGAATTTATCTTTCGCTTTGAACAGTCGGTGAAACAGATCTGTATGTTGAAATGCCACGTATTGGAACACGCTACAAACTTTCGTTCCAACCCAATATTAGGTGTTCCGGTTAGCTTTGAAAGCGTCCTATAGATGGCTGTAACTATAAATGTAGTTGGGATATTTGAAATGTTACTGCGTCACGTTACTGCAGCTTAGACATTTATAAATTGTATTTCACCTTCGCCGTTTTACACCTGTAAATACGACTTTATGAACGGACGCGATTATTTTGTTACCATGAATGGAGATCGAACGCGGCAGAGTGCATTTTCGACGCGTGCCACTTTGTCAGAAGAAAGTTATTCAGTGTTCGCTTCGACGCGATAAATGTGAATATTGATTTCAGCGAATCAAAAGTGACGGCTTTGACTTGCAGGACATGGAACACGAAATTATTGGTTTTTCTTTTATCATAACCTCAGAGAACATTTTAAATAAAATTTAATTGAACGTCTTTTTCAAAGAAGAATAATCGGAATATTTAACAATGCGTGTTTTTATTGGAGGAACAAAGGTAATGGAAATACTGGACAAAATTTGTAAACCTATAAATTAGATCACGACTGTGTCTTCGTGAATTTATCGATCATTTGCGAACAATTAAAACACGGTCTCCACTTCTTACTCCGTATTTACTTCATCTTACAAGTAAGTAACTCTTCTTTCCCTTATAACGACATTCAAGAGACATCATGCTAATTTATTTAATTAATTTAAGAGACATTCAATGCTAACCATAAGTATTTATGACTTTCCATGATGAATTGACATATAACGTGGTAAGTAGCAGTGACTTAATTGTTTTAACCCCTTGCTATACCATTTTCTTTGTAACGAAAGTTATTACAAGATGTTCATAGCTAAAAATGTTACAGAAGAACAAAATTCAATTTTTATCAATTTCTTAAATGTAAAATTGTTTTAAATAATAGTGTGGCAATTTTTCGTGGCGTCTCAGAGTGGCCACTCGAGTGCTAAGAATTAATTTTGTCTATTTAATACAGAATTAATTAAGCATTGTAAGCGATGACATTTTAATTTCCTTTGGACTAAATAGTGAATATTTGTTAAAAATATAGTTTAAAAAATCTTTTCAAGTCCCCCTCGTTAATGAATGCATGAAAGCAAGGCGAATTAAATTAAATTAACCATTTTTTTTTGTCTAAAGTTACAGAAGTTACAAAATTTACAGAAGATGGAAGAAAATTTATATATTTTATAGTGCTACATCTACTTAAAATGAACAACATTTAATTTCGTCTAAAAAGAAAGGCATAACATTTATATTTGTTAGACTTTATTTAAAACCTTCAAGACGAGTTTGACTCGTCATAATCGCCAAGGGGTTAATAAGAAAAAATAAATATTAGAAAGAAAGAATGTGAAAAGTTAAATTTCCAAATATTAACGACTCAGGGTACCGAGGAGAGGATTAAATTAATTCGTATTTTACTTTTTAATAAATATATTCTTCTAAATCTTCATCCTGGTATTTTTTTCAACAAATTTTAAATGGTTCACGTCGGTCGAGTCCTCCATACAATAAAGTCGACATACACGAAAGAGCAATATTCAACACGAATCTGACTAAGCAAGGAATTCAATTGATTTTAGATAAATATAAAGTAACTCCCTTTCAACCATTGTACACATACATCATCAGGCAAAATTAATTAGCACATTGCAGTCTGAAACTCCAAAATTAAACTGCAAAGCACGAATTTAATAAACTTCCAACACGATGCTTAATAAATTTCAATTAAAAATAACCTTATAATCGATCAACTCCCACAGCTTCGAATTAATTTGTACACCAAGTTACTCCGAATAAAAATTACAAGAATTGTTAAAAATGAATTTTTCAGTGACTTAATCGGTTACTTCTATAACAGTCTGCATGTTATCTTCATGATTTCATTACCGTAGACAATTTGAAACGTACTATTTTCGAGTGCTGACTGCGCAACATCCAATAATTTGAAATTCGCGCATAGCTTTTAATTAAAAAAACACACACACATACATCAAGTTGTTTCTCTTTAAAAAATGAAAATTTACTTTCATTACTTTGACAAGTTAAAGCTTTCACGTATATGAAATGCTTCGCAACGAAAGCATCAAAAGAATTTAAGAACGCTTACCGATTGCATCATAACAGAGAAGACGATTCATTTGGGCTGATATAAAAACTTTTTCTGTCGATTCAAACGCGTTTCGATATATCATGGACAAAAGCAAATGGCATAATGTCAATGTTGCTGTGAAATGTTTTATTTAAAAAAAAAAAAAAAAGAAAAACTATTAATATTCCCGCAAATGGTTGACACGTTTGCCGCAGAAGCTGCTGTCCATTATAGGTTAAATTCCAAAACGACAACTGTGCGCAGATCGTTTATATTAAATTGCATACGTCGCCCGAAAGTATCACTTTGAACGAAAATTTTCCGATTTTACTTTCGCATAAATTGTCAGAGCGGTACGCGCGAGCGTCGTGATATTTTCATTGGACCAGCTCGATGGAACGAGCAGCTCCTTTGAACGGTGAGATAGGTGGGTGGCAGTTTTGGAAACGGTATCGCCGCGCGAGACAAATTCGGATAAGCCCCGAATGATTCGCGGTTGCCGATAATGCCGGCAAAGGGTCCTCGCGTATCCCTTAGCTTGTAAAAACGATTCGCCCGTCTCTTTGCGAGTCTCTTTTCCCGTCGTTCTCCCCGAGCTCCCGTCGCGACGGCCGCTCTCCTCATGACTACTTCTATCTTTCCTATCCCCCCGGTTCCTGTCCGTCATCCGTATCCCTACGGGAAGTTCGGGAACCTTTCCTGTTCGCAAATCCCTCTCCGTGCCTCGGCGGAGCAAGAAATGCAACTCTCCTTAGGGAATTAATTGCGCCGTAAAACGTAGATTCAAATCTGCGCTTCAAAGGGGAACGAAGGAGCGAAGGAACAAAGAGGAGGGGAGGGGAAGAGGGAGGGGCCAAAGGTGTGGGTGCTGCCAGTATAGGTGTGGGTGGTTCGTCGGCGAAGACGGAAGGAACAGAAACGAAAGAAAGAAACGAGGAAAGAACTAGGAGAGGGACGTTCCTTTTCTTCAGTCGTCCGAAAGGTTTTCCCAAGATGGTTCTCATCTCGGCTGCAATCAGTGTCGTAAATTGCTTGCAATCGCCCCTGCAATTAATTCCGGCTCATCCTCCGGGGATTTATTATTCTCAATAATACCGTAATATTCTTGGGTGGAAGGACAACTCGGCGTCTTTGCCACTGTGAGTTTCCTCACTGGGCCAACGCGATATCTCCAACCCCTTTCCACCATTGTCACGGAAAAATGCGATTCAATATTTGGGATCGTTTGTGGGATTCATTAAACCTTTCTTCCATCTTCTCTCTATCTTTTTTTTTTCCTTTTTGTTTTTATCATGTTACACGGTGAAATTAACTTCTTTCGTTCATACTCGAAGCGCTCGTGGATTTGTCACTCTGTGCTCGATGGAGAATGTTACAGTCGACGTGGTAACGTGGATTCTTCTGTGTTTACGACGCGTTCGAATTTGTACCTGATCGCTACATCGTGCATCTTCGTGTAAAAAAGAATCTTCCAAGTGTACGATCGGTAAGAAAACGTACAGGGATGGTAAATATTCAAAATTGTTGGCTTTGAATTATTTTATAACAACCTGAATGAGGTAGGTTCGCTTTACTCACAAGAGAGTTCCTTCGAGTAATTATAAATTAGATTAATATTTGTTTTCGTACACGTTTTCCTATATTTGGAAATGTATAAATATTCTAAACGCAAGAAGATCCATGATTTAGCTATAACAGTTATCATTGACATTATTTTTATGTATTCCCCATTTTGACTTTTATATATCACACGTGTATGATGTATGGTATACGTGGAAGGATAAACTAATATTCTATGAAAAATTATTTCAAACAGTTCAAATGTTCACATACTATGAGTGGGATTAAATGACTGACCATTCGGAAGTAAAATATATATTGTATTCTCCTGAGCATCCACCTGAGCATTATTATGAATTGATAAAAAAGTGTAGAAGAAGAAGTACATTTTTGGTAAAACACTAGAAGCGTCAACGATAAGAAGAGTACAAAATACCGCAGGCAAATCTGTCTCTTGGCTGCAAATTCAATGCATGAGGTTGTTGAAAAATAAACCTTATAAGATGTTCTATAAAACTTCTTTAGATGATTCTAAATTCCACGTTTTGGACCTTTCAACTAAAAGAGGAGGACCAAAAATATATATGTAAATATTAAATTATTTCCATTATACATTACCACTAGGCAGTAGCCGAAGAAAAACATAAAGGTATTATGTGTTTACTACCACACATCCCTCCAGTTTTTCAGAAATATTTTAAGAATCTTAAAAACTCATAGTAATAAAAGCCTAAAATGAGAAAAATGGATTATTTCTTAAAAATAATTAACAAATAATGAAAATTATCCATTTTCCAAGGGTTGAAAGAAGCTTAAGGTCTTCGGCGCACAACGTTAACATCTCCCATGTGATGATGCGAAATTGTTTGCAGAAGAATTAGTATTAATTTAATGTTAATAATCATTTGAACAAATTGGTTGTAGCAGCCACTAATACGTCTGAACTGGTAATAACTTAACTACCGTTCAATGATCAATCAGAAGTGGACCCCTCATATTGTAGTTCTCTAATATGCAACAGAACTTAGTTCACATGTAACATGATTGACTAATTGCATACCAGCTAAATTGGTCTGTTACAAATAATTACACTCCACACGCAATTCGGTCGCTTACTATGCACAACATATGAGATATGTCTTCATTAATTTAGCGACCCTCGTTTCGGTTTATGCTAGTCAATTAATTTTTCTTGTTCCACGCGGGAACAATGTAACATTTATCGTTGTCCTACAATTCGATACTCGTTATTACTGTTGTACACCGTTAATAATACCAAGTTTCGTGTAATCACAACTACAACGCTGTGACCCGTAGTTTCTGAAATAAATTACAAATCGAAATGAAAATGGATTTTTCATCGAAGTTACATTGAAATTTAACATCTTAAATTTCAAATTTTGAAATTTTAAGTACGAATGTATTGGGTTGTTCGGAAAGAAATTTCGTTTTTTTTTTGTGAAAATGAAAGACAATTTTCGTATAATGAACAAATATTTTATTAAATTATATATTGGCCATTCTGATCCAATACCTTTTGCTATCTTTCTGGTAGGAGCATGATTCCACGCTCATAAAATTTTTGGACTTTGCTGGCAAAAAACTGATCGAGGTAGTTTTTGACGTCCTCATTTGAAGTGAAGGTTTTACCGTCTAAACAATTTTGCAGTGACCGGAACAAATAATAATCCGAAGGCGCCAGATCTGGAGAATATGGTGGGTGTGGCATTGTATTCCATTCAAGCTGTAAAAGCTTTTGGCGAGTGGACAAACTTGTATAAGGTCTCGCATTATCTTGGTGGAATACTACACCTTTTCTGTCGATTAATTCTGGCCTTTTCTGTTGAAGTGCATCATTCAGTTTATCCAGCTGATGACAGTAGATTTCCGAATTAATTGTTGTGTTATCCGGTAAAAGCTCAAAAAAAAAAACGATTCCTTTAAAATCCCACCAAACAGACAGCATCACCTTTTTTGATGGATATTGGCTTTGGAAATGCTTTCAGCCGGTTCATCTTTTTTGCTCCATGATCTCTTGCGTTTGACATTGTTATATACAACCCATTTTTCGTCCCCAGTAATGATGCGCTTCAAAAATGGATCATTTTCGTGACGTTTGAGAAGCGAATCACAGACGTCAACGCGACGACACAAATTTCTCTCCGTGAGAACATGGGGAACCCATATATCGAGCATCGAGGTTAAACCCAGGCCTTTCAAGTGGTCATAAACAGTTGAATTTGATAAATTTAACCTCTCACCGATCTCACGTGTTGTTATTCGCCGGTTTGCATCAACTAATGCCTTTATCGGTACCGGCGTACTGTCAACGCATCTTCTCCATATACATCGGTTAATTTCTTTCTGGCTTGAACAGCATTTTTACCTTTTCTTTAGTAAAAAAGTAAAATATGATGAAAATGCTGCTTATTGCTCTCCATATTTAAAAGGGCACCAACCAAACACTACTGCATAGAATCAATTGGACTTTTTCACACACAAGCCTTGCTATATCAGCTCTCAAAACGTATAATGATTATGCGGCTTAAGTGTGAAGTTGAGTGCAAAAAAATACAATTAAATCCTCTGTCAGGAAAAAACGAAATTACTTTCCGAACAACCCAGTACATTGAAATTTAACATCTTAAATTTCAAATTTAGAAATTTCAAGTACGAATGTAGAAATATTCTTTGGCGAATATTTTTATTTCGTGGCATTATTATTAAAGGCCGCCATTAGTCTGCAACCAGGTCATCGGAATATTTTAATAACCATGAACATGCATTTAATGCGATGACTTTGCCGGTCATTCAGAATAGAATTACGTGGATAACATAAATTCGGTTCAATCAGTTTTACCGCTGCAAATATTCTGGTCGGCTCCGACGAATAACGTTGACCACACGGGTTATAAATATTTCAATACGTTCATTACAAAATTTCATGAAAAATAGAAGGGCAGCCGCGGGAAACGCGTGCCGTAACAAGTTTACCGATTCTCATTCAATTTATCGACTCTATTAATTTCGTTCATCCGATCTAGCGTCGAAATATATAACGCGCACGCAACGTCATATCCGCCTCTCGGTATGCTTACAAAATGAAGATAAAATTCCATAACGCGGACGCGGGCGTGCGCGCGATCCATAGAGAATCGTCGACCGTGCGTATCGCATTAAAACGAATAAAGTTTCGATCGGAGTGGATTCGTTAACCGGCGCGGCGCGCGTATTGAAATAAAGTCGGACAAAAGCGGTGTAAACAATCCGTGGTTAGACAATCGAGGGGAGAGGTCTACGATCGTTTCGCGCAGTCCTTGCGTTCCGGCTGAGCTTTTCTTTAGAAAATGATTTTCGCCTCGCCGTCAGGATTCGGCATGGCGGCCGGCTTTCTCCTCCCCTGTTCCACCAGGGAGGAAATTAATTGTCCGAACAGTCACGCCTTTCTCGGTAAGTAAGAGAAAATTTAGTTAGGTCGTTAAGTGTCACGTAAAGGGAAAGGCAAACAGTTATTTAGCCGATGCTGGTGGCAAGTCCCACCGAAAAGTTTATAACTTTATCACAGATATTCCGGGGCTACCCAGAAAGAATTCCCTGATGCAAAAGTTTGAACGAGCCCTCACACTCTTTGCGACCACTTCGTATTTCAAGTTTCTCCTTCCCTTCGCCTTACTGCCGGTGAACACAGTGTCCACAGTCCTCTTCTCTCTTCTCGGTCTTTTCTTTTCTCTCCTCTCATTCTCTCCCTCTCTCTCTCTCTCTCTCTCTCCCTTTATTTTTTCCCTCTTCTCTCTTTCCGTTTGCTCGTTCTTAGCCACCCGGTTTTTTTTACCATTCCTCCTACTAACCCCGGAACGTATAAAAGTCAAGACCGCTGGTAACGGCAAACGAGAAGTGAAAGAGAATCGTTCGCGTGTATCCTGATATCCTGTCCCCGGGTCGAAAATTACTTAGGCTTCGCCGGTGTTTGGATTGCGACTGTAAATTGCATGAAAACGAAGTTCCGCGCGAACTGTTCCTGATTGTTTGTTGCTGGTGAACTCGCGCGCGAACAGAAACTCCTGCCGCGCGCGTTTAACTGGCTGATATAATACAGCGATACAGACACACGCGGATCAGTTTTTAACTAGAACTTCGTGAAACCAGTGCTTCGACGCGAGCTTCACGCATCGGTAATGGAGATAACACAATCCGCTGTTCTACAATGCACGATATAACACCGTAACGGCTTTCCTGATTGGAAAATTGTTTTGCGCCCGAACGGAAGCGATAGTGCAGTGTCGCTTTGAAAACTTTAAAGAAATTCACTTTCGTATTGTCCTTAACACGTTGACTGCCACGGTGGTCACCGGTGACCAACGCTACTGATTTGCTAGAAATGATTTTCATAAAATTATTGTCACTAGAAATCAATTTATTCGTTCTGAAATTAATGAAATTATAGTGTACAGTGCAAACTTCCTGATCAAGTAACTTGCAACAAGTATTAATAACTTTGATCGTTTGTATGAATAAAATAAATAAGACTCGCATGTACTACATAAAATTCGCGTGGCACTCAACGTGTTAATCCTCAGCACTCGAATTTAAGGTGCTCTTAAGATGGCACTGATAACTGCCAGGCCATTATTTAACACTTCTTAACATTATTTAACAACTTACTTCTTTCTCAATTACTGAAGTTATAAAAATGTTTTCATCAGTAATTTTCCGAAGCACTTCTTGAATGAACCATATGTTAGAATAAAAATTAAATGAAGTTTGAATAGATGCAGTCTTGTTATTATCACAAAGCAATGTATATCGTTGGATTTATTGTTCAGTAATTTTAGTGTTAAACAACCTTCACGTCGCTAGGTTTGCAGTTAAGAAATTGATAAAAATTTTAATGTTCTAAGCACGTGTAATAGTAATTAATTTTAGAGAAATTCATTTTCTTATTTTTCTTAACCCTTAATACTCGAATGGCACCTCTGAGGAGCCAGTAAATATTGCAATACCATTTTTCAAAAGAATTGTCATATCACTAAATTCGTCTGTACTCTACAAATTCCTAAATATTGATCTGTTAAACATGAAAACTGGTTTAATTTCAAATGCATTATGTAAAAACGGTTTCATAGTATAAAAATGTTGGATTTTAAAAAAACGTCTTAATTTTCGAATTAAAACTGCTTCGACTACAAAGGGATAACTTTTAACTCTGAACTGTTGCTTATTAACGCTTAGCACTCGAATGGCGCGTCTGAGGTGCTACTAAAAGTTGCTAAACCATTATTTAAAAAACTTTTACGTCGCTAGGTTTGCAGTTAAGGAATCGATCATTTTAATGTTCTAAGCACAGATAATAATAATTAATTTCATATGTACGAAAAGAAATAAACTGTATACAATGGGGCTATTATAGGTAAAAATGGGTTGTATAAGTAATTTATTGTTTTTATTTTCATTTCTATCAACCCAAAATCACGGTCATTCGGTAGAAAGGACTAACCAGATACCAAAAATTTGTGGTCTATCGTTTCAATATTATTATTTAATGACTGAGCATTTTTCATCCATGTCAATGGTACTTTAATGTTACGATTTTGGGCTGAACAAACATCACTGTATGATATTACGTGTTTTTATTGTCATTTGTCGGCTTATTGTGTAGTTGAAAATCGCGCCAAAAAGGGCCACGAGCCATTTTAAGGTTATGTTTATATAACTTCTTTAACTTTTTGACTTAAACCACTTTCATAATTAACACTAAATGAATTCCATATAGTGTTGAAATTACAACAAACAATCTAATGGTTCATTTTTTACAATATCGTAAAAATTACATAGAATTTATATTATTGGATTGTTCGGAAAGTAATTTCGTTTTTTTTGGGGGGAAATGGAAGACAATTTTCGTATAATGAACAAATATTTTATTAAATTATATATTGACCATTCTGGTCCAATGCCTTTTGCAATCTTTCTGGTAGTAGCATGATTCCACGCTTATAAAATTTTTGGTCTTTGCTGGCAAAAAACTGATCGAGTTGGTTCTTGACCTCCTCATTTGAAGTGAAGGTTTACCGTCTAAAAAATTTTGC
>CM052097.1:8432064-8521461 GCA_028453745.1 Agapostemon virescens
TTCTCTCATTGGCCAGTGATTTTTCGTTAATAACGCGTAAACGAAACCGCAGATTGAATTTTCGCAAAGGAGAAAGGTGCCTCAAATGATCTCAGGAACCCCTCATTTCTCGTTGTTACGATACTTTTGGGACACCCTGTATATTCTAAGACTGTATATTAAGATTCAATAATTTCCAAAATTATATATTCTAAAACTATATAGTAAGATTCTATATATTCTAAACCTGTATGTTAAGGTTCTATACATTCAAAGACTGCATATTAAGATTCTATATATTCTACAACTGTATATTAAGATTCTATATATTCTAAAATTGTATGTTAAGATTCAATATATTCTAAAACTGTGTATTGAGATTCTGTATATTATAAAACTATATAGTAAGATTCTTGTATATTCTAAAACTGTATATTAAGATTCTATACATTCAAAGACTATACATATAGTAAGATTTTGTATGTTGTAAAACTATATAGTAAGATTCTATATATTTTAAAACTGTATATTAAGATTCTATATATTCTGAAACCATTTTATATAGAACGGACTTTCCCTGGCATCGGAAAGTTTTTCTCAAATAAATTGAAAGCTATAGCACTTTGCTTGATTTACTTTGCATTAAAAATTAAATAAAATTAATAGCTATAACAATTTATTAATTTGTACTATGTGCTGGATTCTTGTCACCCATAACATGAACATTGATGTATTGACATGGATCTCCATAACGGTGCACACGAGGCAGGAACGTGATAAAACCTAATTATTGTCTGTTTTCACAACAGCTCAATAAAATTGTAAATCTATAGCTACTATGTATAACTTCAAATGTATATTTCAAAAATATGGCTACTGTCTGATAGTAGAGAAACGCCCCCTATGTGATTTCAATTTAATTCAGTAGACGATGTTAAATGAAGTTGCTTACTAAGAAATGCGTATTCATAAGGCAAGCACGAGCCCGAATTTATCAACATTTGTGCAATGTCTCGGAATGAAAGATTTCAGAAATATCTTGAAAGAACCGAGAAATATATAGGTACCATTCGTTTAGTACCAGTTAATATACATTCATATTTTTCCTTGCTCTGGTAGAACATAGCAGTAAGTCATAAAATGACGGATCTGATGAAACGCATTCGAAAATGTGACCCCAGGGAACGAGCAAGACAGCATATCAAGAGATCAATATATTCGATATATTGTCGCTGGAAGCGAATTCTTCAGTTCCCCGAGCAATAGTTACTTAATCGTCATACGTCATTACCGTTTCACAAAATGTACTGCCATCATTAATCCTTTGCACTCGAAGCAGTTTTAACTAGAATACCAAAACATTTCTTCCGGCGTAAAATAGTTTCATTCTACATGAATTATTTGCATTATGTATATGGGTATTTTTACTGTTACTCGTCTTTATAATTGTTAAATTTTTATAAATTTCTTAAATCTAAAAATAGCGATGTTAAAATTGTTTTAAATAATAGTGTGCCAATTTTTCGTGGCGCCTCAGAGTGACCACTCGAGTACTAAGGGTTAATTTTATCTATTAAATACAGTATTAATTTAGCGTTATTATTAAGCGTTGTAAGCGATGAAATTTTAATTTCCTTTGGACTAAATAGTGAATATTTGTTAAAAATATAGTTTAAAAAATCTTTTCAAGTCCCCCTCGTTAATGAATGCAGGATAACAAGACGAATTAAACAAAAAATTTGTGATAAGATATAGATTTTAGTTTAGAAGAAAAGGAACATTAAATATATATTGAGAAATGTAGAAAGGCGGGTGAATAATGTTCGACTCCTCTTAAAGGATTAACACTGAACTTATTGAGTATTAAAATTGGCTCGAGTATTGTTTAATAAAAATGACAAAATTTAAGCTACTAAGATTTTGTACGCTATTTATTACAATACACGATGACATCTGTTAAATCGATTCCTATGAAGGCAATTTTATAACCTTAATCATTGTAAAGTAAAAAATCTGAAACGTGTCACTGGACCGGCTGTAATAGAGTTACCGTTAACCCCTTCCCATAACATTTTTTTGTAACTAAAGTTAGAGAAGTTGCAAAATTTTTAGAAGAGAGAAGACAATTTATATCTTTTTATACTGCTGCATCTACTTCGCTGGTTAAATATCAATTGTAAATGAAAAAAATTTGATTTCATGTAAAAAACAAAGACGTGATATTTATATTTGTTAGATTTTATTTAAAATCTTCAACACGAGTCCGACTCGTCGTAATATGGCAGAGGGTTAATAGGGAAAAGTAAAGATTGGAAAGAAAGAATCTGACAAGTGAAATTTCCACACATAAACGATCCCGGATGCCCATGGGAGGGTTAAGGTAATTTGTATGTTACTAATAAATAAATATATTTATGTAACTAAATTTTAAATGGGTCACATCAGGCTCCATACAGAAAAGAACAATAAGTCTCTATACTTCGCTTCTATCATTATATGTTCATATCTCATTAACCAAGACAGAATATCGTGGTCGCAGCGAGTGTGTCACGCCCCGTCGAAATAATTTTGTTCGACAATTAGGCAATTCTAGGGACATCTTACCGTAACGAGATAAGTGATTAATGTCATTTGAGCGTAGCACGTCGGCTCGGCTGGTTCGGGCGTGGGTTGGCGAGCGGTGACAACGTGCCTGGAATCAAAAGTTACGATTACCAACGGGTTCAAGATGCGGAAAGTAAGAAACCGAGGGTGGGAAAGTAGGAGGACGAAAGGGAGAGGAAGGGTCTCAAAGATCGGTGCGTCGCGAAGGTGGCGTTACTTTGCACCGATGGTTTAACGTTTCTATCGATTTTCAGAGAACGGACGCATTAACGGGGAACCGCGAACGCCTAGTCTCAAAGGAGCAATGTGGCTACCGTACAGTGCTAATGCAGACCCCTCGATTGTCCCCTTCCCTCCACCGGCTGGCTGGTTGTCTGGTTGCCTGTGCTTTCATCCCCTCGCGGATCTTTCTGTTCGCCGGAGTCTCTTGCACTTCATCGGGGCCTCACGGCTCCTAAATTTCCTACACTTTAGTAATAATATATTTGTCCCTCGGGTGTCGCTGAAAAGCCTCGCCCCCTAAGACCTTGAGCACGACCATTATCTTATATATAACCAAGGCTTCCTTCCTAGCCACTTTCAGACAACCCGACCCCGGGATATTTTCGGACGTTACCCCAACGGACTTCACTTCACAACCGTGTATACGTCTTGAACACTGCGCATCCGGAAATGAATCCTCTCCGAACGTCCTTATGACTGTAACAGCCCCTTTGAAGGATGCTAATAATAATTCGCTAGAGGGTGCGACCGAGGCGAAGGCGACGAGATACACGCGAGGGCGAAAATCTTTTTCGCACCATCGACGGGACTGCCCCTTTTTCCCTGCCAACGTGTGTTGGCTTTGAACATACAGGGCCGTTGAGATTAATCTGGAATTTTTTCGGTGGAACTATACAGGACGATGGCGGTAAGGTAAATATAAACGAATCAATTGTCTATACGGTAAGTAGCTGCTACAGGGTGGCTCAAAAATGTTTCTTGAAAAATGAAATTCCTACAGTTATTCTAATAAACTTTTTCCGTTGCGAAAATGTCATACGCAGCTTCGTCTTCAAGTTACTAACTGAAAACAATAACCAATGAAAACGCGGCTATAGCAAACGGATCAGCGACAAATTCTGTTGAGTGTTGAGAGTTTCGTTGGTCGAGTCAACGAAATCGCAAAATTCGAAACGGAAAAAGTTTCCTGGAATAACCTCCGAAATCACTCCTTTTAACACTTTGACTGCCATGACACCCATATATGAGTGACGGAATAATTTGTACGGTTTCTAAATAAATGTTTACGTTAATATATTCGTTTGTACCAAAGTTGGTGGTTATATAGAAAATGCAAGAAGGTAGGGCGAGCATTTTACGGCATACATTTTATTTTTCCCATTTGTATTTTAGTCAATATATCATTTCGATTTTTTGATAAATTTTGTGGCTGCTAGTTTGGCAGTGAAAGTGTTAAGGAACTCGAGCAGTTTTGTGGCATACTGTGTACAGGGTGTTTCATAAATGCGGGTCGATACATCGGGAGTAAATCTGTACAAGAAAGCATGTTAGAAATGCCGTATGAACGTACAGTGAGTCACGAAAGTATTCAAACGCCCTTAAAATTAGAACTTTTTAAAAATTAGATCGAACGACGTGATTCCTTTTTAGCAATCAGAAGCATGTCCAATAATCCTGTACTGTACTATCCTACTTGCAATATTGTATTAAAAGAATTGTTTTCTATATCGCAAATATACACAATTTTACTTATCAAAATTTGGTAAAGATTTACTAGTTAATTTTGTTTCTCTTGATTAGTCGTCAGTGTCGTTACGTCTTGCGATTCAATTATTTAAAATAGATTTCGCAGTGACTATAATATTTTCTATGGCGTTTCAAGTAATAATAATTTTCTCTCGAAGAAGGTAAACTCAACTATTTATTCTTGGAACATTAACTTTTTAAATAGTAAAAATTTGGAATATAAAACACTTTTGTATAATAGTATTGAAGATAAACATTCGAGAAAAATTCTGTGGCGAAGTTAGTTTTCATTCGAGTCTTCTTATGAAACTATTGGCGAATTAATTAATTTGTGAGCACTTTATGATGGTAGTCAAATGAATGTTAATTAACGCGAGTTTAAAATTTATAGAAGAATGTACGAGCCTGTCACATTGGCTGGCCGATGCTTCTAGTGTTGAACAACGGTGAAGTCACTAAAACCTCGTAGATGATAATTTACTACTGTGTCATCTATCTTATCAGGCGAGATAGAACGTAACTTACAAGCACTGTTGCGCTAACGACCCTTCTGAAGTTATTACGGTCACACTAATGGAAACTTTGTCAGTACTTCTGAAGGGTATAATGCCGCGCTAGTATGTAACAACTTACCAAATTGTAGTATTATTCATTAGCGAATATTATCACTATGGAATAACATCTAATTACCGCGTTTCTGACAGTGAGATTTACGTTTGTACCATCCCGGAATTAATGTCGATTCTGTTTCTGTGAGTCGATCCGAAGCAATTATAATGAAATGAAATGATTATCTGTATAAGAGTATCATTTCTCTTACAATTAGGTTAAAACTCTCGCTGTCGAGCTTATTGATGCGCGTTACGCGTTTGTTAGTAGCTTAATCCCCTGACGCCAATTTTGAAACCAATTATTTGGCTGGTGCGAAAATTTGCAACATTTTCAAATTGAAATTTAAAGATATAATATTCCTAGATTTATTCAACAACATATTTTTCATCTTTTTTATTATTCTTCCCCCATTTCTTAATTATTGTTAATAAAAAGCGACTATTTTACATTATTTTATAAAAGTAACGAGAATGTATCCAAATCTTTAATATATATCCAATTATGTAAATCTGTTGACCCATTCTCCATCGATGGGAAATCGATTCTCAATAACCTTAAAAAGAAATATTATGATGCGTCATTTTGGCATGTTCCGTAAACTTAATTTTAAATAAATCAATAACTAACTCTGTTTACTGAACGTTGTAATATAACTTCTGAATGTTAATTTAACCCTTAGCAATCCAAGCAATTTTAATTAATTTGTACATGATTCACTTGCTTTCGTCCATATAAAGTTTATTACTATTAGTCGTGTGCGTAGCATTTCAATTTTCACCGACTTCTTAAATGAAAATATCGTAATGTAAAAATTGTTTTAAATAATAGTATGACAATTTTTAACATAGCGACACCATTGAAGTTCAAAGGATTAAAAATACTTTGAACTTCCGTTCCCAGCCAATAATTTGTTAAGATTCTATGTTAATTGTATACGCAACTACGATAGGGTTGACAAAATGTGAACCAATGAAATCATTAATATGACAATACTTTTTCACACTATTTAAAATGTTTTTTGTTGAACATTGTCTTTATAATGTATAAACTACTTCCTGTAAGAATAACACCCCTTAACCCCGGCTATACTTTACTTGTATGGCAAAGGTGTTGCTTAACACTTTGACTGCCATGCCACCCGTATATGGGTGACAGAATTATTTATCCATGTTTAAAAATAAATTTGTACGTTAATACACTCGTTGCATTCAATTTAGTTGATATCTGAAGATTACAAGGAGGTTGATAGACAACTGTATGCCATACATTGGAAGTTTTCAATCGCTGCTTCATTAAATAAATTAATTTGATTGTATCGAAGTTGTGTGGTCGTCAGTTGGGCGGTTAGCGTGTTAAAACAGCGAATCAGCGAATTCCGCGTATCCTGCGTATAATGTATATGCGAATAAAAGTGAAACTGCGATTGTAAATTTATTTAAGATTCTAATGTGGTGCGATGCAGTCGGGCTAACTGATTTTTACTTACTCAACGACAGAGAGGATCCTGACAACATTACGCCCCTGTCTGAGTTCTTTTATCCCTGGGAAAAACCGCCACTTAAACCTATGCACTTAAGCCAAGGACGCAATAATTTCGTTGCATTACCGCATTTTTAATTCAATGACTTTTTTAAAAAGTAATTACGCACGTAGGTAAGCAATTTGCGCGGATGAATTTGTATGTGCGTGTGAGACAACAATGATGCGTGAATGCCACGCTTGGAGTTCGAGAGGGCTCGAAAGGACGACGAAAGCGGAAACACATTAGCTTTGTATCCACATCGCCATTAACTATCGTCTCCACGTATACGTACAGCAAATAAATAGCACTCCTTTTTCAATAAACTTATATACATATAAGCGACACATATTATCACAAATCAGGGAAATTCGCACGAATGCAAAACTTGAATTTCGACTGATCCTTCGTTAGAGCGTATTCAATAGATGTAAGAAGAACGGTAGGAGAGCAGAAATGGCATTAGCCGGGTCGCTTGCGAATGATCCATATTAATTGCTTTCAGCGTCTTACGTAATATCAATATAATTAAATGCCATCAGCAGCTATTCTATTCCGCCAGTTGTCAGTCCAGGCGACATACATATATGCAAGACCCGGAATCAATTATCGTCCAAAGTGAATAATCCTATTACCGTTGACACTAATATCAAAGGCTTTAAAAATTAAGGCTATTCATCATCCCTAGATAGTTCTTTCTATCTTGCTGAATGTTCAAACGCCAAGAAGTGTTTCAAGTATCCTCTTCGAAAGTGCAACTTAAATGCGATTGATAAGAACGCTTGGATCCGCAGAAATGCAAATTTTGCATACGAGTATATTCAAAATTTTTTAGTATTACGAAAATAATTATTTGTTATAGTTATTTTCGCAGGTTACTGTTGTTTAATTAGTTTTACGAAATTTCGCATTTTGCTAAACAATATGTCTTTCTATATTTATTTGAATTATAGGAAAATTATTGATTATTAGTATTTGATAAAATAAAAATGTTGGGAATAATTTAAGCAAATTTTATAAAACTAAGAAACATATACATTCAAGGAGTAATAATATTAGATTTGACGGTGACTTATTTTTTAGTGACTTCATCAATCGTCTGTAAGATTAAGCACACAGTAATCATTAGGGTTTATTTTCAAGATTTTAATGCACTTTGATTGTCTGCAAATGAGCAGCAGATCTATGAAGAAAGACCCACGAGTTAATTTCTACACATTCCCCATTAATTTATCGTTTCACAATCTCAATTTTTTTAGCAACTCTACCGTCATCAGTTACGTATCTTTCGTGGTTAGTGTCCATTTAATTGAAAAACTTTTCAATAATTAACAAGATAATTATAAACTTCAGCGATACCTCGTCGATTATGATGAGCTTGAAATATGTTGTCAAGGTCATCGTTTTGAACCTCTTTTCCTTATACACGTTACCGTCTCAATTTTTTAGATATTCGCAAAAACGTGTTAGGATGACTATAGCAACTCGGCCTTTCACCAATGACCGTTCTCTTCTTTTAAGGCGGGAAAGAACTTCATCACCAGTCAACTACAGCTTCCCAGACATTTATAAAAAACCCCATTTTATTACGACACAATACAGTAAAACTATTATTTGAGCCGTTTATTATGAAAGTGGCTTAAGTCCATTTATGCTCGAATCGAGATATTGAAGGGTTTGCGTTGGATTAAATTTAAAAATATGAGTAACAGATAACATAATAGAATAATGTTTTTGGGTTTCTAAAGGTGTCAAATTTATCATCCCAATTAGCATAATTAACATTATTGAAGAAATAATATGTTTTTGATGGCTATGAATGGACTTACGCCATTTTCAAAATCAATGAAACGACGTTTTCAATTCTTACGAAAGCACAAGTCCATAAGAAAAGTAAATTTCCCTTGAAATTAAAATAAACGTATACACTTTTATGTTATAAAATCAAAAAAATATGCAACTTTCATTCTTTGTTAAATAATTTTTACATTAAAATTAATACAGTTTTATTAATTATTATTCAGTCTTCTCCAGTTTGTGTACGCGGGAGGGATTTAAAATAACTGTGGTGTGCAGGTGGTATATAATGTAGTAAATCCATTAAGTACTTATATTTTAGGTTTGTGAGTGTTCTCGGTTCTTTGTATAGTGATGCCAACTGAATATTATTAAAGTTTTTTGGTCTTCCCCGTTACGGTAGTAAATCCAATGTTTTGAATGGTGCATCCTCGTTCATTGTCGTTTCATAGAATAACTTATATGAATCGCTTCTCAAAAATCTCATCCAACATACTTTAAACCAATTTACTCTTTCACCGTCAGAATTTTTTAGCCTTTTAAAAATAGCATTTTCTGTGGACAGGCACTGTTCCGTTGTTTAAAACAAATTCATTGCACATTGATAATTCAATTGTTACTTTGATAATTAAACATAAAGCTGAGATCTCATAAAATTTATTGCATAATTATTTTCCATATCTATTTGAAACTCTCACAATGAGACTTACGATACTTTCAAAATAAACTTTTTCATCGCTTCATCAACCAGCTAATTTTCGTGTTACAAAATCTTAACGATTTTAAATATATTAGTAACAAGTTGCCTCAGAATGAAAAGATCTTGTAAAAATGTAACTATTATGGTAGCTCACTTACGCCACTTTCAAAATAAACGGCTCATTTGTCGAATAAAGAAGGAAACGTCACATTTCCGAGAGGAGACATCAACACACAAATCACCAGTGGTAACAAATTACAAAAATTCACAAAACAAAGAAAAGATTGTACGGTTTGCACAGTGCTCCCCGCACGGTTCGCGAAGTTCGCGCACAGTGTCACTTTGCAAAATCTTGCGGGGGTTTCGCGTTAACGCGTTGCCGGCGTTCTGGGCGCGAGAAAGGGTTGAAAAAGGAAAAAGCCGGCTCTTTGCACAGTCGTAATCTGAAATTCGACGAGAGACTGGCGCCCCCGATCATTTGCCGCCCATAGGGGACTCGGTGCTTATAAGCACCTAGGCTCCTCGAACACCTCCAGACGAGAAAAACGAATACATACCTACTCAACAAAGTTCACCGGGTTCCGAATTTTTTTTCGACTTCGTAGTAGAACGCTCCTCGAGGGAGCCGTGGTAATTAGCGGGAAAAGCAATTACGGGCATTTAATTAAAGTAAGTCGTCGTCGTTCTCTGCCCTGCCCCCTCTTCTTCCATCCCCTATTCCTATCCACCTCCTGGTTTCCACCGGTTCACCCCCTTCCCCTATTCGGCATCGCAGTTGTTGGAAGGGAGGGAGGTCCGCACCCTTACAGAAGTCCACTGCCGAAATTTTCGTATTTTTTTGGTAAATGATATCTTGAGACACGACATTCGTGCCCAGGTCTTTAATTACGCGTCTGCGGGTCCTTTCTCTCTCTATATATATCCTTTCCTTTTTTCTTTGTTTTCCTTCGTTTTGTCCTTCCCCTTTTTCCAGGTGTACCGAGAAAAGCCGGTGGCCAAAGGGGGCAAACGCGACGCCTGGCACTCCAGCCCGAATTCACTCCGAAAATCGCGCTGCAAATCGTTTTCGCTTCAAATGAACTCTCGCCCCCCGCCGCCCAACCACCCCCTTCCCTCTTCGTTTGTGTGTGGTCTGGTTGCACCTTTCATCGCGCGAGAAGAGTAACTTTCATAACTGATCCGCAGACAAGGGAAGGGGGTAAATGGTCGAAAAACGCTTAATTGGTGGGAGTCGTGACGCAAACCGCATGAATATAGTTACTTCAAATGACAGTCGAAGTCTCGTGGTTGATCCCGCCTCGTTTCATCTCCTTCACGTTCCCATTGGACAATTAATTCGCAATGTTTTCAGCTGTCCACAATTGTCTAAACTCCCACGCAAGCTTTTAACTCCTTGTCCTACGATTTATTTTGTGGTAACGGTGACTAGATGTTCTTTGTCCTCCAAAGAATAAAGAAAAGTCTATTCTCTAATGACAGCATAGGAGCAATAATTAGATTATATTTTATTTTGATTTATAGAAAATTAAGGACATACATATTGAGAAGATTCTGTTCAAAATCTTCATCCCGAGTCTGACTCGTTGTTGTAGGGCAAGGGGTTAACCCTTTGCACTAGCAGCTGTTTTGAAAACCAAAGCCTTTTTTACGATCTAGAATATTACATCTACAATATTTACATAGTAGTCTACATTATTTATTTTCTCTTATGCACCAAAAGTTGATTTAGTATTAATTATATTATTAATTATACTATTAATATTATTTATAAAAATATAAGAATGTGCCGCGCAAATCTAGCGTTAAGGGATTATTCCGGTTTTCAACGTCGCACTTGTACTAAGTTTTAAGATTTTCTTTAACAACTATTATTGAATCTATTGCATTAGAAGTCTGTGTACTTATTTATTGGTATTTGAAGTACACGTATAATTAAAAAAAATAAATAATAAAAATTGCATGAGTTATTTATTATACTTTACTATAGAGAGCGGTTTGGAAAACGTGGATTGACGGTTTTACATTGATTGCAGTCTTTTTACTAACGCGAAACAATAAAATAAAATTGTTTATTAATTGGGGCGGATCTAGTTAAAGTCCGAATTAAAAGAAATCTAAAGTCTCAATTATCTACTAAATATACATATTTTTCGGCTTCTAGCATAATAGAAAAAAAAGAAATTTTAATAATTGTAAGATCTATAAAATGAAAAACAGTTGAAAGAGTTCTAGTAAGAGGTATCTTCAAATGATAAACAAGATAAGCGTGGTTCTGTTTAATAACCTAAAAGCATAGCCGAATTCGCAATTTCTTCATTCTCGTCTTATATTGTCATAAAAAATCACTTTTTAAATATTTTTATTTTGGTTGAACACCCTGTGTAACAATTTCGCTTTTCTTTTGTTAAAAAATCTGCACACTCCGCTTTAAAAAGGCATCGGAGCTCCAGGAACGACCTCGACATTTGAACCAAGAGATCTTTAAAATTCTAACGATTCGCTTGAACTCCTACGAGACCTTCAAGTTTAATCTTTTTTATTTTAGCTTACGAAACTTGGTTTAACTGTTATGCCCACATGTTTGTTCTTTCTACAAAGGAGAGTCTTGGTTGCAAACGACTTCTTCCGAGAATACTTCTTCCAAATACTCTTCTCTCTGATGTAAGATAGTTGTCGAAGTCATACCGGATGTGGGCATATTAATATTCGCTTCTTTGGCGAAGAAGAACGGGTGTGATAAGAAAGGGTTGAGAAATACGTCGTATATACATTTTTGTTACACCTGAGTAGTTTGTACCGCGGATATAAGAAAATGTTAACTGAGTACATCTCCTGGCTGGGAAGGCTTAAATTGAATTAAGTATACAGGATACATTTAACCCTTTGCACTTGAAGCTGTTTTAACTAGCAAATCAGAGCATTTCTTCTGACTTAGGATATTTTCATGCCACATGAATTATTTCACCTTGTGTTAACACTTAAATTTTTATCAATTTCTTAAATATAAAAATAACGATGTTCAAGTTATTTTAAATAATAGTGTGCCAATTTTTCGTGGCATCTCAGAGCTACTACTTGAGTGCAAAGGGTAAATAACTATGCCGAAATATATTACTATTGTTGAAATATAACTTTCCTGTATGATTTTTTTCTATTTTTGTTATTTCGTCACCGCAATTGTAGAATATTTGACGATCTACTGCAAACGTTGGAAAAGAAGACAAATATTTTGAAAATGTTATGCTTTCCACGATTGTACCCCAATATTTTTTTTACTTCGAATAACACCGTGCAAATAAAAATCCTAGATTTGCATTTGAAAAAAAGACGAGTATAATTTTATTTCTCAACCGCACTATGCATTTCAGTTAAAAACGCATTTATAGTTATGGAAAAGCTTGTTAAATTATGCAAAACTTTCCTGTACAATTCTCTTTTATCTCTAATAACAACCAAATTATAATTTGGCCCAGTTACTAAACACACCCTGCACTAATTAATATTTACTTCATACCATTTCTGCCGTCACTTTTCCGTTAGTTTTTATTTAATATTTGCAAGCTCGTTTAAAGCACAAGTGGGAGCAGAAAACCTGTAGAAACTCGCGGGATGAAACATTTTGTATTTTATCTTGCAATTCATTTCTCATCTATTATCTGCTCTAGTTTTGCTCTGCGCAAGTGCAAAGATCGTCACGGACTTGGAGACTTTCTTACGACGGAAACCTGACCATCCCATAACAATTCGAGTGAATCATGATATACAGATCGAGGTCAAGTTGTAAGAATCCTTTTATTTCCTGAATTCTGTGTCAGTAAACTTGGCGGAATTTAATTGTACGGTTTCAGTCTCCTTGGATTTCTATCTCGTTGAAAGGTAAATTGTACTGTAATTACGAGACGTTGTTTCGTAAAATGTTCTTAGAACTTATTATTTCTAAAATCTGTACTATCCTTCAAAGTAAAAGAAATTCTACGTTCATTCCTCGAACTTACGAAATATTATTTTAGACGAATATATAAACAAATAAAATAAAGAATGCAATCGCGTCGAATTAATTTCCAATTAACCTCGAGCAACGTTATATAATACTTTCGCGTGTTCTTGAATTCAGTTCACAGACAAAAATGGTTGTAGAGTCGTAATTAATTACACTGCATTTAATTATTCTCCACGGAATTGTTACACTTCTCATCGAAAATTGCATGTACATTTTACAATTACAATTAATCATGGATTTTACATTAAGCCAAGCATTAATTCACGCGAGACATATCCTGTAAATGTATCTTTATCTCTTCTTTTTCAAAAGTGTAAATAACTGGCTTTGTTGTAACTTGAATAATACAATGAGTAAACATATCTTCATCTCTCCTTTTTCCAAATTGTAAATAATTAGCTTTGTTGTAGCTTGAATAATACAATGTGTAAACATATCGTTATCTCTTCTTTTTGAAAATTGTAAATGACTAGCTTTGTTGTAGCTTGAATAATATGATGTTAGATATACCTTTATCTCTTCTCTTTCAAAATTGAAAATTAGCTTTGTTATAACTTGAATAATACAACGAGGCTTCAAGGAAAAGATGTAGTATTAATAAATAAATGCATTTCTATTAACAATGATTCGTTGCCGTTTACCGATAGCACTGCGAAAGGAATAAACATCTGCTGTTTAATTTTTCCAAAGCAAACCCGAGAAATTTATTGGCGCTCTTTAGCAGCGTTAATGTTCAAAGTCGCAATAAATCGTCATTTAGCAACCGAGATACGAACGTGCAAGCACAGGTATAATAGAGTATTATGATAATTACGAGTGTTATTCATGTTGTTAAGCTCGCGTTGAGCTTTCCCTTTATTTTCGGCCGGAAAGTTTTAAGCAAAAAGCAATCGATGTCGTGCGTCCTGTAAATTCGTGCGGAAGAACAAACTCTGCTGATAAAAATCTGGACAAACGGCAAACATATAAATTACATAAAATACTGGAAATCCTATATTAATAGTACCTACAATATTACGAAAGGCCAAACAAACGGAAATGAAAAATATGGATGCAAACGTTTATTTTCGTAACGATGAGAATACAAATTGATTGCTAAAACGAGTAAAAAGATATTTCTCAGAAATTTATTACAGCATATTTAAAATGTTTTAGTCCTTAATTCGTTTCGTTGGGACTCCTAGAAAATGTACTGTACCCTTTTTTATGTGCTACACTCGAATATTAATTTTGTTTCAATTTCTGTGCATTAATCAAATAGTTATTGCGTTTAGATTAGATTTGTTAACACGTCGGCATATCAACTGAGAATTAAAATGATTATAATCGAAAGAAAATTTCATTTTAAACTGATTCGAGAATATTTTGAAATTACTGTTCAATTTTCGACGTATTGGGTTTCTTTTGTTTATAATAACATAAGATACAGGGATGTAAAAATTGTTTAAAATAATATTGTGGCAATTTTTAGTGGTGACTCAAAGTCACCATTCCATTGCTAAAGGTTAAAATACGAAAAACGCTGATCTAAACTTTGAAACATTTGAAGGTCATTTGTAGGTCAACATATTGCACGCGGTCGAATTTATTTTTCATTAGCTATAACATTATACCAGTCAAAGTACGTCACCCCTTTTTAAATCAACAATGTCCTTAAAATTTCTAGAAATATGACCACGAGAAAAAAATGTTTTTTATCGCAAAATTGTCTCTTTATATGAAATATTTTCTTCCTAATCGTATTTCCCGTATCGTTAATGACAATGACGATAATTTTGGTGAAAATCTTAGGTGATTCAGCCAATATATTGTAATGGAATACCAAGCTCTCCTCAAATTTATTTTCACGCATCCGTTCGGACGTTGTTTGCCAGTTAATTTGCTGTGCCAACAACGAAACGGCCAGAAATAAATACAACGGACGGTAAATCCGTTTCTGCTTAACCGAAAATTTGTATCGGCGGCAATTTTAATCCGTGGAAACATGCATTAGCACCGGCAGACACCTCGGAATCAGTGTCGTTGTTGGGGGTTCGTTGAACCGGCGCAATCATCGAGGTTTCTGAATGGTAACGTATCATCGCATCGGTGACAAGTTCAGCGGTGAGCACCGGTATAGCCCCGTGCTCATAACACTACCGGCAGAAGTGGGAGGCCGAGGGAAAACGGGGTATATAACACTCCAATTAAGCTGAGGCATCAGTCTACAATGTCTAGAGTACCGGGACTGACAATGAAGCCCTCGTGGTGCCAGACACTGTAACGAGTTGTAACGTTATAATGCCGAATACCGTATGCGGGTTCTTGCAACATTTTCCTCGTTTTCTCATGAATCCGCCTTTGATCTTCTTACGTTCGCTGAGAAATTAACAGATGTTCTTCGCAAACACTGCTAATTACACAACGATAATTTCGTTTTAAAATTTCACTCGACCGAAACCGTCAAAGAATAAATCGCCTCAAAAGGCCTCTCCGCGCTTAAACGTTTCTTTGCCGTCATCTTACGGTTTCGTACCTTAAAAACATAATCTCGAAATGACTCGACTTTTGAAGAACTCGCGAAGGGTGAGACACATTCTACAATATTCTTTTAACTCGTGCGTATTTATCCTGATGTTGTAACGCGTACTTTACCGTGTCTCAAAAATCCTTCAGTCAAGTAGCAAACATTAACACGTTAAACGGTATGACAGTCCATGAAGATTGGCGGAATCATAAATTAATATATTATATATAATTCATACGCTATTAAGAAATATTTATACTATTTTAATAAATTCGATTGAAACGGAAAAGCACAGTTGTATTCTTCGCGTTTAAAATAACACCAACCTGTTAACAATCTCTGCAAAAGTCAATGCTTTCCCTCTGGATCGGTGACATTTATTATTTTATGATTATTTAACTGTGGATCTTTATTCAAAATAAAAATAAGCCGAAATGAGGCAGTGAGAGGAGAGAAAAGGAAAGGGAACGTTTCATTCTGGGTCAACCACAGGACTCGTCGCTAAGGTCATCTAACAGGCCCTGCCTTAGACGCTGGGATGTTAGAAAGTAGTTCACAGTTGAACTACCTAACAATAAATGCCACAATATACATTGCCTTGTAATAGTAACGAAACTGCACTTATTCTAACTTCCTACGATTTTCAGTGCAACCGTTAAGACGCGAACAGTAATTTTTAAACAGATGTAGGGATGCTTGGAACTTAGCTATTTTTGAGGGATTTTTACAAGCGACAATTTCGACCGCCTTTCATTTATTTTAGATTCGAGATACTTCAAGTTTAGATATTAGATTAACGTACCACTCGAAGGTTTGCAGCTCCTCGCAGACTGGCAATAGAGGCGTCATAAACATCCAGCTGTGACAATGCTACAAACGCTAAGCGAGCAACCACCCTCAGGCTGGTACCTGATACCTATCATCTTGAGGACTTTTCGAAGCTGTTCTCACCCCCTAGTGCGGGGTGGGCGTTACAGCTAACTATGTGTGACAAATCTTTTTGTATGCGTTTTTTGGTGGATGATGTTTCCACCCCATCGATGAACGGTAGTATGTCTATGCGACCATTGCGACGCTCGCAACTAGTCTCTTCACATTTGGTAGACTGTCGTTCTCTACATTTTGTCTGTCATTCTTTTACACATGTATCTCGTCTTTTTACCTTTAGCTTTGTTCATTTTGTTCTTGGTCTTTTACGTTCATCTTATTGTATTGTTTTCCGTTCTACAAGTAAAGAATTTATTGAAGTTCGTTATTTTTAATCGTCGCTGACTGCCATCGTTTTAACTCCATTTGGGAAAAGTGAACTCTAATATTGCTGGGCAATGAGAAATGTTACAGTAACATGTATTTCATTAATGAAGCACATCCGAAAATTTGACCAGACATTTTGACTGGTTTGGTAATCATAGTAATCATAGAAGTGGTGACGGATCAGGTAGTGGCGGGAAAAAGTGTCCAATTGTCCATCTGTTAGTGAACGTAAGAGATAGAGCGATAGAATAATTATGTACATTAACACGTTCTGTACCAAGCTATGTTACTCGACTTTTCATACCGTCCATTTAATGTGTAACTAAAAATTGATATATTATTACAAACTTATTTGCTTCATTGTATACTGCAGTTGTTACACTGTCTTATTCTTTTGATCTGGGTTACATATGCATTAGTTACAAACTTGTTATAAAATATATCTTTCCAGCGCATTAAATAAATATGTCATCGTGTACTACCGGTGGTACACGTGGCACGGAACGTGTTAATCCTGAAAAAAGAACAATTTGACAACTGAGAGTTTAGGGTTAGTAAAAATGGAGTGATATACGATACAACACGTGTTTTTATTATTGAACAATACTTCAAAAATAATGAAAGTTTGGCGGCTGCAGTTCGAAAATTTTATACAAAATATGGTCAAAATAGTGTTTTAACCTCGTCAACTGTGAAAAGATTAATTGAAAAATTCAGGGAGACTGGATGTGAAAGAAGAGTGCGTATGTGCCAGCAAAGCCGTGGAGACCATTTACCCGATGTGTTATTCCATAAATAACCCTATCCTGTGTACTTTATGATTCAATGAAAAAATAATAATCTAAAGACTAAAAACTGTGATTTCTATTTAATTCAAATCTTGCGTTAATTTTGGGACACCTTTTATGTGTTAAGAAATTGACGAATAAAACAGTGAACAGTCGAGAACATCGTCAATTACAAAATTGTAAGAATAATCCACAGTGTCAGGGTTAATCTATTGAGAAGTTTTACTACTAAATTATTCTTCAAGCTCTCAACAAGTGTAAGCAACCTAGTGGAGAAACGCTGCTAAAAACGCCACTTGAAGAAGTGCCTACGTAACAAGGCGAAACTTAAACGCGACAGAATTATTCGCATGTGAAACGAGAAAAAATCCGATTTCGCTTGTTTATGTGAGTAGACGGAGGGAGGATTGTTCCGCTGTCCCCAGAAATTCAGGCTAAAAGACTTTAAAAATGTTCGTATCCCGTTACTTTGAGATACTATTCGAAGGATACAACGTTCCACCTTTTTTTCCCCGTACAAAGGAAGATCCGCCTAAATTGTCAAAGAGGTATTCGTCAGCGGTCTGTTCAGTGTTCATCAAAGGTCCTTATCTAGTAGACGAAGAAAATTTTCGAGAAGGTAAAGAGACAAAGTGTTTTTAGCGACTCGTTTCGAGGATTAACGCTCCGCCAACTACGGTGGTTTCGCTGTAACGAAATTCTTCCAAGGACCCTTAATGTGAACTCCAAAGCAAGGTCTGGTTATCCTCCGTTGGTCCTCTTAACATTTACTTTTCTGTGTCTGAAATTTTATATTTTTTTTTCCGTCTCACTTTAGCCCCCTGACGTAAAACGAAATTGTAGAACCGCGTATGAAATATACACAGTGACCCACGGAAGTATTCAAACGATTTCAAATTCTGCGTTCGAGGATTTAAAAAATATATTTACGTTACGAATACTATAATGATTTTATTATAGTAAGTTGCAAGTGTACTGATTATACCTGTAATATTTAAAGACGGCGCATCAATGTTAATAATAGTTGTAGAATATTTCTTGAAAACATCCCTAAGAAGAATACTTGCAACTTGCTACTGGAATAAAAACATAAAATAATTCCTAATGTAAGTATATTTTTTAAAACTTTAAAATTTTCCCCATGATAATTAAGAATACCCCACAGACTTTAGATTTTTCTATGCTGTATCGACTTTTGCATACTTGCTCAGATACATACATAAGTTAAACGCGCAACTTCGTTGATCATCGGACAACGGACCATTCTAAACTATATGATCGATAATGGTTAGGATCATTCATGGCTTTATTTAACAACTTTATAAAACATTATTTCGGAAGTCATTTTTTGAACACGTTAATCTTTCTATTGTTTTGAATGCAGCAGCTGTTCATTCAATTAATTCGCCGGAAACTGAGTAATTGAGTGACAACCTTAACGCTGAATCTACCAAGCACTCAAAATAGTTGGCATGCATTGTCTTATAAAATTGGCGAGATTGTATTTATTTAGATTCCATTCAATTTTTATTACAATACGAGATTCGGTAAGAGAGTTTGGCAAAGAAAAAAAAATTGGCAGTGGTAGGTTTAATGTTACTACTGCGAATTAAAATGGATCCAAGCTCTGTCATTAGAGGATTAGTTAACACTTTACAGACCAGCGATTATTTCAGAATTTTTGTAAGGCCCATGATCCATGAATGAAAATTTTTAATGAGTCTTTCAACGCTGACAGCAATTTTTATTGCGGATCAACAATGCATCCCCAATAATATTATATAATAATGTTGTTACAAATTTGAATGTAAAAACAGAATTTTAAGCTTCATTTTGATTCAGCGCGAATATTGAAAAGCCTACTAATAGGTTTCCGGTCGGTAAAGTGTTAAAATAAAAATCCTACTTCTCAAACCACGATATCTGAATACATATGAAGATAATATATACAGGCTAGATCATATAGTTTAATGCCAGTTTCGAAAGTATAGCAACTAATCCCTTGCCATATCATTTTTTTGTAACTAGAAATTTTATTTATCTATCTTTGTAATTATTATAACGTTTCCATCACTAAAACTGTTACAGTAGAGAAAAGACAATTTCTGTTTGTCATACTGTTGCATTTATTTCAATGCTTAAATATTGTTTACAAAAGAATAAAATTTGATTTCGTCTGAGAAGGAAAGTGAAATATTTACATTTGTTAGACATTGTTTAAAATTTTCACTACGAGTCTGACTCGTCGTGACATGACAAGGGGTTAATGATTAAGTGTCAGGTCATGTAGAAGCCAAGTTTCATTACTTAAATTCGAAAATCCGATTTTGATGAAACTTATGGGAGCTTATAGTTCTTTGAAAAATATTTGACACGTGTCTTTTTTTTATCGGCCACCATATTTCGGAAACCAGAGGTCAAAAAATATGAATTTTTTTTTTAAATTGTGTGTTTTTCAATGGGAAATGTAGTCGCGCAAGAAAATTTGAACAAAAGTATTTTGTTTAAATAATAAAGCTATAAGCTCCCATAAGTTTAATCAAAATCGAATTTTCGCATCTGAATATGTTCCCTTGTCCGTTGGATACTTCAACATTTTTGTCATAAAAATTGCTTATGCTGTGCCACTTAGATTAATCTAATATTATTCGGCGTTGTTCACATAATGGAAATAGTACAAAGTAATTATACAAATATGAAGTAAAACGCGGTTACACGTTTTCGTTTCGACATTGTCGTTCTTTTTTAATGAAAAACCAAATTTACAAAAAAATTTCGCGTACAAATATGAATATATTGATGCAGATTTATTCGTCCGTGGAAATGCAAATATTTGCGCAACTTTTATTTGCGACGACAATAACAATAATTTTTCAGTCTACTATATGGTCCATCTTGATAACATAATTATGTCTCCGCTCTCATGTCCTGTTGTATTATTAATGTCGGAATCGACACAACGGGTTAATAATTGCATTAAACTGAAATATGAGATATGTACGTGCGGACAGATTCAATTCGTTCCAATGCACAGTTTTGCAGCGGCGTGGCTGGGTTTCAAACGCAATTTAATATCAATACATTTACAGGTATCGGTGATATCATTGCGTCATTATAATACGTTTCATTGACAAAAGTGTTCCTGCACTTGATTTAGGCAATAAATAAATTAATTATTGAAATAAATGAGTATTACGGAATCAGAATTTCGAAATGACATTAATCTGCATAAATTTATTCAGTTCGAAATCCACAGGTAATAGTTTAGCACTGAATCGAAACGAACGCTTTCTGAATGCTTACGACTTAAATATTTATATCGGGCTACAACATACGATTACCAACGGATTTAAAATTTTCTACGTTTTAGTATATCTTCGGCTTTCAAATAAATCGCCATTCGCGTATATCGATGCTTATCCGTACTCAATAATTATTAATACAATTTTCTCGTCCCATATCGAAAGAAGCTAAAATATAAACGATTGCAGTGACTCGTACAAATATTGATTCTACTCTCACACTAAGAAATTCAAAATTTTATGTTCTCGTTAGCTTATTTTATATTTATAAATTATAAATTGTATTAATACATATATTTTATGTCCGTAAAACTTCCCCTTTTCTCTTAGGTATACTTGAAAAATGATTTATTTGAATTATTTCAATAAAATGAAATTTTGTTTGTTTGAAGGATGTATTTCGATAGAAAATTTTGTTTAAATGAATGCCAATCAAGAAACTCTCGTCCGAAGCATATTTTAACTGAACCGAAAATAAATTTGCTATGCGAAGGGTTAATAATATACAGAGTAATCGAGGTAAAAGAAACTACCTAAATATCTCATTTGTTTCCTGTGACATGGATAATATGCACAACACAGTGTTAATGGTATCAACTAAGAAATACTCTGATAAGGATAAATTTCTCCAGGTAATTTTTTTCATATTTTCGCAAGGTCACTCACTTTTATTTATCAATAATACGTGCGCTTTTATGTATCGTATTTTGTAGTAAATAAAGAAGTACATTTGTTCATCCTTGGATTGCGACCTTCAGACGACCCTGAGCGGATGGCTATGGGATCCATAGCGATTACGGAATTTTTTCCATAAGGAAAGCTAAACGAAGAAGTCTCTCGACATCGACCTTCTACTCTCAAAGCCACGACGAATCGTATGATTAATACTTGCTTTGCTACCTCGTTGGAATCGGTAGAAAGGTCTGGGTTAGGTTACACGATCCACAGTCACTCGTGTCCGACAATGTATCATTGCCGATGTCACTTCGAGCACTTAGTTTACAATTCACTTTAACAATTTCGTCAAAGGTGTTCAAAATCACCTGAAGGTCATGCTCTGAACACAATCAAACGTATTCCGTCAATTACTACAAGATACAATCAGGAACAACACACGCTTCAAAAAATGCGAGCGACCTTGAAGAAAACGTTGTTCTTTTCAGGGTATTCCTTAGTTGATGCCATACAACTTTTGCTACGAACGTATTCCATGTCACAAAACTACAAAGAAGATATTCAAGTGGTCTCCGTTATTTTGAAAAATTGCTAACTCCAGTCGTATTGATCCCGGAACGTTAACAAATACCGTTTCCGCAAAATTTGATGCACTGCAGCACTTCGATTACATGTGCGACCGATAAAATTTAACGACGATTCGCTGGGAACTCGGGTACGGTCGTCGCCGACCGGAAGATGATCAGATATTCCGTGCGCGTTTGTTTGTCGGTAGAAGTTTTTTGCTTTAAACCTATCTCGACGGGATATTTTTCAGAACTGCTAGCACTTTCATTCGTTTCCCGTTGTGTTTCGACGCATGCTCATATTCGCCGGGTGTTCCGGCTCGTTTTACCAGCGAGTCTCGCGACTTCGCGACTTCGCCGCAGACAAGTTTGATTGTCGGTAGTCGCAATTTGCGTGCTACGTCATGGGCAGAAGCACCGGCGTGAAAATGCGTCCCGGCGAGACACGGACAACTTCGGGAAGAAACTTTTTATCCCGCCAAGAAAATCGACTTTCCCCGTCTTCCGCAGAACGCACTATTTCGAAGACCGTTTAGTTCCTTTTACCATCCCGAGTACCGTGGAACGATGTTTAGGTAGCAGCCACGCGGTCGTGTGTACGCGTGTGTGGCGAATTCTCCCAATTTATGCGACTCCGAGCCATTCGAAAGTTCCTCGGACTCTGAAGAAATCCGAATATATCAAAATTCGCGCGTCGGTTTACACCACGGATATTTGCCCGGTTCAGATATGATAATTTCATGTAAAATATGCAAAGAAGTAGGCGTCTGCCAAACATAATCATTTTCTCCTAGAAATACATTTAGTAGACACGAGAAGCGACTATCCTGTATCGTTAACGATGGAATTCGTTTATTCAGATAGCCGAAACTACGTTTCGAAACCCGTTGCAGTTTTCTGATTTAGAAATAAAAATGTTTATTAATCAAGGATTCCACGTGTTCGAGACGCAGAGAAGTGTGTCAGAGGGTCAGGAACGTTTGCAAGACTGCTTATAAATTCGCATTGATTTAAATAAAAATTCTAATTCGTTTCGTATCGAAGTGATTTTTACCAAAATGTCACGAGCCGCTAATAGAGATCGAGTCGTTGTACTGCTCTTTTTTGCATACTTTCTTTTTTAGGAACATTATCATAGTAAGTGGTTCACGGGTTGGTTCGCTCGGGTAATCTCGGCGTATCGGTTGTATTTGATCACGCATAAAATTCGTGTAATTAAGGGTAATAGCAACTCCCGATCTGCTTTCACTAAACTGGTCGGTGTGGTCTTTTAAATGCCATCGCATGTCACATGCGAGACGCATGAATAATTAATTGTAAGGTTTATATTAAAGTAATCCCAATTTCGAACGTCTGCTTCACTAGATCGGAGAAATGTATTCGACAGCGACGCTTAATTTTGCTGCGTTTAGTAGGCCACCACCGCTTGTCTCCAGAAATTCATTATCAAATTGATTTTTATCATTGCTATTAAAATTTGACAGTTTAGATTTATCATTTACGTGTGCCTTTCCTCGACTAATCTGACTTTCATTTAATAGATATTTAACACCTTTGCATATTTTTCCTTTTCTTCACGATAACTTTACTCTTATACCTTTTATACCTATTTCCTTTACTGTTAATTACTAATTGTTCTCGTACGCTTTTTATCATTTACGTTGCAATAACCACAATATTAATGAATCTTACATTATAAATTATTATATTTAACCCTCTATGGGCCGAATTTTTGTTTTTAATCCAAAAAGATTGGGGGAACGAAAAATTAGAAATTATAAACCTATACATGCAAATGAAAAAACATTTTTCCGTTTAAACAATGTTATTGCAATATATTCACTATGTGACTTTCAGGTAACAACGGCCTATAAAGTTTGCACTTCTGTGCATAAAAGCTTAAGCGTGAAATTCCATAAAACAATTTGCACTAGACGTTAAACATTTTATTTTTGAAATCTCTTTGTTGGATCACATTACAGTGCATACATATTGGTATAGTCAACTATATTGCTTATAATTTCCTTGTCAAATAGTTTTCGAAAATAGGTCACAGGAGAATGGGGTGCTACGGGGACATTAGGGCAATCTCCTTTCCAAGGGCGATAACAATTATTATTATTCGTCTGGGATAGTGGTTGCTAAACAATTCTTTGTGGTCTTGCATCTTCCTCATCTGACGAGGATCGAGTACTAAATTCTTCGTCACTGTCAATGACATTTATCCGACGTCGGGGAAATACTATTACATCTTCATCGGACTCGGAATCTAATAAGGAATCATCTCATGAAAAAAGCTATAATTATTTGGTAAAATGTCGATAAATTAAAATGTGACCTGAAAGTTACACGGGCCCATAGAGGGTTAATAATTAATTATGAACTATATTATCATAACGTTAGTAATGTAATTAGACTATCGAACAAATTTCACCTCATACTTTAAGGCGTTAAAACAAATTTCATTGTCTAAAATTTTATAAAACACAAAAGCTGTCCAATGTATTGGATAACATAGTAAATTTTTAAGATTGCGAAACCAAACCGATGTCTAGAAATACGATCGTGCATGCTCTTCGATGAAATAATACTTCCTCCAATTTCGTTTGAAGCAGACCTGTGATTCGGTTGCCAGAAACACGTTTCGCGTAGGCGCAAGATTTTAATGCAAAGATGTTCTGCGAGTAAAAATAGGAAAACTGGAGTCTGGAGAAACAAATAGAGATCTAATGAAAGCTGATTACATTTTTCTTGGGTTTTTAGTACGACGTGTTCATTAAAAGCCCGTTCGGCGTTGCAGTTCGCTGCATCATGCACCATTCAGGAGCCAGGGAAGTTAATACAACTCTTATCGAGCCTTCCACCGGCCGGCCTTGCGAGCAAAGTTTATGATAAAGCGTTTGAAGCATGTTTTATGAGCTTTCGCCGTCCACCTTGGCATCATAATGCAATCCATTTCGCTAGCAGCGATTCAGATTAATGCGCACGTCCCGCATCTAGGCTAGAACGTCGCGGTTGAATGTGAAATCGCGTTTAAAAGAGTAACGAACGAGACGGAAACGCGAAAGTATTCATGGCGGAGGACAGTTCCCGCCGGAGTTGTTGCTTCAAGTTCTTCCTGAAGGCGAACCGGGACAAAGGAAAGAAATGCGGGATATTTAGAACGAACCGACGACGACGATGTTCGTAATTAGTGTGTAGCTTCCCGCAGTAACGACGAGTTAACAACTCGCGCAGAGCTTCAGCTTCGAAATGCACACCCCCGCGCCCCACATAATTCCCTCAAAGTCATCCTTCTAAGGAAAACGTCGGACCCGGGAAAGAGGTGAATGGGTGAACAAGAGAAAACGGAGAAAAAAAGGAAAGAATGAATAGATAGCCCGCGACAGAGGGTACATTATCTAAATCGAAAGGACGACGAGCGAGAAGACCTCCTCGACGATTGCCAACTAAAACGGATTACCTCTAATCTCTGACATTAGCTCCCTCTTTTGCATTTATCGTAACTTGCACGTTCCTATGGATATATATCTCAATTTACTTTCTATTCTTTTTGCAGGCGTTCACTTTTGAATGCTAGAATATAAAGAATGGCCGAGATAAATCTTTGTACAGCCCGCGGACGGGAAATCGTTGGAACTCACTAATTAGAAAATCGTATTAAGATAAGGGACGGTGTTACCGGTCCGTATTTTCGCGAATTTCCTCTTCGTTCTACTCCTGGATTCTTTTTTGCTTTGTTATACATAATTAAGATGCGCTCGCGCATGTACGATAGCGATCGAAACTAGTAATACCTTCAGCGCGATTTCTTATACGAGACAATGTGAGAGTAGTCAGTGTTGGATCGAAATCGTAATTTTTAGATCGAAGTGATCCAATTTGAACAATTACTATTTTTCCAGTGCAACCGTAGGGTAAGCCTGAAAGGTTACAACCATTTATGGGTAAAAACATTATTATTTTTTTTTTAATAAATTATAGTATTGCACGTGTAATTTAAAGTACGTGTAGATTATAGTTTGTGACAAATTGAAATATTTATTTCCATTTTCATATAAAAGAAACATATACATTGTAAATGTCCACATACTATGAGTGATACTGATCTTATAAAATAACAGAACGTAGAATATAAAGAATAAAATGTGTAGTAGTAAGTATAATAAAGAAGAAGATGCGCTGCTTGCTTATCTAGTGTACTTTCGACGCATCCTTCGCTGATTGCAGTTGTACATTTCCTATGCACGGTGCTAGACTCAACCTATTTTCTTGTATTAGACTTTTTATTCTTATTTTTAAAGGTTGATTTAGCAATTACAAAATTTCGAGTAGCTTCATTGACATTCATTTATGTATTTCAACATATTTTACTCATAACCTTTTCTGTTAGAATATGTAGGCATTTTGATCAACCTGTAACAGTATTGTACACTTTTGTACATTTTTGTAAACTAAAAATAAATACGTATGTATTATTGACGTTATACAATATATGTATATATTACATACCCTAATATCGGAATACTATAAAACTTGCCTGTCTTTGAAAATGTTTTGTAAATGTTAATCTGTACATGAAAAATGTTTTCTAAAAATTTTTACACAGTTTTAAATGTAATTTGTACCGTTAACCTTCTATGGGCCGAATTTTTGTTTTTAATCCAAAAAAATTGGGGGAACGAAAAATCAGAAATTATAAACCTATATATACAAATGAAAAAAAATGTTTCCGTTTAAACAATTTTATTGCAATGTACTCATTATTTGACTTTCAGGTAACAACAGCCTATAAAGTTTGCAGTTCTGTGCATAAAAGCTTAACACAGTGCTGACCGGCAACTTTTCTGAAAATTTACCTCATGTGTCCGGCTATTGTTTTGAAAGCGGATGTGGAAGTAAAACAATATAAATAAACTTTAATAAATTTTATTTATTATTCAACTCTTAATATTTCTTTTTCGTATGCTAAAAAGTATAACAATCACCTACGTGTTATGGTACACCACAAGTTTTGCAAATATATCGGGTTTCGCTCCGTTTTCCTTTCGAAGAACATACTCTACACTCTCTAGTCGGATTTTTTTTTCTGGCAGTAACTATTTTTTCTAAGACGTGGTCTCTTAGTTGATTTCCAACTTCCTAGATTTCCAACAATGCGCCGTGAAAACAACAAAGATGCGGAAAAAAGCTTATAACGAGTTTATTCATGACCGGTCACCAACGCTTGGCCACGAAAATACGAGTTAACTCGTGACCGGTCCGCAATGTGTTAAGCGTGAGATTCCATAAAACAATTTGCACTTGACGTTAAACATTTTATTTTTGAAATCTCTTTGTTGGATCACATTGCAGTGCATACATATTGGTATAGTCAACTATATTGCTTATAATTTTCTTGTTAAATACTTTTCAAAAATAGGTCACAGAAGAATGGGGTGCTTCGGGGACATTAGGGCAATCTCCTTTTCAAGGGCGATAACAACTGTTATTATTCGTCTGGGATAGTGGTTGCCAAACAATTCTTTCTGATCCTGCATCTTCCTCATCTGACGAGGATCGAGTACTAAATTCTTCGTCACTGTCAATGACATTTATCCATCGTCGGGGAAATACTATTACATCTTCATCGGACTCGGAATCTAACAAGGAATCATCGGATCTATTACAGCTAATGCGTCTAATTCTAATTCCTCTGTTATTTCTATCTGATTTTGTATTCATATTTTGGGTATACGATGTATAAATCTGAAAACAGGAGAAAGCACAAGCTTTATCCTAAATGTACCGAAATCTGCCATTATAGCCCACTGTAACCTCAAAGTTACAAAACTGTATCATAAAAAACAGTAACAAATTGAAAATTGAAATGCTAACAAATAGGTTGTTATTGATATACGAACTCAAAGCTATTATGTACACTATTTTTAGTTTGGTAATCACTGACAAAAGCACAAATAATATCGATTGGATCAAATGGTTTCGCTTATTTTTACTGCAGACAGTATGCATAGCGTTTATTTTGTTATTTCAGGTTGATGACCCTAGCAGTGGTCATAAATATTAATATCGGTTGTCTTGGTAACGTTATAGAATTAAGTTTTATGCGCCATCTCATGAAAAAAGTTATAATTATTTGGTAAAATGTCGATAAATTAAAATGTGACAATTCTTCAATTCTCAGTGCGAGATCAACAACGAAGGTAATTTATTTCTTTTGCTTTTATGCGTGATAGAAGTCCCTCTTCTCTTGTTTTCAAAGTATCATGCCTCAAGGTATCAAAGTACTGATTTCTTTCAGTGGTCGAACTCTCCCAGAACTACTCCATATTGACATTAGGCTCACGGAGTACTAGAGACAACTATTTTACACTACTTTATGAAAATAACGAAAACGTATCTGTCTATCAACATTTTTAGTCATTCCTTTCGTACTATATTTATCGAAAGAACTGAATTTGTTGAATAATTCCTCACGAATGCATTTCTACGCTTTCGTCTCGTAAGTGTAGTATCAACACGCTCCATGCCGTATGTATCGCCGATTGTAGACGATGACGTTTATTTAATATACAACTATATTTATCAAAAGAACTTAATTTCTTGAATAATTTCTTAAGAATGCATTTTTGTGCATTCGTCTCGCAAGCCTAGTATCAACACGCTCCAATCTGCTTGTATCGTCGATGGTACATGTTGACATTTATTTAATGCGCCGAAAACATATATTTTATAATAACTTGATGACCGAAGATCATATTTCCATCAAACGAATGAGACATTATAAAAAGTTCAGTATACAATAAATAATCTATCAAACGGCCCGGAAGGTCGAGCGAAAACAGCTCGGCACGGAATGTGTTAATAAAGCACTTAGTTAATTAATTGTGATTATATTTTTCATTTAAGTCTTTCAATCAAAATATTGCACAGCGACGCGAGCAGAGTAAATAACTAGGTGTCCATTTGGACAATTGATGTTGTCGATGGGTTATTTGCGATAAAAGACTCGAGCAGAATAAGAGGTATATAAATAACTATATTCAAAAAGACGGTGGAAGATATGCAAGTAAAGATGCTCTCGGCGATATCTACGAGACAGGCGCACAATTAGAGCTGACTATAAAACGGGACAACAGTACACATACATACGAACCTGGAATATTCGCAGCATCCCTAAACCCTAAAGTCCTAATTAGCCGGTTGCTTTCGAAGAGCCGGGGTAAAGGAATCCGTTGGTTCCTAATGTGTTTAGCATGTAGGATTTTTCCATGTAGTATCAATGTTTTACTTCAACAAATGTTTTCAGAGGCACCGCGATAGAGCCAACGTCGTTTTTAATTTTACGGAATAGCTTTAAGGCCGGTGGCAAAATTGGAAAACGCTCAGCGAATTGGATAGCTTGGATTTTCAATAGAATCCATGAATTGGAACACAGACGACTGACAATCTGAGCAATTCATTCTCAAACGTAGATAGTACTACCGGTTAGCCCTGGATCGTGTCGATAAGCATCGATTACCAACTCGAAGCCCATGCGTTTGTGTAATCGACAGAACAGTTTAGTGGAACATGAGCCGAAAACATGTATCGTTTTCGCGAGCACCGTTTCACGCACTCGGATTGTTATCGTCCCGTGATGTATCTCCTATCGTTGCAAACAATATAAATTACAACACCCTCCTGAGACCTAAATTTTATATTGCAACGGTCTACTGCAATCAAGCGCGATCGAACGTATAGGTAATCTAAATTTATTATGTCCACTCCGATTTATGAGCTTTGAAAAACATAGGGAAAACCGATTACTTTAAACGATCGTCCTTTCTAAGAGCATTTTTTCGTGAGAAACTGCGTAACGCCGTTTATTTATTAACCCGACGAACATTTTTTAGTTTCTTTAATGATTTCGATAAGCCGATACTAACGTATTAACCATTTTCATTTTAAGCAATTTTAAGTCCATCATTGAAATGGATCATTTAACCGACTGTAAACGGTTTAACATTAGCTTTACGGAATGTGTAAAAATGGCGCGCTTTATTATTTTTTATTTACGATTATTGCGATTGTAAAGGTGCATTCATGAGGGATAAGGCATCAGATTTATTTCTTTGATTATATGTTATTAAAAAATCGCTAAAAACTTGAATCGACATATTATTGTCATTTTTCTAAACTAATGTAAAATAGTCGGTTTTAGTGCTACGTAAACCTAATATTAATGTTATATAACTGTTTGTTGTTGGACTAGTAAATGAATGGAGATCGTGGAGAGTGTAATTTTGGTGGCACATTGCGTTGCTGCATGCTTAATCTGAATCACATCGGATTCTTTAGAATTAGCGGAGCTTTCATCACGTTTCCTTGCGGTAACCAGCTTACACTGCTCCATTTAATACTTGAGCCACGCATCTTCTTCCGCCCTAGCATACGAGGCCACCGTGCATCAACCCCTTCTGACACCTACATGCTTTGAAACTTTGGTTAATGCTCCGCGATGCAACAGGGTCTTAAGAAAGTTGACATTCGTCTAGTCAATTTCCAAAGGATTAAAAAGTTTTCGCTTAAAGTGCCCAAGCTAGGAACTTATGTATTATGAGAAAAAACATTAATTTTAACACTTTACCCGGTACACCGCGGTCTCTCGTGACTTCAACAACATTTTTCTACGCTAACTTTCGGCACTGTGCTGCACGATAATTGCAAATATCTAGTTTCTTCAACTCCACTAGACCATTCGGATTACCAGGTATGTAAATGTTAAACCGGAATTTTTGTATAGAAAATACACGTCTATTGTATTTATAAAAATTATACAAAATATTTTGTTCGAAGTATTGCCCATCAGTAGCTATTTTTCTTACCTCTGTGACAATTTGTGGATATCACGCCGAAAAAACTGTTTCTCTTTCGAGGCAAACCAGTCATCGAAGCATTTTCGTACAATTTTATAAGGTGTGAAGCGCTGCTCGGCAGGTGCGTGTCTCATCGATGCAAATAAGTAATAATCGGATGGAGTCAAGTATGATGAGTAAGCCACATGTGGAAGTATATCCCAATAAACGCGTCAACCGTTTCCTTGGCCGGTTTTGCTGTGTGCGATGGTGCATTATCATGAAGCAAAATCATTTTGTGTGGCCTTTTAATCCCATTTTCTTATCTTCTGGATCTTTCCCATGGCTTTCAAACATACGGAGACAGCTTCTCGTGTCACATTTAACACTAGAACTACCAAACCAGTCAAAATGACTGGTTTCTGAATTTTTCGTTTGCAATTACTGAAGTTATAAAAACATTTTCACAGAAAAGTTTCGAATGAATTTCTTCATTGAAGCAGACATTACGATAAAAATTGTACGAGATCTGAATGGATGCAGTTTTGTCATTATTACAAAGCAATATACATCGATTGGATTTATTACTCGGTAGTTCTAGTGTTAATTGGTCCGCAAATGTTGTTGCTTTTGAGCGTTATCCTCATCCAATGATCTATTCGCTGTCTTCAAACTCTTTCCGTGGTCTTCCACGTTCTTCGTTCGTCACGTCAAAATCGCCACTTTTGAATTTTTTAAAGCACTAAGAACACTGTGATTTACCAAAAGTATGTTTACTATAAGATTCGACAAACATTCGATGCGATTCTGCTGCAGTTTTCTTCAAATGGTAACAGAAAATCAATGCTGTCTGCAAATTGTAGTTTCCAGACACAAAATTCGACGTGTTCAACGCTATTAACACGTTCCGTGCCAGACCGTTTTTTAAAGACTCTCCATTCAGTCTACGTAAGGCGTAAACGACCCACACTTTTGCCATTAATTAAGTAATAAAATCTCTGCTTTTTCAACAAAAGGCAGCCGAAAATAAATGATCACTATGCCGTGTGCTGCGTGAACGCTTCGCGCTGTAAGAAATGCAGTATGCATGATATTAAGATGTCTATATTTGACTCTGCGATGAATTTTTAAAAAATTCTTCGCTTCTCAATTAGAAATAATGGGTGTCCCAAAATTAACGCAAGACTTGAAATTGCCGCCATTTTTGCATTAAATTGTTTGCAACCCTGAAAAAAGAACAATTTGACAGCTGAGAGTTTAGGGTTAGTAAAAATGGAGCGTTATTCGATACAACAACATGTTTTCATTATTGAACAATATTTCAATAATAATAAAAGTTTGGCGGCCGCAGTTTGAAAAATGTATACAAAATATGGTCAAAATAGTGTTTTAACCTCGTCAACTGTGAAAAGATTAATTGAAAAATTCAGGGAGACTGGATCAGTTGGAGACGCTAAACACACCGGTCGTCCAAAAACAAGCCGTTCAAATGGCAATATCGAAGCAGTGAGTGAGAGTGTTGATGAAAACCCAGGAACATCAATTCAGCGTCGTGGATAAAAATTGCAAATTTCAAGAAGTTCTCTACAGCGTATACTCACAAAAGATCTGTGTCTTCTCCATGCTTACAAAATTGAATTAACACAACAACTGAAGCCTAATGACCATGAACAGCGAAGAGAGTTCGTGGAATGGATTATTGAACATCAACAAGTGGATGCTGATTTTTCGAGCAAAATCATCCTAAGCGATGAAGCACATTTTCACTTTCATGGCTTTGTTAATCGCCAAAATTGCCGTGTTTGGAGTTCAGAGAACCTACATGTTATTGTCGAACAATAAATGCACCCACGACGTGTCACTGTTTGGTGCGAATTTTGGGCTGGAGGCATCATTGGACCATACTTTTTTGAAAATGAGGTTGGTCAAGCAGTAACTGTTACTGGTGCTCGATATCGCGACATGATAACACAGTTCTTTCTGCCGAAATTAGATGCTATTGATGTGGCCAATATGTGGTTTCAACAAGACGGTGCCACATGCTATACAGCCAGTGAAACAATTCAATTACTGCATGAGACATTACCTGGTCGCGTACTCTCTCGTTTCGGTGATCAGAATTGGCCCCCTAGATCGTGTGATTTTACACCATTAGATTTCTTCTTATGGGGTTATTTGAAGTCAAAGGTCTATGTCAACAAGCCCACAACCACCCGTGCATTACAAGAGGAAATTAAACGCTGCATCAACGAAATTCAGCCACAATTATGCAGAAAGGTCATGAAAAATTTCGACAAAAGAGTGCGTATGTGCCAGCAAAGCCGTGGAGGCCATTTGCCCAATGTGTTGTTCCATAAATAACTCTATCCTATGTACTTTATGATTTAATGAAAAAATAACAATCTAAAGACTAAAAACTGTGTTTTCTATTTAATTCAAACCTTGCATTAATTTTGGGACACCCTTTACAAGCGGCCTAAACGGAAAGTTAGGCTTGAGCCGTATACGCCCCACGTGGCACAGAACGTGTTAAAAACTGTGCGGTTGTATGAAACTTATATGGTTGTGAAGTTGAAAATCCTTATCAGATTGCGAAACATGAAAATGAAGTCAATGACGCGATTTGACGGTAACTACATCGACAGTTAGCGCCACGTATGCGTACATTCCGGTTTTATATTCACAGACCTGGTATTTAATCTTGAATTATGTGCCCGGTCGTATTGAAGAAAATTCAAACAGATTTTTAGAAAATTTCCAGCACGGTACCGTTTAAGGGTTAAGACAATTCTGAAAAGTTCACCGCGAAGTTTTGACGAATGCACCGTGTTGAACATGTGACAATACATTTGAAATTTGTCCGTATCCGCGAAACGAAATTGAAATTTTCGGTTTCCCGACCTCTTCGCGAAATATCCTGAAAATAGAGTGTATCATTTCATTGAAATAAGTCGCGATTTTCATGGAAGAAAAAAAAATCATCTCGCGGCAGTTTTGAAGCGGCAATTTATTCCCCATTCAAAACCGGCAAACTTCTGTGTACAGATTTTTTTTTGTGAGCCATCGGAAGCAGGTAAAAAATCGTAGCGTCCGGTAGGATGAATACCCGGTATAATTTTGGTCTAAAGAGGAGGAAGCTATTTTTTTCTCTCTCTCTCTCTCTCTCTCTTTCTCTTTCTCTCCCTCTCGTAGATGCGCTAATATACAGTCGCTCAGTCTGAAAATTGTCCGCCGCCGTGCTAACGCATCGGTCACCGTAAAATGTACTGCATTACAGGCGTCCTAACGGAAGTTTCAAATTAATATTTTTTACTCTAACTTTAGGAGCCGTTGAATTTCCTCTTTTCATGCGACACGCGTTTTGTTTATTAGAATCTGGAATAGATAAAAATTACGAGCCCTTTTAAAAATGATATTAAGCATTGCAGAACGCGCGAAAATTATTCGTTCAATACTCGCTCGAGTATACTATACTCCCACGTATTCGTAAAAACCGAAGCAACGACATAGATCACGAAATAGTACAAAAATTAGCAAAATTTAAGAACGGTGTTACATTATTCTCAAATTATTGAAACGATTAACAATTCTGTGCCAAGCTATTTTTGCTCGACTTTTCATACGGGCCGTTTAATATGTAACCAAAGATTCATATATTATTATAAATTGATTGGATATATGCATTAGTTATAAAATTATAAAATATATCTTCTTAGCGCATTAAATAAATATGTCAACGTGTGCCATCGGTAGTGCCACACGTGGTACGTAACTTATTAAAGATTAAATTCATCCTGCACTGAAATTGTTGATTATGTATAAAAATCCGAAGTCTAGCACCAGTAGTACGATTTAAGTGGTCATTTAACACTAAAATTATCAGACAGCTTAAAATAACTTGTCACTGATTTATTCGTTCCTTTTGTATTAAAATTATATGAATGTATCAATAAAAACTGTTCATGAGAACATTTTTATCGAGGCACATATTAACATAAAAATTGTAGGAACTCTTAATAAGTGTAATCTTATCATTACTATAAAACAATGTATATTAATCCAGTTCAGTGCTCGGTAGTTCTAGACTTAAGGTATTTCTATGCTAATCGAAATAATTCAAAAGCTACGACCACCATTTTGCCAAATATATCTAATACGTCGAGCAAATCATTTCTGTGTTTGCCCCGCTGTACCATAAATAGATCATGGAAGAGAAATTGGCAATGAGTCAGAAATTGTTCGTAAGTTGTAATTGTGTAAGAGAAATAAAAGTATCACAGGGTAAAGAAACCCACTGTGTTTCATACTGACAGATCAAGGTTACGATCCAGAATCTACAATGCAGAATCATCACAGTATGGTACAGGCTATTTCATAACGCCTACACGCAATTTCCGGTTATACTGTATGATATAATAGTTCGTTATACGTTAAATGTGATTGTAAACTCTCGATTTTATTTTACGATTAAAACTAAAATATACTCAAAATTTTATTATTCTCCCATTTTATGTGTATGATCGATACACTGAGATTGTATGCACTTTTATGATAATAAAAATTATATGGTATGATACAAAACATCGAGTTGTCGTTCCCAATTAATTAAAATCATTAAATTTCTATTCGATTTCGGTTAGTTTCGGTTAATTTATTTTGCACAATTTTGTAGTTTATAGTTTATTTTTAAATACACGCTCAACGTAAGATATGCATAATATTTCAAAGCTACAAAAAAATACTGCAGGAGGAATCCTGTTAAAAAAAAAGGGACAGAGCTCTTGAGTTTTCCTGATGACGTAAAAACGTCACAGTAGCGTGGACATTAGCATTCGTTGCAGTGTATACGATCCTTAAAACTGTTCCGTTTGAAATTAACCGAAACCAGAGGATAATTGGTGAATTACGAAAGAACATCGACGGAAAGTGAATCACAGTGGTGCCTCTGACATTGAAGAACACCTAAGTGCCTCTCACTCGGAACCGGCACGTGTCCCGAGGAAGTGCCATACTCTCGAAATATATTTTGTGGCTTGTACCGCTTCGCCTCGATCATAAATTCCAAAGACGAAGAAGGTGAGAGCGAAATCTCACATTTTTATGTCTTTTGCATTTATATAACAAAACCACACACAGGGACAGTGCGGCATGAATACCTGATTGTACGTGTTACGTAGAGCGCACGGGAACTTTCTGTAGGTGGTTGATTTGCATAACTTGCTAAAACGAATATCCATACCCCGTTGGGAATCATATTCGTCTTAGAATACACTAACCTAATCGTGTCGAACCATATCATGTATGGACAATAGAAGGACCAACAAGTTTACGAGTCATCGATTATTCTTTTCACAGACACTGCCTCCAAGAACAAAGGAGGGTACAGGCGACCGCAAAAATTTATGTTACACATTATCCGCTCGCAACCATACAAAACGCGAATACTTTCATATTTAACCCTTCTCGGTAGCCAACATTTTCTACGATATTCCGTGGTGCACTTTATACCAGGCTGTTGCGTATGCAGTGGCCAATTTTTAACGGCTACGTTAAACAAACGCAAATTTTTCTAAATAAAAATTGTTGATTGAAATGAGCACAGCATTGTCATCAATGTATTCTGTTAACGATTTGCTGGTTTCTTAATTATACTCTGGTGGAAAGTTAACAATTTTGGAACAAACCTTTTGTACGATATTCTATGGTGCACTTTATACTAGGCTGTTGAGTGTGCAATGGCCAATTTTTAACGGCTACGTTAAACAAACGCAAGTTTTTCTAAATAAAACTTGCTCATCGAAATGAGCACATTGTCATCAATGTATTTTGTTAACGATTTGCAAGTTTCTTAATTATACTCTGGTGGAAAGTTAACGATTTGGGAAGAAACATTTTCAACGATATTCTACGGTGCATTTTATACTAGGCTTTTACGTGTATAATGGCCAATTTTTAACGGCTGTGTTAAACAAACTCAAATTTTTCTAAATAAAAATTGTTAATTGAAATGAGCACAGCATTGTTACTAACATATTTTATTAACGAATTACAAGTTTCTTGATTATATTCTGGTGGAAATTTAACAATTTGACCAGTCGTGCTTATTATTTCTAATTTTATAGTACTATATCTCTATATTTGCATTTCTTCCATTACCATTACATTTTGATAAAAAATCATATAATTCCTATTATCAATATGGTTATTTTGCCATTCATATAAAAAGAACGAATAACAATCACTTTGATTAACATTGAAATTAATTGTATTTATAATTTATAATTAAATGTCTAAATAAAAAGTAGATGTAGGTCTTACATATCAGCTTTATCCTTTAAAATGGCATACATATATTTATGGCGTATTTTTAGACTTGTATTTTTAGGTCAAACTCGGAATTTTGATGATCACTGATTTAATAATTTCCAAAGCGTGGCGTTTAGGTCTCAAATGTAAGTAAACCTGTGATTATCCAGGAACATAAAAGTAAATTAGAAAAATTGCAGAAGGGAATTGAAAACGAGTAACCAGGTACCCTGTTACCGACACAACAGTTCATTTAGAGATGAAACAGTTTATAGCGTGATGAATATTTATCGACCGTTAACTACCTATTACAAAGACTTTTAACAGTTCTCAAAAAACTTTTTCATAAATAACGCAAATATAATATGTAATAGTTTATATGAAAATAGATATTATGAGACATTGGAATGAACGAGAGATTCGATGGATTACAAACGAAACGAGTATTTAACAATTAACTCGTCGTTCCCAGTTAAACAGTGAAAAATTAGCTGTAATAAAAAAAAGTTAAATTAAGAGAAACATGTTGTGCTTATGAAAGTTTAGCGAGTACTGTTTGAGAGTAATAATCATTTTATTGCCTCTAGGAAGGCACTCGTTCGTAGTATATTAGCTGTACTTTCGAAAACATTCTATCAAAAAATTAATATGTACAATATAACTGTAACCATACCAGAGATTTTAACAAAATATGTAACAAAAGGTAGAAAATATTAAATATTCATTTAAATATTTTGTTAAAATAAATTGTCCTCTTTAAGTCAGTGAAATATAAATTTTGCACGGTACAATGCAGATTGTTAGGGCACTACAGTCATTAATAAACGAGGACTATCGCATTAATGATCCTGTGTTCCACTAACGACAAGTAGCAAGATAATATCGCTATCTCGTGCGGCAAATAGAACAGCATCATTTAAGAATCCCCGCGGCGTGGTCCATTATTACGTCACTAGAAAAGTTTGGGGAACTTTGTGTCTTTCTGGTGAAAGGAATATGGCGTGCGCCTACGTATAAAAACTGTCGGATCTTCCGTTTAAGTCACATTTCGATCCTACTTCTCACAGCAAGTACAACCATGAGGACCTTCGCAGTAAGTATCATTATCACCAGACTGCAGAACTTTATGCACTTGTAGTGCGCAACGTAGCTTCGCCTCACTTTTAATTCGCCGAGACAATTAACGACGAGAAAACGATTTCTTTTTTCTTTTAATTTCAACCACCAACGTTCAGAAAAATAACTGTCTCTAGATTCTACAGAGCTCACTTTAATTGATCATCAATTGTTTCATGAAGAGGATTCTAGTAACTTTTCATTCACTCTGTTGACTGCAGTAATTCAAATTTGTAATTGTTTACAAACGCAGACATACACCGATATACATAGTCATGAACAGTCCACTCACCTCGTAATTCAAGACATCTACAAAGTTTACATTAACGGCAATCAATATTTAAACGAACAGTCCACTGAACTCATACTTAAATAAGATATATCTTTGAATCGAACATTCGAGACAATTGTTATGCACTTGTGACCAGTACAAAAATGACAAAAACTCAAGAAGCATCAATCAACATATTATTTTCGACTTTACCAAAGGGATTAAAGACCCGAGAAAATCGTTGCCTGCAAAATATACGGCCAACTTTGATTTGGCATGAAGACACGTTGCAGCTACCGCTAAAAGTTCCTTTTTTTCATTAACACGTTTGCATTCTGTTCCAGGCTTCCTTACTTTTGGTGGTCGTCGTCGCTAACGCGAACGCAGCAGCCATAAAGAACCTGCACAAGCGAGGGCTGGCTCTTCAAGGCAACGACCTTGGCTCTTCACAATACCTTCCACCTGTTTCTTCAAGTTACCAAGCCCCGGCTACCGGATCATACTCCGTGTTCAAGCCTCAAACGCTGAGCACATCGTTCGTAGCTCCATCTTCGACTTATGGCGCCCCCTCCTTCAACTCTCAAGTCTCTTCCTTCAGGGCTTCGTCCTACGTAGCCCCGGCTCCAACCTACAGTCTGCCATCTGCTCACTCGCAACTCACGGGTAGCACCTCCTTCGTTGCTCCGGCTCCAACCTATGGTGTTCCGGCTCCGTCTTTCGAGGCCACTGCCCCAGCACCGAACTTCGTAGCCCCTGCTCCGGCTCCAACCTACGTGGCCCCTGCCCCGGCTCCGACCTACGTGGCCCCTGCCCCAGTTCCAACCTACGTGGCCCCTGCTCCGGCTCCGACCTACGTGGCTCCTGCTCCGGCCCCAACCTACGGTGCCCCCCAGCCGGCCCCGCTTTACAGCGCTCCAGTGGCAGTGTCGCACAGCAGCAGTTTGTCTTTAGGACACACGAGCGTGCCCAGCACCTCATACAACGTACCCAGCACCTCTTACGGCGTGCCCAGCACCTCCTACAATCTGCCCACCACCGCCGTTGATACAGCGCCAGCAGTTTTTCACGGAACCAGCTCCAATTTAGGACTTTCTCTGGGCCACTCAAGCGCTAACAGCGTCTCTTACGGAGTGCCCGAAAGCTCGGTCGACTTATCCGCTGGATCAATCTCTGTGGGACAAGACAACGGATACTCGTACCCCGTTCCATCAAAACAACTGCTCATCTAAGTCATAAGAAGAATTTCCAAGCGTCGAACGATACTTCGACAATACGGAGCAATCGCACACACCTTCGGTGTTGCACGATAATCAAAATTATTTCCCAATCAATTTTAGCTAATACTCGATATTGTGATCGTGAAAGGTAGATGCTGTATTATATGGAGAATCGTGCGGCTACGTGAATCGGTCGCCGATGAATACCTTGCAGTTCATGTGAGGAAGTTGTAGAGTCCTCGTGTTTAACTGTACACGCATGACGTTTTGTCATGTGAACAAGCGTTTCATATTTATCACCGATTTTTGTACATTGTAAAAAGAAATCAATAAATTTTTCTACGATTCTATAAAAGTTTTCTGGTGTTGTATTTTTAGTATTCGTCCTACATTCTATTTACCCCGTTAAAATTATTCGGTTATATTTTTAGTATTCATCTTACATCCTATTTAGCCTGTTAAAATGATTCAGTCATATTTTCGGTATTCATCCTACGTTCTATTTACCCAGTTAAAATGATTCAGTTATATTTTCGGTATTCATCTTACATTCTATTTAGCCTGTCAAAATTTACTGATCTGATTGTATGTGTATAGTTTACGTTCGCGAAGCCAAAGGGTTCAAAAGAAGTTGAAGAGATTTCAAACTTACAGTGCACTAGAAGTTAGTTTAGGTTTACCACTAAAGGATTAACCTTATTGCGATTTAAACGCCCGAAAATACTGCAACACCTATTGACACTAAATCTATCGATTTAATTAAAATTGGCTAGCATATATTGTCATATAAAAATGACAAAATTTAGATTATCTGGATTTTGTGCAAATATTTTTACAATTTATAATTTAGTAAAGAAATCTGTTTAATGGTTTCGTATGAAGCCAATTTTCTGAGTTCAATAACTGCAAAATAAAAATTCCGAAAACAGTTATTTTATCGGTTGTGACAGTGTTAAAACTAACAATTGCTTCCGCTTTAATTTTGCAACATTGCAACTGTACATTGCACTGCAACATTGTCTTGTTATTATTGCGATTTAAAATTCTAAAAATAGCAAAGTGCCTTGTGTAACATTGCTCCAGAAGATTATCGCAGCCGAAAATTCATGGTTACATGGTCATGGTTACCAAACAAGATTACTAAAGAGATCGTCCCCAAGGATCGGTTCATTTAAGAAACGATCCGTCGGAGATAATGAATTATTCCGCTTTGGACCAATGTTTGACAAATTTCTATCAGCAGCCTGCGCTACGTATTCAGTCAATAGAAATCAGGAATTTATCGATTCTTGTGTCATCAAATAGTCATATTTCAAGCACTATGGAATCTAGTGAATGGACTGTGTGCTTTCGGAATTTGGAGGTCGTCGAAATTCATTTGAATACTTTCCTCTTTCATCACACAATAGTGTCATTGAATTCTACTACGAACGATTACCAAGGAGTCCAAAAGGTGAAGGTCAAACAAAATAACTTCATTCATCAGCATGAAATTTACCGAAACATAATACATTACTAGCCTGCACACTTTATGCATTTAGAATCAAAATGAGCTGCTGTATAATTTGCAAGACTAGAGAAATGAAAAGAAATAAAAAGTATTTATGTATTATTTTCAACCGATTAGAATAATTAAAGGAAGACAAATATGCTTGAGTAGATAACTCCTGCAACAACTGCAAGGAATATTTATTTTGCAGGCTGATTCGCAGTTTATGTATTACATTTTTGTTGGAACTACAAAATCGATCTTTCAGAAATTCTCTTTTAATATAGTTACTCCAGACGTTGTACTTCTTTTCTTCCATTTCCTTAAAAAATTCGAAATACTTTGCAGTTCTTTTCTGCACTTAGCCATTTTCATCCATCGCAATTGCACTAATTTAATTGTTTTCATTTCTCTGACGCGACGTTTTAATATACCTATAAACGGAGTTTATAATTTTCTTCAGTGTAAGATTATTTTTATCTCAGTCTACATGAATAGAAGCAACGCATTTGTGTTTCATAATGTTATCTGCATTTAACGAGTTCTTTTCGGTGTTAAATTTTTCAATCCCATTTTAAAGTTCTTTTGTAAATATAAAAATTCTTAACCACATGTAACAACAACTCTCCGTTCAATCCGTGCGAATAAAAGTAATATAATTATGTTTTACAGTTTAGCGACATCTATGAAGTCTTAAAATTTGGAATTCTGTTTTACAGCATTACACATTCTCATCTACGTAAACATAACAATATATTTATACTGTTGAACGTAAAAAAATGCATTCTTCCGATCCACATGCATCAGAATAATACAATTGACATACATTCAGCAACTTATATGCGCTACAAAAATTTTGAATCTTGAATTATAACTCTTTTATGAACATAAAAATGTTCACGGTTCGCAGCTACCATATATGCGCTACAAAAATTTTGTATCTCGAGTTATAACTCTTTCATGAACATAAAAATGTTCAACGTTCGCAGCTCAAGAGGAACTTTAGCTAAACTATTTTACAGTTGTCGTCGTCAAGTTCTCCTGATCGACTCTAAAAGGGACTTACCCGGGTTTGAACTGTGAATTTCGATCCACGTAAAGGGTGTTCGAAGACCGAGGATCTTAGAGTTGTGAGCTTTTTCACTTGCACATCGTAGTATTTTATAATAGCGTTTTGTAGCCATGTAGCACGTACGTGGCATCCCGGTGCTTCACGGTCCAGAATAAGTCACCGTAGGGGCAGCTTCTTTACGCGTTCACGTACACAAAGATTTCAGGTATGCTACGATGAAATTCTAGTCGAAAGCTCCACGTACAACACGACCCACGTACGCTCTTGGCTGGTTTTTACCGAAAAAACTGGCAGTCACGCACTATTTTACGACTTACACCGGGCCTCTAAATTAATCCAAGCTTTCCGGACTAGCGCAGGACGCGCAACCCTCGACGCGCCCCTCCCAGAAATGAAGTACGTTCCCTGTTTGTATACGTGGGGTGGATACTGTGTCGTTAAACTGCCATCCTTGATATCACTTTGTACCGTTGCTAGAAAATCTTTCCGCGCCGGTCTCCAAATGAAGGAGATAGCGAGATTAGATGTACCTGGCTGGGAAATTTGTTTCTGTTGACGCGGCGGGAAATAAAAACAAGAATTATCTACTCTCGTAAATAACCTCGGCGTAAGATTCTTTTTCGGTGAAAGACGTGAAAAGCTGCAGTTTCAATCACGCGCCGGTTGGAATGCCCCAGTTTGTATCAAGCTCTGAAAGCCAAATAATTCTGAATCGGAGTGCCGCATGCCGGCGCAACTCTACTCGCGCGAAAGTTACGTTCATGGATCACTAAAACTAACTATTTTGAATTACTTTATAAACGTAACAAGAATGTGTCTATCCAAATGTTTAGACATTCTTTTTATCACACAACACGTCTCACCTTAGGCGTGTTTCGTGTAGGGTATAACCGTTAAACTTTATCTCCATTTCCAAGCATTTCCGGTACTGCGACTAAAAACTGTTTTAGTAAACATTTCTTCAGCACTTTACGGGTTACGTGTTCCTATATTTTTATATCTCGAAAAATGCTTTTTACGTGAAAAAGATCAGGTGATTAATAGGTGCGGCCTATTGTGACCTTGAAATAACCTTAAAATTGAAAAACTTGTGCAAACGTGATTTTAATGATAATTTTCTAATTCCTTCTTATTCTGAAAGATCAAATCAATGCTGCCGGTAGAAAATACGTTGTGAAATCTGTGTAAGCAGATTTACGCAGTGTATTTGACGAAGCCGCGATAACTTCAAAAACCTGTCAGATATTGAAAAATTTCAAAATGATAATTTTGTATTAGAAGAAAGAAGGCTCGTGTTTTACGAGCCATGATTGAGAACATATACACATTAGTGTTTATTGATATTGCAAATAATTTATATCGAATTTATAAGTAAAAAGGAAGATAAAATTTCCTCTACACCGAATACTTGTTGCACGAAGTTAATCGGAAGCACTTTGAGCAGACGGAGAGCAATCTTCTGGTGAAAATTGCAGTCAAGTGAACAATGCTTGTTGAGTAATAGACATATTCAGAGCGCGGGCATTAACTGTCGATTCGTTCGAGTGCGGGTAAAGAATATTCTGTCTAGCGGCATGGTAAAACGGCTGTCGTAAATAACAAGTTCGTGGGTCAACATAAAACTTGGCCAAATAGCTAACAGCTGAAGCTTAAGCCGGTGGTCGCTTTACAAAAAGCTGTTGGGCATCGTTGGACGAGCGTTATGCGCGTATATCATCCGAGTTAACTGCCGATATAAAGTCCAAGCAAAAATTTAGATGTATGATCTACCGTGTTGGCTGTTTGCCGTTCCCATATTCGCAACAATGTAATTTAATGGCGGGGCAGTCGGCGTATATCATTGCTGCGATGCTCAAGTCCGGGCGAAAACGTTTCCATTTCGTGCCATTAACACTTTTCTCAGTTTGTTGCTTCAGATTGCTCGCGTACACTCGTAACAATTAGTTTCGTTCTGCTACATTACGCGGTTCACCAAATTTCACGGCGAGTTAACAACGTTCCAGTTCCATCCTTTTTCCCCAACACTGATATCACGCCATTTTCATACTTTTTCCTATGATAGTCGAATAACCAGTTTAACGACTACGCATGTTTCAATTTTTGCATTAACAGCGATAACAATTTCATGGAATTTCTGAAAAACGAAATCATTGACGATGTTACGGACTTTATATAGAGTGTCCGTTATATCTAGAAATCCGCAAAATCTCAGAAACTGCGAAAGATAGCGACAACGTGTTTTGACATGGAGATATTTGGTAAGAAAAAGGACATAATGACGTTTGTCTGTCGGTAATCAAATGGTGGACATTTTAAGTTCGCGATCGTATACTTATTCCAAAAGAATGTTTTATTTTTATGCACTCTACGCATATATATATATATATATATCGAAGACGTATCAGGAAATAGCGGGGAAGTCCCGTAAAACTGTCCATCGGTCAGTAAGCGCAGGAGATACAACCGCCATAGAATGTATTAACTCCCATGGCGAAAAAAGAAAAAATATTGGAAAAAAATTTTAGGCCACCGATTCTTTAGTAATTTTGTCTACACGATTCTGGACGCGCGGTCAGAGTCTATGGCAATTTTCAGGTCGATCGGAATGGAATTATGGAAGATATGCAGATCGTGGAAATTCGCAAACCCCCAAACTGCCACTTTCTGTGGGGGTTAGATATAGATGGAAAAAACTTAGTTTCCCATATTTTTTTCTAAGTCTGACTACAAACTGGGCTCGTATGAAGCGTGTATTTCCATTCCTGGTTCCATTGAAAGAGAATTGCGGCCGCGCAATAAAATTGCAGTTAGTAAAAGTCAATATGCTATGTGTTACAATGTTGCAGAAAAACCCTTGATATTTAAATTATATTTAAAGTTTCAGTGATACAAATGAAATCTTTGAGAATTTCCTTTGTAAAATTAAGGATGCATTAAATGCGAATCGAAAACAACTAAATTCCCGCAACAATTTCAATCGGATTGAATATTTCTGGTTTCGTAGCCATTAGCTCGTTATGAATCTTGATTCACAATGTTTTTTGGATCGAGAATAATAACGATTGCCCGGGTCTCACCACTTGGAGGTTGGCTACTCACAAGACCCGAAGGAAGACAGATGAAACAACTCTAATCTAGTCTTTAAATAGACTTAATAATCAAAATTGAACGAAAATGGTATTAAACATAATTTAAAAAAACAACGCTTTAAAAAATCGTATAAAAAAAGAACGCGAACAAAAAGTTTCATCGGACTTCCTTACAACATCATATTTGCAATATTGTAACACATAGTATAGATAATTAAAATAATGAAATTAAAAATACAACCATTAACTTCGAATGCTGCATCGACGAATCATGAATCTTCCTTCTTGAGACTTTAGCACTTCTATCATGACCTATCATAGATATGTAGAGAATTCTAAAAAAAGATTAGTTAATTAATAGTTAATGATAAAATAAAATTTAATAAATAATAAAATGAATTAATGTAAAAAGAAACCATGGACGTCTTCCTGGTGATCTGGTCCATATAAACCTTAATCGTCTTTATGACCAACAACATGAACAAAACCAAAAATATAAAAACAATCTGAACCATAAAAACCACCTGAAACATAAAGCAAATCTGAAGAATTAAGTAAACCTGAAATAAACAAGAACAAATTAGAAACCCTAAAACAAACAACCACAAGATTAGAAATTTACAAAATTATCTCAGTGCTATAATAAGGAATAATAATTAATATTCATAGCATTTAGAAAAGTTTCCATACTATAATTACACCTAGTGTTATAGCAACAACATAATAAATACTGTAATGTTTAAAAAACTTCTAAACAAAATTTCTAAAACACACTTGGTATATGTCCAGTAATGAAGAATAAAAGTCACTATCTCAATAAAAGAAACATCAGATATACACATTAATTCGTAACTCTTACATGTATAATTATTTACATATTAATATTTAAATATAATCAGTTAGATACGACACTATATATTTATAAGATATAATAAACTAACGTAGGATAATAAAAATTAGTTAAGACTCAAATAAAACTTGTAATAAAACGACCACGATTTAATTGTAATATGTTAGATACGACAGAATGTATTTATAAGATATAATTAAATAATATAGAATGATAAAGATTGCTTAATATTGAAATATAACTCGCAAAGAAATGATCACGATTTAATATGTATACCTAATGAAAAAAATAGTCTAAAAATCGCAGTTTTCATATTTTTCGCAACACTAATTAAATTAATAATATTTCCATCGTTCCTAAACGATGGCGGTGGAATAGGCCAACCTCCTATCATTAAAAAAGGGAGCACAATGACGAAGTAGTAACAAGAATGACTCTCCATCCGAAGATGCAGGGCCATTGGTAGTTGCCCTCTTGATCGACAGTTTGTCGGGACCTCTTCGGCACATAGCCTCTTCTTTTTCTTCGGCGGGCCGCCAAAATCTGCAACCCTAAACCTGCTCGTTGGCTAACAATCAACAATCCACGAAGAATCTTATATCTTTGTGATTCGTTAACTGGTTCACCAAGTGCAATCGAGCAGGGCCGATCGTTTCGAGCCCTACCTATCCTCCGACCGCGATCGCGATCAGCTAATGACCATAAGGGTCGCCTAATTCGACTACTCAATGCCAAAGCAAAGAGCGCAACCGGTATTCACAGATTGGCTCTGCTTTTAGACATGAGTGTTCGAATTAATCCAGCAACTGACTATCGCTTGTAAAGGAATGACCCTAGTACCCGGGGAGGAAGAGAAAAGCGGTAGTCAGCACCGGCCCATACCTACTTAAACTTAATGCATTCACACCAGAAAATATGCTACCTATACCTGCTTATTCCTATATTTAAAAAAATCAAATTCATGCACACCAACACACATCACTCAACGGTTCTCACTCACACGCCAGGGTGCAATAAAGCCTAACACCTGGAGAGGACATCCCGGGATGCCTCCGACACCCTAACGTCAATTCCAACATTCACACCCTAATTGTACGTACCAATTTCCTGAAATCGTCTGACAGTGCAAGTGACCATTGCGTATGATTATTTAATATTTTGGTGCTCCTAATAAACAATGCTTGTGACGATAATAGATATAAATTTGAACAGAAAATTGAAAATCCTATCGATTGGATAGTAAACATAAATAACTTAAAGTCCGACGCAATACCAGTTCCTAACCACAAACACACACAAGTGGTAAATACGTCGTGCACGATACACTAAACACCGCCAGACGCTGAATTATTTGATTAGTATTTTGAGTTCTCTGTGCTCATTGCACTCACCCTCTCAAGTAACACCTGGGCACGTGAGAGGGCTTGTGCAATGCACACTAACTCTTGCTGAAATGCCTAGCTAAGAACAGTGATTAATTTTTTTCTAACGGATTCAATATATTGCATTTTCTACAAATGACTTAGTTAATTTATTAAAAATGAAATATACAATTACAGAAAGAGAAAGAAAATCTAATCAATACTTTAAGTTACTGATTTACTCAAATTGAAATATCAAATAAATTTAAAGAATAGTATAAAGTCAATACTAAAAATGTATTGTTCAATATTAATATAAAAAGATTTATTTATAATAAATTGAAACGTTTCGCGATTACCTTCTTGCACATAAGTCTACTACAAAGTTTCAAATATTATTTGTAATATTCACTTCACAAAAATATTTATTTATATAGACAATCGTTAATTATGAAAATCACATGTTCAAAATTCATGTGTACAATATTTCCATATTCAATATTAACATATTGAATATTTACAGTGAAATGTAAGAAATTCAGAAAAAGCGTACAAGAAGGCCCTAGCCTATCTAACAAATATAATACCAATAATGTTACTACTCACGGGTATGCAAAGCATACCCGCGGTCATTGTGCTCGCCATACAATCCATTTTATTCAATAAAATTGTGTAATTAATTTATTGAAAATCGCGATTGAGGTTGGGGAATTTAATCTTCCGATAGTTTCGCCTTAATAATATCACTCACCCCAGGAACAACAATACCTGTAACAAAAAAAATGCATAAAAACATTGTCCGAAGCTTTTAATAGTGCAAATAGATCGTGGATAGAAAATATTACTTACTCGTGTGTCCTCGAGGGACGAAGCTTTATTCCTTTCCATCCGTGAAGGAGTCCGTCAGTCGGTAGGAGCGACAATAACATTTTTGCCACAATCGTCGTACTGTAATAAAAAATCTGAAACAAAAATTACAATCTTAATGAAGATGTGAAGCTCGAAGATTTGGAATTTATTGATATTTTAAATAATAAAGTAAAAGAAAATTACCTCTGTCCTCGTAGGACGGTGTGGAAGAATTCTGAAGGCTGCTATAACACTGACTCTAATATTCACGGAACGATCGCGACGCATTTAAAAGAATACTGCACTCGCGACCGAGAATTGCTTTCCGGCGAGAAACACTGACTCTGTCAATCCGAAAATTTCAGAAGCCCCGCGCGGTGGTCTGAATATCGTTTACGTAGCGCACAAAACTGACTCTACAAGACTGTATACCGCGCGGACAGTCAAAAACACTTTCTGAAAACGGAGAAACCTAATATTAAGGGGGTGGAAAGTGGTCGCGAGTTCCTAATATTCATCTTACTGGTCACTGTGCCAAGTGTGTTGTTAAATACTATACTACATTATTACTATTAATGATATGAAATTATAGCGGCATTTAATACCTCTACTACTGCTTAATCAATGTAAAATTACTTTAAATACATGAACTCATTCCTTATTTTAACACTGAGAAGAAAACCTTTTTCTAACCCAAACCAAATTCTTGGTTTCACCAGGATTAGGAAGAGGTAGTACCATCGGGTACCTCGGGTGCGCTAAACCCGTACTGCACTCGAGTGCAGCCCCTGAGGAAGCTGATATTCGCGTTACGTTAAGTGACTTATTCTGTAGCTATTAGATACTAGAGTTGACATTATCAGCAGTCAACACTAAAATGACCAATAAAAATTCGTAGCCACGGCAACTGGCCGGATTCGAGCATTGCAAAATCAATTTTGCATGAAGCAGTAAACGGTAAACTCACTCGATGAAGCTACTACCACTGTCAACGCAAAGATACCTCATCTTCTACCTTTCGGGCCGACGAGGTGTTCGATACGATGTACAGTGTATGAGTCCACTAAAGCGATCGAACCACTACGTTGGGGGAGTATGTGTCAAAAAATTGCATGCTGGTGAAACGTAGTTGTAAGTTCCCTGCAATTAGCGCTCACACGCCAGTAAATGGTTAAAGATGCACGTCACTACGTCCAGGAGAAACTACAGTGATTTACTCCGTCATCGTAAGTCACGCCAATATCCACAGTTCGCACTGTATTAGATGCTAATACAACGGTCACCGCAGTATTGTCGTGCATACCCCCACAGTTGACATAACTTAATACGTCTTATTTTTGCAAAGGGTACTTTCGTACGAGTACGGATACACTTGTTCCACAGGTGGAACAACAAACGGATCGTGTGTTGGACACACCCCGCGGAATAAGACATGGTAACGTGCATCGTGATGTTGCGCTAATTGCTGCGGCATTTTGGCCTGAGAACATATAAATACGTTTCTTTACTACGTAGTGGCCCGGTGGGCATATGCTCCACGTTTCGACGTACCCATCAAATCAAATTTCCAATGCCCCGTGAATTTACCGTTCACGTACTCATTGCGATACTCATTCTGTAATGCACGAATTCCTGCCTATTGCTATTATTATATCGTGACTGTTAAGATTATAGAATATTATATATATTTTATTTTAAAATATTTTATCTTTAATAAAATGGATTTGTTTCTTTTTAATAAATTGTATCGTAGCATTTATGATAAAAGTTTAAAAATTCAAATTCTTTAGTAATATGAAATCAACAATCACAAAAAGAATTTGTATTGCCTTAATATAAAACTTCGATGTTATAGATATGTAGTGAGTTCGTTGGTAGCGGTACTCAATGATAGCCAGTGTCCCTCAGTGGTGATAGAGTTGTTTGATTTCTTCTTCGCAGAATGAACACGATGTCCAAAACCGTGAATATCCTGTAAACAGCATTAAAATGAATGTTGCTAATCAAATACTGCAATTCATTATGCAATATCAAAACGTTTCTCATAAATTGCAAAAGCAAGAAAATGTAGAGAAACTTTCTCTACTCTAGCTTCAATCATAGAAATAAAAAAGTAGAAACAATTGAATATTTATAAACAATTGGAAAGTTAAAAATAATTAAAAGTTATAAATAATTAAATGTTATAAATAATGAATTGTTATAAATAATTAAAAGTTGTAAATAATGAAATGTTATAAATAATTAACACTTATAAACAAATGAAAGTAATAAGTAACTGAAGGTTATAAATAATTCAGAATTATATATAACTAAAAGATAGAAACAACTAAAATGTCGGAAACAATTGAAGACTTAAAAATAATAAAATGTCATAAATAATTGAAAGTTATAAATAATTAAATGTTAAAAGTAATTAAAGGTTAGAAATAATTTAAAATAATTAAACGTTAGAAATGATTTACTACATATTGCGTGGCAATAATAGAAATCATAACGACTGCATGTTAAACAAATTCTTTTGTTGAACCAAAATATTTAATAAACAAATCGTTCGTTTATGAACGATCGTTTAAACATTATAACGTTGACGAGTCACTTACTAAACATGGCAGACCGATTGCTGACCGTTAACGGAAATGTCAAATATGGCGTCTTCTCTTCTTTACCGATGATAAATTTCAAGAAGGGATTTCAACAATGGTCTTAACCTCAGAACACGAGACGAGAAGATTCTCGAATTTCTGAAAACAATTAACGAAAATATAAAATCCGAGGCAATTTACTTTCCTCCACACAATTTACATAAGATAAGGTATTTAACAAATAGTAACAATTTCAATAGATTATAGAAAAGTAATGAAAAACGAATGCCATAATGTTAAATTAGTTAAACAATGATTTCGAGAAAAGACAATCTAAGCATTCGTCATACAACGCGAGAAACAAGATTGAATTCGAACCTTATCCGAATTGCCACAGAGTCTCGACAAAAAAATTAAAATATATCGATAATTATAATAAAATCCGCGTCGCGAACCATAAAAACGTAAAATACATGCTACAATACCTATTTTCTGCAACATTCGTGGATAAACACTGACTCTAATTGTTTAAATATGGAAAATTTGACGGAGCACTTAGCAGTGTGGTTAACAGTGCGCCGAGCGTTACCGGAATGATCAGATTTGGCGCCGTTTTAACCTATGTACAAGTAGAAAAAGCGGCTATTCTCCAATATGGCGCCGCAACCACTGAAGTCACACTACCGGGTAAGAAGAAGCTCGAATTTGCAACAAGAATGAACGAAACTACAATGCATAGCATAAGAACGTAATAAAATTACAAAATTTTCATCATTTGCGTAAAGAAATGCAAAAATAACTTGCCCCCCTCCTAGAATTTACGAAAAATCGAATTGTATTATACGGACTATTATAATTTTAATAAATTATTGACAAATATTGAAAAACTAATATTGTAATGGTAAATTAGTCAAATATAATTAATTTCATGAAGAACGATGTAAGCAGCCGTTATAAAACACGAGAAATGTGATTAATTTCGATCTTTTTTCGAATTATCACAGAGTCACGACGAAAATATTCAAATATATCGATAATTATAATAAAATCCGCGTCGCGAACCATAAAAACGTAAAATACATGCTACGATACCTATTTTCTGCAACATTCGCGGATAAACAATGACTCTAATTGTTTAAATATGACAAAATTGACGAATCTCTTACCTGTCGTAGTAAACAGTGGAACGAGCGTTCCGCAATCACCAGATTTGGTGCATTTTTAACCTATGTACAAGCTGAACATAGTTAAACAAGGTTATCCTAGGTGGTGCTCCAATCACAGACCACTAACCTCCCACTACCGAACAAGAACCTCGAATATGTAATAAAAATTAACAATAATACAATGCCCGACATAAAAATGTTGCAAAATTATAAATATTGCTTCATATACAGGGTGTCCTAAAAGTATCGTGACTTTTGACTGAGGTAATTTGAAGCAACATTTTCTGTAGCAAAAATTCAATTTGTGCCTTTGTTAACGAGGTATGTTCCAAAAATGTCGGCCAATCAGAGGAAAGCGCGCGAACGGTGCTCGAACATGCGCGTTCGACCGTTCGCGGCCAGGCGCATGAGCGCGACCTTTTGAATTTGTTTTACCACTCAACAATAACAATTTTAAGAAAAACACTGTTCATTCCTATTTCAGAATGACTAAAGAATAATTACTAATTCTTCAGACCCGAAACAATAAACAATTCAGCCATTCAGAGAAAAGCGCGCGAACGGTGCTCGAATATGCGCGTTCGACCTTTCGCGGCCAGGCGCATGAGCGCGACCTTTCGAATTTGTTTTACCACGCAACAATAACAATTTTAAGAAAAACGCTGTTCGTTTCTATTTCAGAATGTCTAAAGAATAATTACTAATTCTTCAGACCCGAAACAATAAACAATTTAGCCGTAACAGGCGTTTTAATTTTCTGGTATGCATGAAATCTCACGTGTACCACATGAAATTTGTTATACCATACGTACTGTATAGATAAACAATAAGTAAGCCCGTCGAAATACGTACACGATATTTTAATTTTAATAATTCTGTGTCTGAACAGAATTCAACAAACGATTCGCAAAACTAATTCAATAATAAATAATCGAATTGCTAAATAGTGTCATTAACACTTTAACCCCTTGTACTATAACAACGACTCAGACTCGTGATAATGATTTTGAACGGAATCAAATAAAAACATATATAGTTTATTCCTCTTAAACAAAAATATAGTTCTATGTTGTTGTTATCAATATATAGACACTGGAGAACACGTAGACATAAAATAAATATAAATTCTTTTCTTTTTTTCCGAAATTGTGAACGTGAAAATTATGTTTCGTACGGTAACAGTAAAATAAATCGTAGTGCAAGGGGTTAACTACCGAATCAACAGCCTAAAAAATTCCACAAAATTAAAGTAATTTATTTAAAGCATCAACAATTGAAAATTTAAAACATCTGACACATAGTTATCCTTCAACCTTCTTGCAGTCTCCAGATACGAATTAAATTGAATGCCACGAATATATTAGCGTACAAATTTATTTAATAAAAATGGACGAATAATTCTGTCGCCCATATATGGGTGACATGGCAGTCAAAGTATTAAAAATAAACTCACCCATTCAGTTTTAAATCCACTGCACGGTTGTAAATGTGGACAGCAGTGTATGCTGAACCAATCAGCTGATTCCTAGGCACTGTATTCCAATGTTCACTTTCATTGCACTATGAACACAGAAACCACAAAATATTTAATAATATTAAAGACGATGTTTCCTTCGTTTAAATAAATGTCTATGAAATAGCCGATTTTAAAAAGAAATACCTAACACAATGTCACACAAAACACACGTTTTGTTCAATCCGTTGTTCACATCGCGCAAGAACATTTAAAAAAATATTATAATGCAATAAAATATTATAATCGCGCTCGCGACACCCTTCCATCGGAAGGAATCGCGGAAGACTAGCGCGGGGGTCGTGAAAATTTTGTTTGTATCCTCGAAGGTTTCGAATGTTTTCATTTCAGGCGCGATGCATTGTTCTCGACTCGGCTTCAAGGATGGGTCATAAATATGACAAAGTTACATTTGGAGGGGGGTCGAAAGCCCTCACGGGCGACGACTTAATCCGAATACGGTTCTATTGAGAGGTATTAATTAACCTTTTCTGTTTCTTAGGAATTTCTCTGTCCTCTTTCAATTCACGTTACAAGCTCGCGTCTGTAGGAAAACGCGTCCATCGCTCCAGTCTTCCACAGTTTCTTCCGGTGAACAACCGATTTGAGAAAATGTGTGAAACGTCTGTTGTATTAAATACGTGTGTGATGCTAAAAATTAACATCGTCTTAAACATTATTAAATAAGTTGCAGTATCAGTGTTCAGTGACAGTTCAGTTAAAGTGAACATTGGGACAGCCTGCCTTCGTCCGCTTTCGGCGTTCGTCGCCATTAAACAGAAATCAACTGATCGGTTCAGTATACACTGTAAGGGGTCAACGCCCTGTCCTGCTGTCCACATTTACAACCATGCAGTGGATTTACAACTGAATGGGTGAGTTTAGTTTTAACACTTTAAAATTCCACAAAATCAAAGTAATTTATTTAATAGAGCAACAATTGAAAACTTAAAATGTACGACACAAGGTTATCCTTCAACCTTCTTCTATTCTCCAGATCTGAACTTTTAGTTCAACGAATATACTAATGCACAAATTTATTTTTAAACATGGACAGACAATTCTGTCACCCATATATGGGTCACATGGCAGTCAAAGTGTTAATGACACTCTTTAACAATTCTTAAACACACATATCCTGCATGTTCCTTAACGCGATTATTTATTATTAAATTAGGTTTGCGAATCGTTCGTTGAATTCTGTTCGGACACGGAATTATTTAAATTAAAATATCGTTTACGTATTTCGACGGGGTTACTTATTGTTTATCTTCACTGTACGTATCGTACAAAAATTTTATGTGGTACGCGTGAGATGTCATGCATACCAGAAAATGAATACGGCTGACACGACTAAATTGTTTAATATTTCGGGTCTGAAAAATTAGTAATTATTCTTTAGATATTCTAAAATAAGAATGAACAGCGTTTTTCTTAAAATTGTCTTACAGACAATTTTATATTCACCCACGACAATGATTCAAAGCACTCTGCATATAATACAAGGCAACGGGTACTATACAACACATCAAAATACTTGCAAACGCCGCCTCAATCGCCAGATATCAATCCCATTGAACATCTATGGGATTATCTTGAACAAAAAATGCGTAATCATAATATTTCATCGAAAGAAAGTTTAAAAATCGCTTTATTAGAGGAATGGAACAAAATAACACCGGCTGTAACATCTAACTTAGTAAATTTCATGCCAAGAAGATTCGAAGCTATTGTAAAATCCAAAGGCAATCCTACAAATTATTAAAATATAAAAAATATATTATACTTTTGTAGTTTATTTTTCATTATTCATTACTGTACGAATACTTTCTGTGCGTCTATTTCTTACGTTTATCTATGCTGGATGTATATTTTCGTTAATCTTGAAGAAAATAAAATTTAGTTTTCACGAAATCGTTTCTACAAATACCCAAGAATATTTATTAATCATTTTTTTCGCTTAAAATTTATAACTGAAGTTTACGCGCACAGTTTTATTTGGAATTGGTTGCTGTACGAATACTTTCCACACCGACTGTAAATAAAGTAGGAATAAACATGGACATATTAGAAATATAGTTCAAATATCATTATTTGTGTTAAATAATGTCGTCTTTGCATGTATTATAAAACAGGAAGAGCACAATCGCGATTTCGTGCAATCAGAAACAGACTTTTGGGACAGACTGTAGGTTATTAAAAAGGAGAAGCTCGTCACGATGTTGTACGACAACAAATTCGCGTGTTTATCCACAATAAAGGGTCCAGTAATTAATTCTAACTATACCAGACGAGCTTCCTGCGATAATCTACATGCGTGAATTCGTATATAACTCAGACTAAAGTAGAAACTTTCGCTTTCTCCGGTGTAGCTTAAATACTGAGGGTGCTAATGATGCTTTGGAATCCGCGCAATTAAGCGAGGGTCTTGCGAATACATTTGCGCTGTCCATAAATCCTTCACGTTAGATAAATGTTTACAATTAGCTCCTACGTTGCACGCATTTCAACTTGCCGATGCCTCTTCCATTCCGGTAATAAAATAACGGCCGTCCCGACTACCCGCGTAATCAACGTTCATCTATTGTTAGCAACGTGTTTACTCGAGTTAATAATCATCTCTAATTTACTCACGTCTAGCATCGCAAGACGAACATGACAGATACCTGGCTGCGCTTAGACCGCGATACAACAAACGTGCTCGAGTCGAATTTATCACGTACTAAGTCGATAAATTAGGTTTACAAATTTTGTCCACGTTCCATTATGCATACAGCGGGTCACGAAAGTATTAAGGCACCCTTCGAATTTGTACAACTTTTTTAAAATTCAACCAAACGTCTTGACGTTCCTTGAACAATTAGAAGCATTGATTTACTTGTTGATTTTGAAAAATATTCTTTTCGGAGAACACTGGTCCCCGGTATAATTAGATAAACCGTATTAATCCTTGCTCGTTTGTTCAGCAAAAATGCACACATCGTTAGTTTCTAATACCGTAATATAGGACTTGGCTGTGTAAAGTCAGGATTATTCAGCAAGCCATATAAAGATAATTTATTGGAAATGGATTACACAGGCTCGCGAGAGTGTTCGGACACTTTTTAAATCTAAATAACCTTTTTAAGGTTGAACCAAACATCTTGACTTCTTTTGAGCAATTAGATGCAATGATTTTCAAACAGTTACAATTGATATGAATCACATGGCAAATAAAAAAGGAAATTTTTTAATATTTTTTATTTAACCCACGTACTAACGATTTTAAAGATGCATCTTGTAGATCTATGATAGTTATACGTATGAAGAAAAATTCATTGCAATCGATCGACGTACACACGAGCTACGTGTCATAAAAAATGGTGAAAATCGCAATTTTTCAGGATTCTTGATTAATTTTTGCTTAAACTCCACAAATTCTTACATCTTTCGACGCGCGTCGTATTTTTCTGCGTTAATCGATTTCGATGAAACTTTCAGCATGTGTATAACTAACACAGTTCTGCGAAACGCATATTTTAAATTTTCATTACAAGTTGTAATAAAAATGTTTTACGAAATGTCTTTTTTATTTTTGCATGTAATTTCTACCAATTACAATTATTCCGAAATTATTTTTGTATATCACTTAGTATATCGATGCTTCTAATTACATCAGAAAATTCAAGTCGTTTGGTTCAACTTTTATAAAATTATGTGGATTTGAATACTGTATCCGAATACTTTCATGAGCCATTGCACACAATAATTGTCGTTTAACAATAATGTAAGACTAACAAGAATATAAAAAATATAATATATATTTATATATAAAATATATAATTATATTTATGTATAATTATATATAAAAGTAACGTAAAAACAAAAATCCATAGGCAGAGCGAAACGATCAAGGAAGAAGAGTAAAATTCTTATAAACTTTAAAACTTTAAGAAAACAGGTGACACGTGGTCCGCCGACGCTCATGCGAATTCAGGGGGAAAACTTAGAGCTCAGGCATTTTCCTTGCTAAAAAGTGCTAACCGCTGATTGGTACACCCTTTGGTCACTAATCTACTATATAAAGATAAACATATAAAATACAAAAAGTCGACTAACATCCACCGTAGCGAAACGTACCACTATCAAACATTTATATTAAAGGATATTATATTCATCAATATTGAAATTTCAATTCAAAACTTCATTTCTGTCTTCTATAGTTTTATTCACACTAAATTAACGGGATGCGTCAAAATGACGCATTCTATTACTTTTCTTTTATGATTATTGCGATTGTAAAGGTGTATTCATGAGGCATAAGTCATCAGATTTATTTCTCTGGTTATATATTATTTAAAAAATTGCTAAAAATTTGAATAAACACATCTTTGTTATTTTTATAAACTAATATAAAATAGACGGTTTTAGTGCACCGTAAATCTAGTGTTAATTGTAAATTGTAAATAACGTCGATAATATCAAATTCTTTCAATTTTCCTATTTGTTCAAGTAGCAGCTACTCATTTTTCTTATAAGTATATAAAATCCACACTCTAAAAATCGATACATATTTTTAGTTAACGTTGATAACTATTTCAGCGAATTAGCATTTTACAAAAATTATTTGGGTAAATGAAGGGTGGATCGAGGTTAGCAAATTCTGGAGGATTATTTTTGTAGGTGTGTTAACACAGAAGAAACGGTAAAAACGCAATGAAATCGATACTCGTCAGTATGCCCAGTTCGTAGTCAATGCAACGCTGAAATCGTGGTTGCAGAGACACAGGGGTTTTCGAGTTACGCCACGTGGAAACACAACCGGTCATTTTATTGGTTCTTTTCAAATTCCAAAATACAATCGCATATATATACGAGAGTAAGGCGAGAGTAAGTGTATTTTGCAATGAAGTTCCATCGTGTGCAAACTATTCGACTATTAACACTAGAACTGCCAAACCAGTCAAAATGACTTGTCCCTACTTATTTCTTTCGCAATTACTGAAGTTATAAAAGTGTTTTCATTAGTAATTTTCGGATGTATTTCTTTAATGAACCACATGTTACAATAAAAATTGAATGAAATTTGAATAGATGCAGACTTGTTATTATTACATAGCAATGTACATCGTTGAATTTATTGTTCGGTAGTTATAGTGTTAAATTGTATTATATCCAGAATATTCACTTAGTGAACATAGTTATCACAGTTCGTTATTAGAATTTTTATTTCACATTCCTACCGATGTAAAAGTCTTCTTGTTAATTATTATACCTATACATATATCAACATCTGTACAGACTTGTAAAGCTGATTCAGATTGTTCGCAATTATGGTGCAAATTCAGATGATTTACGACGGCTTCTGTATATAGTGCGAATAATTTATCACCATGATTCGACAGTAAAGTGCGATGAAGAAGAAGTAGAAAACAAGTAGCGAAAACGTGAAGTTAGGCGATCAGACATCTTCTTCCTTATAAATCGCTCACTTTACCATCGTCAACTTTCTAACATCGAGGAAAAACAATTTCAATATTTCTGAAACGTATGTTAATTAATATTTACACAATCGTACGAATTCGAAATGTATGTACGCGCTGTGTTTCTCCGTTCAAATAAAAAGTGAAAGATCAATGTGCATTCTACATCTGTATTTCTCCACAATACTTTCGACTGCAGTATGATTTCATATTTGTCTTCATACTCCCGCATTTTGTATTAGCACGCTTTTATTTCTTCTATGTGCACATATTTCATTTTTATGCAAAGAATCGTACGCGCCGACACAGGATAGCTATTTTAAAAATTTTTAATAAAATGTTTAATATTGCTTTTACGAGCGAGAATGTTGCGTATGAGAAAATTAAATTGACTGATTTGCAACTTTGTCGAGTATGTGAGCTCCTAAAATGTTTTATAATAGCTTCGTAAAACGAAAAATTCTTCGTGACGGAATAATTTTTTAATATCACTCAATCGATAGGGCCGTCAAAATATGGCAACGGAGGGAAACGAGAGACGAAAATATTCGTGTAACAATGTATCAGAAGAATAAGAAGCCTGTTACTGCTTCGAAAAGGTGACAATAGCAAACTGTGGCCAATTCATCACGTTTATTCCCATATGGGAAATAGATATAGTTTCGAGACTAGTCGATAGACAGTGAAGTACATACAGGATCGATCAGTAAGAACTATTATGAAAAATAACTTGGTATCCATTAGTTACATCAATAAATTTTTTAATGAATTATCAAGCATGTAAATATGAAACCGGAAGTTTTGTATGAGAATACATATTTATTGTATGAAAATGATACAAAATATTTTATTCGAAGTATTGCTTATCGGTAGCTACACATTTTTCCCATCTCTTTAACAATTTGTGGACTGTTTCGTAAAATCTTTATCAGATGTCAAAACAAGAAAATGGCGTCATTGACGCGGTTTGACGGTAACTACATTGACAGCTGGCGCCACGTATGGGTAAATTCCGGTTTCATATTACAGACCTAGTATATAACATTTCAAGAGCTGCATCGAAGGAGTATTTTTTCTAAGATATCAAGGTGACCTTGAGTTTTTCAAAGGTTTCTTCCAAGGCGACAAAAGGTCATTACAGGTCGCCGAAGTTGTGCATTTATTGACTGTACCGTGACATTTAAAAAATGCATTAACTTTAAAAAACTAAAAATTTATTATTTTGGAAAAAATGAGATAGAAAGAAATCTAATTGTATCCATTCGGCGTGTCTCTTTACACTAGAACTACCAGACGGGTCAAAATAACTTGTTACTGAATTTTTCTTCTCCAATTATTAAAATTATAAAAATGTTCCCACGAAAATATTTCATGTGAATTGTTTCATTAAAACACATATTAACGTAAAAGTTTTTTATGAACGTTGCGTGAATGCAACCTTTGCGTTATTATAAAACAGGGTGTTTTAGTCCAATTTAATGTTCGGCAGTTCTAGCATTAAAGAGCTATATATAATTATTCAACAAGTTTTCAGCGAATCAGTTTAGAATCTAAATAGTGCTTGATAGTAAATTAGATAGTAGTTCTACTAACTAACCCTGTATAATCTTTCGTGGTTTCAACTGGTTTCAGAATTTCTCCATTTCTGCACGTTCTCCGTGACGCGACGTTTCAAATAAACATCGTGTTCTTTCGAGAATGCGATACTTTTAATGTTGAAGGTAATCCTGTTCGCCTGTGGTTGGACGGCTCCAAAGCTTTAAGACATGAAAAAATTACAGTGGTGGATAATATCCCCATACTATACTCCCGAGGAAAACCGGGATTTTCCTACTCTACTTCCGTTGCCAAGGAGACCAAGACGCCAAGTATAACGCCATCCTCTGCCATCTATGCTAAACACGTGAATCCGACCTCTCTGTCTTTTACCGTAACCGCTATCCTTTATTGCCAATTGTGACTGGAGGGAGTGTAAAACGTGTGAGGGACTCCGCTGTACAGGGTGATCCACGTAAATGGGACGGTTTATATCTCGAGTTTCATTGGAGATAGAAAAAGATTGTACAGGGAAAGGTTGAAGGCCGTAGTAAGGTTATCCTCTTCCTATTTCACCCTTTTCATGTGCATGAAAAAAAAGTGCAGCTTTTCTAAAATTGAATTCCATGTCCTTTCAATTATTTGGAACAGTCTATGCATTAAACAAGCAGAGTACAACATTTATGAAAAGAATAATTAGCAATTATTAGATTTTTCAAATTATCAGTGAAATCATTGCAATTCGATCGGTATGTACATACGTTCCTCTTTTTCTCTAAACTCGTAATGATTTCTTGAAATCAGCGTTGGAAAATATATCCGTGTATAACAATTGTTATTGATTCCTTTAAATTAGGAAAATAAGAATGGGAAGTAGCAATTTGGAAAAATTTGAAAATTAAAAGAGTTTAAAAAATATGATTGTATTATTTCTATTTAACAAAGAAAATTTCCTATTAATCCCTATTTCTTGTAATAAATATAGTCAATTTTTAATTTGCACAAAAATTCACAATATAGAAATGGTTATAAAAAGAAATCAATCTAAAATGGCTACGTATACAAATTTTTTGAAGGCAGAGTTTATCGCTGAGCCAGAAATGCAATTTTTGGGGTGCAGCACGAGGAAATGTTTATGAATCAATCGAGTGGTTAAGCAAGCTGTTCTTGAAGCTACTTTTTACTACAAACTTCCCAGTTTCTGCTGACCACGTATGCTCCTAGTGTCCCATCCGACCGTTTTCAACAGCGCGCGCGCCATCGTAAACTCGCCATGCGGTTCTTCAGCACAGCTTCCCCGCCATTTTTACACAACAGATCTGCATCGGATTTTTCACACAACAAGCTTATCCATCAACTTTCATACTACTTTTTTCCGTAGCGTGCTTGTATACGAGTAGGTGATTACGAAAATGATCCCGGTTGAAATGTTTGAGCGCAGTCGTGTATTTAGAAATGAAAATTTTCGGACAAGTTGCAGGTGATGCTTCACATTGCGCAGTAAAAATTTGAAAACTATCGACTCCATTTACACAATTGAATTTCCAGATAATTTGCAAGAGATGTTTTTCATTGTTGTATCACAAATTGAAATTAAACTGATTCAAACAATCTCTATTATTCGTGAGACTTCATTAATTATTAACGAAGAAATATAAAATCCTTTTTCTCAACTTTTCTGACTCACAAATATCGCATATGAACATGTATCGAGTTTAACATGGCACAATCAATTTCCGATGAATGGAACAAAATTAAAAAGGAAAGAGAACCAGGTAACGAATCAGAAAAAGTGATCAAATTGAAAGAGTAAAACATAATGAAAAGAAAATCTCACGTTAAACGAAAACTACGCGGCAGCGGTTGCCAGACAAACCGGTATTTATCGGGGCAATCAGTTCTGGTTAATTTAATTTAGTCGATCCCAGCAACTGACGCCACTTGAATATAATTTACATAGGCGAACCCGCGAGTCGAGATTTTATAACATTCAATGATCCTATTAAATTGCGCTCACCACAAATCTTTGTCTCCATCAGGTTTCAGAGTTTTCGAGATTCCAGATAAGACGACCGGCTAGAATGCAACCCTATTTTGTATGCAGTGGTTCCTCGTATCCGAGGGTTACGTTATACCGTGCTCGGCGGACAATTATTACGACGCTTAGGCGTTATGTATTATTCGAATGAAAATTTCAAGACGTCAGCTGAGTGGTTGGGGCTTAGTTGACAAAAGTCGATTCAATTTCGGATAACGCCGCACGAACCGCTGTCGCACGGACGAGCGTTTCAATGCAAAATTTTGTAATTATATGCTTCGCTGCATAATGTACATATCCGAAGAACAAGAATATATTGACTCGTCGTTAGCGCTCGCGAAAGTTCATTGAACTTTGCAAATATATTTTCTACAAGAGCGATGAGGTCGTTGTCTATTAACTGTAGAATGTATCTGTAGAATGTACATATACTTGCCGAATAATGTACAGAGTGTATCAATTAAAGCGTGGCAAGCTGTTTTCTCAGAATCATTTTTGTTAATGTGATACCTCTTGTTAAATTGAACAGCATTTTCAGAATCGAAGATTGTCAGTGGAAAGTACAGGGGAAAATTGCATTCCTTGACGAGTGTAACAATTTCGAAGGAGGCGTGCTCAAGTATTTTTTCGAATAAACGACGAGAGCATCGAAAATTGCTTGTAGACACAACTAAGGCATAACTGGATGAGCATAAACATAAACCAAGTACTTTATACATTTTTGATTGATCGTTTTTGTTGATCGTGTTCACAAGTGCTAAATAAAACTTTGCAAGCAACAATTATTAATTCTTTCATGCTCTATGTAAGAGGTCATCGTAGTTTAAATTGATGTCATATGAAAAGCATACTGCAATTGCATATTGTGCGTTATAAAACACACTGCACTTGAAGCGTTTTTAATTTTGAGCTCGCGATATCCTAAATGAACGAATACCTTTTATCGTAATGCGATTATTTCCATTGTGCGAACTATACTATGTAAAATTTTTAGCTTTTATAATGTATTAAAATGAAATTTGCTGAGAATGAAGGTGCTCGTTCGCTTTATATGCAATTACGTTTCCATTTTCCACGTTTCTGTTCTGAGAATGATATTTCATTGTATTACTTTAAATGATACTCGTTCCACTATGACACTCGCGTTTTCGAAATATTTAATAACATCGTCTGAAGGTAAGTGTTACGCGTTTTAAACTCGGTTTTAATAAATGTCGACGTAAAATCGAGAGTGGTTCAATCTGTCTTTTTCGAAGTACTGGAAAACATTTCTATTTGCAAATGGAGTGCACGAAGCGTAACGAAAGGTATTATTAGTCAATGAAAGTTGCCTTTTAATAACTGTCGACGTAAAATCGAGGGTGACTCAAATACCTCTACTTCGCAGGATTTTATATCGTATCGGTTTTCAGGTCATTAGTGACCTAATTGTTCTACTGAGCTATGCTATTGCAGAGGTGGACAACGTTTCACGAAATAAATATTTCAAATATTATTCGGTATTTTAGATTCTATTTCGTTAAAAAAAGAAGTAATATTAAAAAACAAATAATACAATTGTGAAAACAAAATGTCATTATTATGACAACTTAAATTACAAAATAAAATATTTTTATTGTAGGAATTTGAATGACAAAATAAAATATGTCTATGTTACCACTGTGAAACACAGAATAACATATATTCTCTTAATAATCTTGCATACATTAAAAAACGGTGACCTTATACTAATCTCTATAAATAACATAAATTTTTTTCATTCATTCTTTCATCTAAAATTGAAGAGTTTCTATAATCGAGTTATTAAAAGAGATTAAAAACAAGTTTTATAATATGGCGATAAAATTGAATATCTTTTTCTCCTTCATTTTAATATTATGATAAAGCATATTATTTATTACTGATCTGCATATAAATGCACTAATTTGTGCACCAAGTTCCTGCTGCGGTTTGTTGACAAACACTAAAAACATACAATGTATACGAATCACTATTTCCAGCAAAACTACTGAAAATGAAGGGAAACAACTAGAACGCTATTTTCAAATAATATTTAAAAAGGTTGCTGCATCAAATAAAATATTTGATTTTTAAACTTGCACGCATACTTTGAAACAAATCTAATTAGGATACTATCTTGGAACGCAAACGTAATAATAAGATCAATTTGTCAACGAGCAGGGGACGCGTTTAAATTAAAACGTGGCCCTAAACAGTGTACGTTTCGGCGACACGTTATCGAACTGAGATTAAAATCTGACAGATTGGTTGACGCCATGATTGAGTAAGCGTGCATATCAAAGGTGTCACACGAAGGAAATCCATTGTCCGCGTCGTAATAATTTCCCGTGCTGCGGAAACGAGTTAATATATTGGCAGGTGACTCGCCTTTCGATCTCATCTCCGGCCCAAAAGCAAATTACTCGACCAAAGCGAGGAAATAGCGAGGGTTGCGTTGAGGGGGTCCTTCGTGTCCATGGCACGCGATGTCATATCACGTTATTGAGAGCTACTTGTCATTCTCTGCTTTGGCGTCACAGGATGTCCGTGTGGATCATTCAATTAATTCCACCTTTACTCACATAAATACCGATGATAATCGCAGGAAAGTTCTGCGCGGCTAGCATTGCTCGTTATCCCTTGATCGCGTTCTTATGTGCGAATTTTCGCGTACCAATTCGACACTTGCGAAAGTTCATTACGCGTCGTATCAATGTTTCGTTTGTAACGATTACCTATAATTGCATAAGACAGTCGTTCGGAGGTCATAATTTATTTAAATAATGTACTTCAAAAATTTAGAGACGCAATACTTAATATCTGGTATAGGGCATTAATAAATCGATGAATATTCAATTTTATTTGTCGAGATGAACAATTTTCACCAATCTGTTTCCAATCTTTATTTTCTTACAGTTAACATTTTACGGAGGAAACTGTTGAGACAAGAGAATGGCGTCAATGACGCGGTTTGGCGGTAGAAATATTAATAACTAGCGCCACATATGGGCAACAAACACGTTTTACTTATATGTAGATTTAAATAGGAAGAGTATGTTGAGAATAAAATTATCAACAATTTGGCGTAAAACATTGTATTCGAACAACGACGCCATTTTATTAGCTTATGGTGTACGCAGAATCAATGAATCATTTCCGCACTATAATTTGGAAAGTGATGTATGTTGTTAATACTAATAAATATACTAGTGTGTCCTGAATATGCAATATTTCAATAACAACTGTGATAAGCATAATGTCGTCATGGATAATTTATATTAATTCAGATACCTCTGTCAGCTAGACGGTAAATTATAATCTCGCTATACGCTCCGAGCAAAATAGAAAAATTAAAAATCTGCGAAACCGTTAAGTGGACAATGTAATTTAATTTGAGTTGAACATATAACAGAGTAATTTGTGTGTGGATAATATACGAGTCTCGTGAACGACTAGGTGTTAAAAATGGTTGCCCTAGTAAACCGTGGACTATTTCTGTTAGACGTTCATTTATAAATGCCACAGCTATACCAAAGACTCTGATTGCGATGCTCGTAGATAATCATCGATAGTAACTCTCCTTCAGCCGAGCTTAATGTATTCTGGGTGTGTGTGCTTACGGCTCTATCTAATAGCCTCGTTAAATTGTAAAAAAAAGTTACCTCAGTTCTTCCGTACACGAAATTACATCAAAGAAAATTATTCTAATCACTCAACGTGAAATAAATGATTTCCAAAAATGATTTGTAAAAAGTAAAAGAACATTTTAATGTTGTAATTAAAAGAAGTCAACTTCCTTTATATTTTACTTGCAAAATAGAATTTAAAAAATTTGTTTCATCAATCTTAACAGGTTTATGTGTGTAATTTGCATATTTACTATATGCAAATTTCTAATATTTAACAGTATTTTAATAAAAATTAATAATAATTATTATTTTATTTCTTTCACGATTTGTTTAAACAATAAAATTGAAAACTTTTCCTACTAAATATAAAAATGTTAACATTGAACATAAAAAGTAACTAGCTATCGAATAGCTCTGAATAATTAACATTCGTAACCCTAATGATTTAAAAAAGATGAAATAAATAATAAATTATTTCAATTGTAAATAATTAAATTGTAAATAATTAAATGATAAATTATTTAAATCGTAAATAATTAAACAATAATTATGAATGACTAATAGTGTAAAAAATATGTTTTAGATAAAAATTTGAGGGCATTTTCTCATATTGTTTTCATTAACACGATAAAAAAATATATAAAATGTCTGTATGTATGTATTTTATGCAGCAATAAATGTTCAATAAATGAACAAAGTATTGTTTGAAAACGCTATATGTTTATTAGATTCTATACAAGATATAGAGCAGTTTTAATTTTTTTATTACGATGTACGAAATTCCAGTACACATCTCAAACTATAAGAATTCAATAATGGCGCGCTAGACATAGCGCTCAAAATGCTGCGGCAATTCTGGTAACTACAATATGCGGAAGTTTGATCTAACGAAATATTAAAATTCAGTTTATACTTTGGATGGTTATTTAGCTTTGCTGAACGTTGTAATAACAACAATTTTAAAGGTAAACTACTAAACTATTTTAACACTAAACATACCGCAGCAGATTTTATCGTCTTTATTTCATTATCATTGATGTTATAAAATTGCCTTCGTAGGAATCGATTCAATAGATTTCTTTATTAATTTAATATACACTATTATTTCAGTGCTTTTCAATTTCAATGATCGGTAGGTTTAATGTTAAAAATCGTGGAAAACAATGTCCATGATTTCTCAAACCTAATTGTGCTCTTCCACTGAAATTTTCATGTACATTTTCTAAAGTGTTGTTTATTCTTGTAATTTTAATTGTTGAGCAAATAACAACACCGACGATGTTAAAAATGCGGCAATGGTTTTCAAGTATAAAGAGCATGTACGGTGAGAACCGTTGAGAATTCAGCTTTCAAGATGTCTAACCTAACATACGCAGAAATTCCAAATAAAAATAAAAATATCATTGTTATAAGACATTGCACACAACACAGTTTTAATGCCCAATAGATTCACCGTTAAAGGGCGCCAGTTTACTTATCGAGTGGACTGTACTTTCAAAAAATTAAACAAGTTTTCCGAATGGGCAAGAGGGAGACAGAGAGACAGGGGAGTGTGCGCGTTAGAGAAAGAGAGGAAGAAAGCGCGCAAGAAGAAGAAAGAGAAAGAGCTTAGCTGCGAAGAAACAGCTCCGCCATTTCGTAAACAGTGTAATCTACTCCTGTCGAACTGGCGAAAAAGGACATGGGCGAGCGAGCAGCCGGGCAGACACAGGAAGAACGCGAGAGGAGAGAAAAGCGTAACGAGAAAGAGATAAAGAAGGAAAGGACGAAGGACACGGCTGTTGCATCCTGACGTAGGAGTGCATCAACAGGATCTCGCTGGACCAAGTAGCTTCGGCTCGGTCCGATGTCGGTGGTGGGGGATAGAAACGGTTCCGTGGTGGGGGGATCGGCGATCGGCTCGATGGTGGGGGAACGGCACGAAGAGGAGCCGAGTGGAGCTCCCTCTGGCGAAGACCTCGTGTCAGTCGAGCCGTGTGCCGCGTCGCGGTAGTGTTGTGTCGTGGGGCCGCGATTCGCGTGTCGCGTCAACCACCAACGACGCTTTGTTTCCTGTGATTAGGAGCGATGTGAGTTCAGTGAAGCCGAGTCGAAGATCACCGTGATCATCGTCCTCGTCGTCGTCGTCGTCGTTTCATTGGTGCGTTTCATCGAGAAAAAAAAATAAATAAATAAAAGAAACAAGAGACCGGGCCGAAGAGAGCGAAAACTACCTCGAGCCGAAGTGGTTCCGTCGCCGTGTCGGTGCGGACCGCGTGCTCCTTGCCGTGTGTGTCGGTTCTCTGTTCTTTTCGAGGAGTTTTTCAAGGTTAACGTTCGGTTGCCGACACGGAACGATTCGGGCCGCTGCTGCTGCCGGTTTTTTCTGTCACTCGGCCGCGTGTACGACAACACACACGGCGTTCCCGATTGAAAACAAAAATCTCGCGTGCCCGAAGGTTTTGAAGAACACCGACTGTGACGTTCCGGGGTTACGATCGCGCGTGTGTGTCTCTTGAGATTTCTATGTCCCTCGGTGAGTCAGTGGTTATTCGGTCAAGTTGCAACGCGGTGTTTCTCGTATACGTATAACACATCGGTGAAAATCTGATAGAATCGGTTGCGAAATCTCTCGCATACCGGTCGATGCAAATGGATAATAGTGTCGGGACGGAGCTGCCAGTGCGACAGGAATCTTCAAGGTCACGGGAGAAGGAGCAGGAGAGACGTGTCAGGATCATAATAGCGACACAGGGTAGCGGAGAGCGAACCTCTAACGACCAATTTCGGAGTCGTGAAACTAGAGAAAATAGAAAGAAACACGTTCGACTAGAGAAGGAGTTCGGACCTTGTGCAAGTGTGTGAGTGCGGGTGGGAAAGAGAAAGAGCGAGCGCTAATAGAGGAGGGAGAGAGAGAGAAAAAGACGGAGATAGAAAGTGAAAGAAAGATAGATACACAGTGAAAGAGAGTGAGAGAAGCAGCCAAGTTGTTTACTCGCGGGATAAAACGCGAACCGATTAAACGAGAACTGAAACGAATCGCGCGAAGTCAGTGTCCCTTTGTCTGCTGGACCCTGGTGGCCGTTGACCCTGTGCCGAGGCCGCTGAATGTTTCTGCTGCGCGTAAAAAGCAAGGACAACTGAAGTGACGGAGGACGACACGATCCATACATAAAAAATTAATTTCTCGTCGCGCGGTCACCGGCGTTACGCGTTCTCCGCGCGCGCGCGGCTGATAAAAGTTTCAGTTGTAATTTGCAGGTCGCTCTTGGTGTACCAACCGTCCGCGTCCCCTTCCCGACTCGCCCCCCCCCCTCCCGATAATCCCCCATACCGCCCACCCCGGGCACTCTCCAGGAAACACCGATGCTGGTTTCTCTGGTGTGCTTCCATCGGGACACGTGTACCAAGCGCCGGTTTCGATTTGGGGTTGAAATGATTGGCCTCTACCCGTAGGTCTCTCTCTCTCCTTTGCTGGACCGCTGCTACCCCAAACGCGGTTCGTGAAAACGGAGCCAGGGACACGGAGAGGCGCACGATTAACTGCATTCCGTCTTTTAATTCGCACCTATACGTGCACGTGTACACACCGGCGCGCATGTTCACAGAGAAAAAGAGAAATACACGCGTCTAGAGATATATATACATATACATACATACATATATATATATATTCTCTCTCTCTCTCCCTCTTATTCTTTCTCTGTGCATGCATGTGTGCACGTACACGCTTGGCCCGGAGCGTTCGAGCGAATCAGCCGAGTGGCTTTGTAGAAGCGTTCAAGAGGAGATCGTATCGATACATTGGACCAGTTGGACGGTCCGCGCCTCATAATGAGCTAGAGCAGTGTACGTTGGGGGATCGAACGTGACCGGTGCAGTAGCCCCCGCATCCTCTATCCGGTATCCTCGAAGGAGCCGTTAATCGAGGTGCCGCCCATTACACGAAAAACCAATCGGGCCTGGGATCGTCTCGCCCTCGGAGGGAATCGGTCCACCCGATTGAATCGCGAATATTATACGTGATTTCTTCGGTCGAGCGTCGTCGTCGTTTCCCGACGAACCGGGAACGTGGTCTCGGTACTGGGATCTTCTCTTCTCTCCCTCCTCCTCCTCTCTCTCTCTCTCGTTCTGTCTCTTCTTCTCGCGTTCGATCGAAGATGTCGCGGTGTGCAGCAACGGCGGCAGTAGCACCACCAACAGCAGCATCATCATCCGGAGAAAGCCTGGCGTAAGGGTTGTGAACCGCCGGCAGAGAGGGAGAGAGAGAAAGAGAGAGAGAGAGGGAGAGAGAGAAAGAGAGAGCGAAGCGACACCACGGGGGTGATCAGAGCAGGCAGGCCTCGTTTAGGCGAACTTTAAGGAAGAAGAGCCCCCAGAAGCGCGGCGAGCGTTGGTGTTTTCTCCTCGAACAACGTTTTCACGGTGATTAAACTGGCCAAAGAGATGACGATGGCCAGCAACATCGTGGTGGAGTGGCTCAGGTCTCTCCACCTGGGTCAATACTCCGAGTCGTTCATCGACAACGGTTACGACGACCTTGAGATCTGCAAGCAGATCGGCGATCCCGATCTCGACGCGATCGGGGTCTTCAACCAATCTCATCGCGCCCGGCTGCTCCAGTCGGTGAAGACCCTCCGGGAGGAGGGCGCCGCGAGCGTTTATTTCACGCTGGAGGAGAGCAACGACTGCCTCTGCGACAATGTCAGCTCCAAGTCCTCCAGGACGTCCTCCGAGAGACCACCCAGTGATAAGGAGGCGCAGAGAGCCTCGCCGACCGCCAGTTCTTCCAGCGGCGGTCAGGAATTAACCAAGTTCGCGGACGAGTACGAGGAGGGGAAGGCGGAGCTCGTCAGAATCCCGGGGATGCAGCTCAGGATGCTGCTGCAGGAGAAGCTGAGACACGACGGCATCAGGCTCGCCTGTCAACCGTACACAACACCGGTGAGCACCGGGACCTGTCTTTGTTTATTCGTAATTTCGCGAACCGTACCCCGAGAGCTGTACCCTGCCGGTACGCTTCGCGGGAAACGGTCATTCATCTTCCTAAGTAAGACACTCGCGACAGAATTCGCGGGGGGATGATATGCTGCTTCGAGACCGCGAGATGAATCGCGAGACGTTTCCGGATGTTTATTAGCACACGGAATATCGCCCGTAGTCTTCGCTTTTCTTGATTTTTCGGTATTCTCACGGAGGAACTGTGCTTTAGGTGGCTGCGAGCGCGCGAACCGCTCGGTCTTTGAAATTAACCGATACTCGCATGGGGTCATCGTAATTTCGATGTCCTCGCGAATTTGTAATTCTACCGAATTAAGGTCGCTGCCCATTAAACAGCACCGATTCCTGACCAGCATTGCACCAGCTTCGCGTGCTCGCATTATTTACATACATTTTAACGCGTCGATTGCCACGGCAGTCATTACTGACCTGCACCGAACTCTTTAAACCCCTTGACATATTGTAACGAGTCAGACTCGTGTGGAAGATTTAAACCACTTACCGTTTTCTTTGTAATCCAAGCTATTGTTACGGTTTTATCATTAACAATGTTACAGAAGAGACAATTTGTATTTTTTAAACTGTTTCGTTTACTTCGATGCTTAAATATTGTTTGTGGAAAAATAAAATTTGATATATAAAATTTGCTTTCGTCTTATATGGAAAGTATAAAATTTATATTTGTTACAGTTCGTTTAAAGTTTTCACCGTTAGGATGACTCGTCATAATATGGGATTAATAGATATGCAATTCAGGAAAAATTATGAAATGACGGCAGTGTAAAATTTATGGAAAGTCTTTGAAAGTTAGAATGTCTCTGTCGTTTCTAACGATGTGAGAAAATGTTTATATTACATTTTTCCAAACTGCACAGTCACACAGTATGGTACATAGAAATAGTGTTTAATTTGTCAATCGAGCAAACGTAATCTTCTGCGCGGTGTTAGACTACGGGTAAGAAGAAATTAACCCCTTGCCTTATTATGACGAGTCAGACTCGTGTTCAAGATTTTAAATAAAATTTTACAAATATAAATACTTTGCCTTTCTTTTTAGACGAAATCAAATATGTAAGCATTGAAGTGGATGCACTAGTATAAAAGATTTAAATTGTCTTCTTTTCCTGTATCATTTTTAGCGATGAAGATGCAATAATAGTTTTAGTTACAAAGATGGTATGCCAAGGTATGCCAAGGGTTGAACGGTTGAATCGAGTTATGGTAAAACTGCGTAATATTCGCAGACAACTTTTATAATTTCGTGAATGCGATTATCGTTGGAATAGTAAGTAGTCTAAATTAGTAAGTGAACGCGCGAACACGTAAATACTTTTATTTTTGATATTATAAATTTAAATATTCGTATGGGTATGCGAAACAATTTTAACATGGAAAATTTCAAAACAATAGCAATAAAAAGCTCCCGGCAGTCAACGTGTTAATAAAAGTGCGTACACTTAAAAACAACAGCACAATATCGATACTCCTCTTTTTTTCCCTTTTTCCTTCTTTTGATAATAGCGAATACGTTGGTCTGACGTCGGTCAGGCGTTGTGCTGTTAAATGAAATACGACCTTTATTCTTTATGAGACACAGTGCTGTCACGAAAGAAAAACTAAAGACTGTGTCCGTGTATTGGTCACGGCTGACTTCGTACGACTAGTTTAGAATTATACACAAATTTAGGTAACTAAAAATTAAGCTTGTTAGAATTATGGAAAAAAGTAAGTCCAGTTCATATTTAATTATGGATATTTCAATCACTTCAAGTTTTGTTTTATTTAAATAAAAACCGCCTGGTATATAAGAAACTGAAGAAATAGCAGGTTACCTGAAGGAGAGGCGTAGTAGGTTGAAAGAATAAATCGTAATCGTTACTAACACGATGTTTTTATTTATAATCTGAGTTTCCTTTAGTTAATGTGGCATTTGATAATTTTGATAATAATTTGATAGTAATGTTTATGTTATGTAGCATTTATAAATTATCAATCGAATGTCTTTGTCAGTGGCAACACCTCTGGAGAACATCCCTGTGGGAGAACTGAATTCTGCATTTCCTATTAATATTTAGTTATAACGTACAAATAGATTTAATCAAAATCTACAAGTAGAAACGGTTAATGGAAAATTCATCTGTGGATGCCGCACATGAATATTAATAATGTTTACAAGACTTTACATTGCTATAGCGTTTGATGATAATGTCTTCGTAGTGGTTTACACGGAGCAAAATTGCTTTGGAATAATTATTAAATTATAGTACCGAAATTTCATTAAAAATAAGAATGTTTAATGATTAGATTAAATCGGTTGGAACGAGGATATTCACACTTTAATTCGAATCGCATGCGGATTGGATCGCAATAAACATGTTAAATAAATATATTGCTTCTATAATGGAATATGCTAGAACGAACTAATTGGTTCTAAAACCACATTCATTATAGAATCTGTTGGTACATCTAGTGTACATACACCGGTACATATACATATTTAAACGTAATCCGTTTCGAATTCGCAGTTAAGAAAAATATAATTACTCGATACACTAGTTTAAACGGATAAAATGGATTATGAAAGAAAACGAAAACCACGAGTCTGGAAGTAACAGAAAAAATTTAATGAAATCGCTGGAATTGAAGAAATAACAAAATTCGGGAAATATGAAAATGTGAATTTCCTACGGAAAAGTAAATTACAATAATGCGATTCTTCTTTGCCACATTTGCGGTGTAATCGAAAGAAACCGCGTAACTCGTAAAGTAAAAATTACATCTTACAGAAGAGGTGGACCGCCATAAATGTCACGTCACTCAAGCGATGAGCTACCGCTGGAAGAGAAAATTCGACACTGCTCCAATTTAACGTTCAAGCGTCCAATGGACTTTCAGGAACAATTTTAAAGGAAGACAGGGGATTTTAAAGTTTCGCCAACTACTGCGCATCAATTAATATATTAAACCCTTTACGCGATAACACTCGCATCGATGAACTTGAAGCTGTTTCCTAAATTACGCACGCTCGCGCACAAATAAATTACTTAAACTATGAATTTCAAATTACAAACAATTAATACGTACATCACGTATGTAAATAGAACCTTCGCAGATTGGTAATCCTTGGATCAGTAAATACGAAGCTGTTGCGGCCATTGAACACATAAACTATATACTTAAATAAATTACCAATTTATATATTAAACGAATAAACTGCATGTGCAAATTATTTATGTAGCGTGCGCAAACGTAAATATTGAACATGTCCGACTGGACTTGTTATTTTCAAGTGCACTTACGAGTTTATGGTTACCGTTATAGGTACGCGAATCGACGTGTCGGATGGTTAAAGAACTATTCGAGTTAATAACATTTCAGAACAGAAGATGTAGAAAACTCGTAAGCCTCGTGAGACACGCCCAGGGTGCGGATAATCCCATGATTCATTGTTTCGTTATATTAGCTATAGCTTCGAATAAGACAAACCGCGCTATAAATTTCAAATGCTGTGTCAAGTGCATTTTAACAACTATCGTTGTACAATATCAGAGTTAAGTGAACGTTTTCAGATTCTTTATTGTGTAATTCTTAAAACCATAAAGGTACATCCATTGAAAATAATTGTACACAGTTATTTATTTAAGAATATATTATTTTCGTTAGGTAACGCATATTAGCCGCTTCTGTGCTCGCTAGGTTTATAGTTAACGAGCGGTTAGCTAATTGTAAGATGAAACGTCTCCGCATATCGAGCAATTTATCGCTGCTGAAACGATCCTTCTACACTCTTTTGTTACATGCCTTATGTACTAGACTTCGCTGTTCCATAAAATTTTTAAGAGTTATCATTTCCTTATGAAACTTGAGTCGAGGTTATTAAAAATAATTTAATTTTGATTTTCTAGAAAATAAAAGACGCGTATAAGAGCGACCTCGAGTTTTAAGTATATTATTTAGATTTATTTATTACCAGTCTTTGCTTATTTTCCCATTTTGATATTTAACACTGAACCTATCGAGCATTAAAAGTGACTGGTGTATAATGACATAAGAATGCCAAGATTTAATTTATTGGAATTATTAGCGATTGTGAGAGTATTCTTGAAGAAAGAGATCTTTTACATCGATTCCTATGAAGGCAATTTTATAACTGCAATAAATGTAAAATAAAAAATCTGAGAAGGGTCATTTGACCTTCTGTGGTAGATTAGTGTAAAAGATTATTAGCTATTATTAAAGTATAATTGAACAAAGAAATCTTTTAAATCGCTGCCTATGAAGGTAATTTTATAACTGCAATAAATGTAAAATAAAAAATCTGAGAAGAGTCATTTGACGCTCTGTAATAGATTTAGTGTAAAAGACTATTAGCAATTATTAAAGTATAATTGAGCAAAGAGATCTTTTAAATCGATACTTATAAAGGTAATTTTATAACTGCAATAATTGTAAAATAAAAAATCTGAAAGGATCGCTTGACCTTTTGTGGTAGATTTAGTGTTAAAGATCCTAATATTGTTTCGCGAAGCATGTTATTTAAAATAATACTTCTTCATCAGAATAATAATGTACTTCGAAGCGGACAGTTAAATTGATGGTACAGTTCAAGACAAGATGGTTTTACATTACGGAATCAATTAAAACAGCCGTGAAATTTTTAAAACATTCTATATTGATTTTATCATGCAAGAAAAAACGTAGGTAAAGTTTGTTTTTCTGAAATTCTATCTAGCGCGATAGGGAATCTGGTGTGTTTGCGAAATAAACATTACGAAACAGTTTCCAATGGGGGTTTCAGTTTTTCCCCAAATTTTACCTCTTTGTAGAAGTTAAAGTTTTAATTAGTGCGGTACAAAACTACTCGCTTACAAAACCTCTGGAAAAATGTAGAAAATGGAATAAAAGTTAGAGTTTTGTTCAATTTGTGCGTGATAAGCAGTTTAAGGTACTTATTTTCACGAATATGGTTGCTCATTTTGTTCTCCACGTTTATGATAAATATAACTTTGCTGTTAGACACACAACGGCATTACTTTATACAATTATTTCTTTTACAAATCTGGCACTAAATCATTTTTTCCCAGCACTGATTCTAAATAGAAAATAAATCTCAAGTATTTGGAAAAAACTGATATAATTACCAGACAATAGATTTAACGTATGCAATTTACAATAACAATTGCCAGACCTACAAACAACTAGGATTATCAGAAAAACCTAGCAGTATTCTCCCAGAATTTTCGAATTATTTAAAATATTTCATGAAGAAACAATATCATCTAGTTTCTGTTTCTTATAACTTTTTTCTTCATTGCTGAGTACCTTTAAAAAATTCTAAAAAATTCATAAACAATGCTCATAACTACACATTAATATAAATGACGTCGCTCTTAAACTTCGATATGAAATTTGGATTTTTTAAATTTTTTCAACTTAAAAATCCGAATCAATTGCATTATATGTATCAAGGTGAATACCGACGTCTGTTCAATTTGTTTAAAAGTTTCGCATGTGCCTGAACACAGAGAGCAACTCATTTTCCCATTTTAATACATATAAAACCTTTCGGATCGAGATATAGGATAGAAATTATACACAATACATTTTTCCTTTATGCCCCATCGAATGGTTCATAGGCCGTTTAATTCGTTCCAATGGCAGTTTTCATTGTCTCATTCAGCTGTGCTGGTTGAACGATATTTTTCGAGATTACTCAACATCTCAAAAAAAAGGTTCATACTCGCAAAACAATAAAATTGCTTTAACCCTTTGAGTACATTTGATGAGTGAGATTTGTCATCTACTTATTTGGGCGAAATTACTCGTCATCTGAATTTAAGAAGCAGGCGTTAATGTGTACGGCACCCCCGCCAGTGGGCGTTGATCGCAAACAATTGCCTGACGTTTGTTTATGAAAAATTTCGTTTAGAAATCGCTGAAGAATGATTGGCGCAAGTGGTCCTGCCAAATTATAATATCCGTGGGCGTCTTACAAGTAGCAATGCGCCACATTGTTTTATAGCGAAAAATTGGGCACATTTTCCGGAGAATATTTCGGCAACAGAATTAAAGAAACACCCTACAAAACGGTGTCACGTATGTTATAAACGTAAAATAAGAAAAGAAACCACTTGGCAATGCAAACAATGCCAGGTACCTTTGCATTTACCGACATGTTTTGAAAAATACCACACGGAACAAAATTATTAGACTTTAAGTTGGTTCTTGTTCTATATAAATATTTCAATTTTATTTCATTTACATATTTATTTATATTTTGTAACTAAAATGCTGTTTCAAAAATATATTTATATCACCAATATAAGTATATTCCAAATAAAATGTATTACTTTTACATATTAATTCATATAGCGACAAATGAAATAATTAAAAAAATTTAATCCGTCCAATGGACATACAAATCTTTAAATAATTCAGTACTCAAAGGGTTAAGGCGATGCATTCGGAGGCACGCGTCCGCAAAGAGTTGGTACAGACAATGTTTATTTTCCACAAAAATGCACCGCCTAGTCATTAGATTTTGAAATCCGCCTAATGAAATTTATGCCGCATGCGTGGACTTTCGCGACTGCTTGTACAGCGAAGAACAATTCTCCTCGACCTGCATGCCTCGATACACGACTTATTACGAGCCGGGATGGTGTAAACGTGTAACGTGACTGATAATGAAGAGCCGAGCAAGGCAAATGGAATTCGAATTAAGTGAAATACGAATTACACAGACTCGTCATTGTCGTCGGGGTACGTTCACCGGGAACGGTGTATACATATATACATATATGTGTATAGTTGTATCGTTATCACGAATGTAAAGCCTGGTCGCTTTATCGACTTCGAAACAACTGTAAGGTTCAGCTTCGTCGCTAATGATTCACACAGCCCGACAACGTCTTTCCCGTATCTGCGTGCGTTAATTAGCGAGCGGCGAGCTGAATGCAGATGGAAAGATAGACGCCTTATATTGGGAAGCCTGGGTGGTTTTATCGCAAGGATAAGTCTCAGCTGTTATTTACATTCGTGCCGCGACATTATGACCTCGCGTTTACGTCGAGGCTCTTATTTCACCGGTTTATGGTCACGGCTGCTTAGCTTATTGGACACGGTGGCGCTTATACAAATCGCGCAGCTTGGCTTCGCGCCGTCTGTCCCCGTCGAATTTGAATGATAAAAGGCCGAGGGACCACGTGAAAATTGCAGGGGTGTGGAGCGTACCCGAAATTTCGGGTTCGGATCGAGTCGGGAAAGGGTTGGCCAGATAAGGTGATCAAATGTGCCCCCAAACCGAATTGATCTTTTCTCCTACCGATCGATAGGACGCCCAAGGGAAACTACCCGTGGCAAGTTTCAAGTCGATACCCCTATCACAAGGATAATTACGGGACGAGCAATGTTTAAGCTTTTACACGTGACGAAGATTTCGAACGAATATGTTTGTTGACCATTTCCTGCGAAGAAAAATAAAATCTAAGGAATGCAAACTTCTTTCTTCTTCGAGGAAATTATGAACGATAGAAAGATTCGATTCATTGGATGTCTAAAATAAATTGTAGTGTAGAGGATTCATGAGTTGTACTCGACTTCGTCTGTTTATCTAGTAACACACATGATTATGAATTTTTTTATTATATCGCCGATTCGTATAGAGTTCTAGAACTATGTTTATATTGTTATACTAGTTGTGTCATACTATGGTTATTAACACGTTGAAGACTGGGCGAATTTTTCGGTGCTTCAGTCAAGATTCAGCGTTATTAAAGAGAATTATTAGTTACTGGATAATGAAGTTCTCAGCTCATAGTATAATCTGGTTAATTTCGGTCTTAATAAATTGATGTGCCATGCTCGTAATTTAATGATCGTTATTCTTAAAGAACGCAATGGTGTCGATCATCGGCGATCACCATGGCATTTAACGCGTCAATGTGTACTTCTTTCAGATTTTTCAGATTAAGAGTACAGGATTACCAGAATTAGGAAGAAATTAGAAAGATTTCAAAAAATTAGGAAGAATTTATTCAATATTCTTTAATTTTATTTGTGTGGGTGTTTCTTTTTCTTTCTGTAGATATATCCAATATTAAAAACACGTATATTCATTGAAACGAGGCACATAATTAAAAATTCGTTTAAAAATTGTAGAATTTTGAAACACGCGTTAAATTCATATACACATAAGTGTCTCCATAACTTCAATTAGGACAGGTGGTAAGGTGTCCGACTACCTTTTGATTCACACTTTATTTTTACAAATTAGTTGCAGAACATCAGCGCTATACACTTTACTGGGGAGTGGGTCGCGATTCCAAAAGTTCGCAATGTTCTGGTATTTGAAGTTGTAATCAGATGAAGTCAAGTATGAAGATCCCAAAAATTTGTAATCCCACGAGTACACGCTTTTTCACGGTCGTTCCGTATAGTTTTACAATTTAACTTTAAGGATATTTAGCTGAACTTTTCAAACTTTCCCAAATGACCCAAATACGATTTTGAGTATCTTAAAATGTGGGTTAGGGAATTCCTTAACACTAAACCTACCAAGCACCAAAATTAGCTGGTATATATTGCCATTTTAAAAAGTCAATGTGACCTTCGCTTGATAAAATCTGTCAGAAACAATAAATAGCTATCATTTCTTCCATCCGTTACTTTATAAATAATATAGAATAAATGTAGATATAAATAATTAAATCTTTTAACACTAGAACTACCGAACAATAAATCCAACGATATACATTGTTTTATAATAATAACGCGACTGCATCTATTAAAATTTCATACAATTCTTATTGTAAGGTATGCGTCATTAACACTTTGGCTGCCACTTCAACCACACAAGGGTGATGCAATTATTTCTGCGATTTTTAAATGAATTTTCACGTTAATATATTCATTACATCCAATCTGATGGTGGTCCAGGAAATGCAAGAAGGTTGGAGAACTACTCAGTGTCACTACTCAGTGAACTACTTTATGCAATTTTTGCGGCTGCTGATTTGGCAGTCAATGTGTTAAAGAAGTACATCCGAAAATTTCTTATGAAAACATTTCTATAATTTCAATAATTGCGAAAGAAAAAATTAGGGACCAGTCAAAATGACTGGTATGGTAGTTCTAGTGTTAATCTACGTAAAGAAAACTTTAAGTGGTCGGTACCTGGGAACTTCCCCTAAATACCCGAACTTTAAAAAACTTTCAGGATCCAACTCGACTCGCGGTCCAGGCACTCGTATACCAGAAAATTGTAAATTACGCAGGGATTACGATTGGCAACCGGCCGCCGGGGATTTATGGCCGCGTTTGATACATTTCCGCGGTCGCCACCCGGGCCCTATTAGTTTCTAAATTTTCATTCGATCGCGTCGCAATGCATTAAACGCCGCTCACCCGTCAAAGATTAATATCGAATTTATGAAGGCCTCGCGAAGAATTTGAAAAGTTTACGGTTCGCTTTTACGAGCCGCGGCCATGAAAAACAGTGTTTAACGCTAGGCTATTAATGAAATTGCGAACTCGTATAATTCACCGAGCTTACGGTCCTGTGGCTGATCGATAAACCGGCTGGCAAAAGAGCAAATTAAAATGCGGGAAGTCTAGGAATTAGCGGGTTAAGGGTGATTATCTGCAGAGCGTTCGCAGTTCTGCGGCCCGTATAGAGCTTTTATGTAAGTAATAGGTGGACGAAAAAAAATTTCCCTTTCCCCAACGTCGTTACTTTTTATGAAGAATGTTACTCCGGTTAAATTAATTCTCGCGGTTTACATTACGTTTCGAAGTATTAAAGTGTTTCGGTTCTGCTTAAACGTCACTGAATTTATACTCTAAACGAGCCGATAGGGAATTTCTGCGACGCGGCTTTCAATTCTGTAACTCGCCGCTGTATAATTACTGCTAAATTATTGGAAAGTCTCGTTATTATATCTTTTGCGTAGCTCAATTAAAATATACACGTGGACAGAAATTCTCTAAGTTCTCTAAGCTCGCAGTAATATTCGGATCAGCTTTAAACAAATTATCTCTTTTAACACTTAGTGCTCCAATGGCGCCTCTAAAAATTCTGTTATTATTATTGGGTTGTCCGGAAAGTTCGTGCCGATTCATTTTTATTTTTAATAAATACATACCAAAACGAACCGATAAATAATCGATTCCCGATGAGCAAATCGGCACGAACATTCTGTATAATTGAATATTTGAAACAACTTTTCCATTGCTCTGTTTGCATTTAAAGAGTCGGTAAAAATTGAGATGTTGCGAATTCATGAATTATTTTACGTCAAAAAATGTTTCGATTTTGGAATTAAAATTGCTTGGAGTGCTAAGAGTTAAGATTAGATCGTACGACTTGGATTTTTAGCAATTTTTAGAGCAATTAATAGAAAGATTGGAAGTAACTACGATTCATAGGATTTGTGGGGAAAATATTAAACGTTATTTTTTACAAATTTTCTGTGTGAATTTATGTTAAACTGTTTGAAAATGCGTGTTGTAGATCTGGATTAATTACATTCTAATGCATAATTTGAAAGTTTTGTCAAAATTGGTTAACTTTAGAATGAGCTACGGTCCAGTTGAGTTCTCGAAATTTCGGAGCAAGTTTCATTGGGTGTATCACAGTTCGTTTCGAAACGCAGTTCTCTGAATTTCGGGACTTCCAATCCGACCGTAACAACTTTTGACGTGTCCAAATATCGGGTACTCGAAATTTTCGGATTCTCCCACACTTACGCTTTCGAGAACTCGACCCGACCTGACCCGAGTATCGAGTACCTGTTATTTTCCGGTTATCCCTCACCACTATTGAAAACCAACATTACTTTTATAAATGTATGGTAAACAGCAAAAGTCAGATACTTCTTATCACTAGCTTTATGAATTCTGTCAAAATAACGAGTCAATTTCGAGAAAATTTCTTTGACTACACAAAGTATCCTACTTAAATTTAATTAAGACAAGTATCTCCGAAAATGTTTTATACAAAAATTAAACGGTACTAGGCGACACACTCCAGTGGAGGTATGTAGGTATTTCTTTTTTGACAAAGGTCAACTTTGAATTTTAATTAGAGTTGGTTATTTTTTAATACACCATTCGTAATAATACGCCTTTTTCCTCACATAAATGTACCATTTTGAGTTTAATATCAAATACTAGTGTTAATGCCGTGCAGGTGTAAGCACTTACCTTTCTAAAATTGATACTCAAAAATGCGACCTTCGGTCTGAATGCATAGATTACAATATCTTCTAACCTAATGATTTTTCCTATAAGTGATTTAGTACTTTTATGTAGGGAATAACGAGCAACATCGAAGAATGTATTAAAAAATAATATAATATATTATATCTTAGATCCGCCATCAATTATTTATCAATTATTTAGTATATCAATATTTAAATATATTGGTATACGATTCCACGTAAAAAACACAGTTGACCTTCATATGACCTCTGCGCAGTCACATAGAAAAAGAACCACAAATGTATCGCAAAGTGTGCCTTCTCCTACCGTTTTCTACTATTTGAAACATTTTCTAGTATCATCAACAGTTTCCGAAATATTCGACTGGGTCAATTTAACCAAGACTCCCTGTATATTGTTAAAAATTGTTATTGTCTTATTTCTCCGAAGTATTCTAAAGTAGCAGCATGCAGTGCTTTGCGCACCAAGTGTTAAAAGGGTCCCAGCTTCGAAACGGCTCCCCAATTTGCCAAGTATCCCTACAGATTTATAGTTATAGTCCTCGAAACTGATCGTAACACGCATCGCAAAACAAGAGGTTGAAGCATCCGTTACATTGTCGCAGTTTGAAATACTTTAACCTTTTTGGCAATTAAATTTGGACGTCGTATAAATGCAGTATAATAAAATGCGTTAAAGGGGAGTAATATTTAAACGGAGGAAATGGTTTAATTTGTTTGGAATATTTATTAGCCGGCGATAAAGACGACCGGTGCCGGTATTAAAGTTTATAACGGCGATCGGCGTCGAATCTCATATTTTTCAATGCGTTTCGAGGCACTTTGTGCGCAACGGTTTTTCTCTGTGGATACTCGCATACTCGCACGCAAATGACCGCGGCGCAAGAAAAAGGCAATAAAAATGCCCGTTCTCTCTCAGAGCACGGTGGTCCGGCCGTCACTTGCTCCTTTTTACCCTACCACGGCGCGATACATGCGAACGCGTGTGCGAGCCGTGTGCACGCGTGGAAGATTTTCAGAGACCGCGAACGCGCATCGACCTCCGTCAAAATGATACTTACCACCTCCGGGGCTCTCTCGGATGCATACTTTCGTATTTATTGGTTCAATCCGGAAGGTCCGATTTGTACGGCGCCTTGGCCGCGTATCTGGCCAATCAACATTCCAGGCATAGGGACCACGTAGCCAATTACGGTATCCGCGATACAATCAGCACCACTATGCGCCTATTTATTTGTTCAGCTGCTCGTTTATGGCGCAAAGAGTAAACACGTCGTGAATATTGCATCGGGTAACATTTCCGAAGAAAGAAAAAAGAAATTTCTTTCGCGAAAGAGATCACAGTTATCTGGCGGGCGGGAACGTCTCCACGGGTTTTAAACGGTACCGGAATATCTTACGGCGAATAAATAAAAGGGAAAAGGTTCCAGAAACGCCGGACCCCGCAAACGCATTATTAAAAAGTCGCAAGAAAAATACGAACGCTGGCGATGTTCGCTAATTAAGGTCATTGGAAGTTCGCCCTGCGGAGTTCTCTTAATGCATTCAAATGCAAGAGATCAAGAAGGAATTCCCGCTGTAATAGATTCGGTTTTTTAATGTCGCCTAACTCGGTGCTCCTCTTTTTGCGGAGATATTTTTCGAAGGAAACTTCGAACACTCCTGTAGCCGCACACGTTAGACCGCAGCCGAGACACGTTTCCCTTGCTTGCACAGCCGATGGCTCTCGAATCTATTGTTGTTTTAGATGCGTCTGCAATTTCAGATTTTTTTAGAGGTTTTCGAACGACCATTTCAATCTTCTCAAATTATTAATTGAAATAACAGTGGAGTTATTTGTAAAAATTCTTCAGGAATTCATACTTATTTAGGTCGACGTTTATTCACATTAGAAGCACAGTTCTTGAATTATAGTAACTCGAAATACAGTACGAAAACACTCGAGGACGAGTTACAACGTCTCGTTTTATCAAGAAAAGACAAAATTTATTCCATTTATGCTGGTGGATCTCGCAATTTGACCAACACGTAACGACTATTAATCGAAATAACAGTGAAGTTATTTGTAAAAATTCGTCAGGAATTCATACTTATGTAGTTCGACTTTGGTTCACATTGGAATCACAGTTCTTGAATTATAATTCGAAATACAGTACGAAAACACTCGAGGACGAGTTACGACGATTCTTTTTTCAAGAAAACAAAAAATTTATTCCATTTATGCTAGCGGATCTCGCAATTTGACCAACGCGTAACGATATTTACTCGCTTGGCTAGTTCCGAGGAGGTTCTACCCAGTGGCACGGATAAAATGTTGGCATTACAGTAGACATATTTTCGATAGTTACGGTGAGAATCGGAAATTTCGCTAACGATTAAAATTAATAAGAACAAAAGAGAATTTGCTCGTTATTCGCAGCCGAAAATTCGAAGGTGTTTATTCCGGGATCTGTCTAGTTTATATCGTGATTGCGAAAGCAAACTGCGACACACGGTGGAATGTTTGAGGACCGAAGAGGAGAGTCCGCGGTCCGACGCGGATTTTTAACGTGCACTGTCCACCCCTGCAGCAAGGAAGAGAAAACAGCCAGAGGCGGCCGCCAACGTTGTTTAGTTATAATTTTTGGCGAAGGTTGTCCGCCAGACTTTAAAAACACCACACAGCTTGAAAACAGTCCAGGGCAGCGCTCTAAATGCTCACTTGAACGCTCGGTATATCCTGGCTTTGGTTCTTTCAATAAAACAGCCGTTTTGTACCTCCCACGTGGGTGTCTTGCGGCTCCAATTCTTCGTGACAATTTATAGCCACACGCATACGCGCACCGACTCCGAAACGTTACATACTAAACATCATGACCAGACTGTGGATAGTCGTATAAATTCATAAGTTTGCGCATTAATTTATTTCAAAGGGAATCTGGCGAGTCATCTTTCATATACCGAGCATTTTATCGTATTTTGATTAACCCCTTGCCGTGTAATATCGGACTCGCGATGAAGATTTTATATAGGGAATGTCTTACCCGATTTTTGTATCTTGATTGTTTCGCTGTTATTCCTCAGCGAAAAAAGTTTCGGGAGAAGTTTCAATGGCATTATGTAAGGCACATTTTTGTGTTACGGAAACTTAACGCACAAACGGATTACCGTTATCCGATTTCTCCCAAATTTTACACATACAATCTTCTCGTAAAGTTTCACAATTCAATGGAGAAAAATCTGAAAATATCGCGCAGAGAATCCTCATTATTATTCATCTAAGCCTTTTACTTAAAAATATTTAATATGTTCTGTACTAACAAGGGAACATATTGAGATGAAAAAATCCGATTTTGATGAAACTAATGGGAGCCTGTAGCTGTATTGTTTCAACAAAAAACTTTTGTTAAAATTTTTTTGCGCGACTACATTTCCCATTGAAAAATACACAATTTAAAAAAAATTCAAATTTTTTCGACCTCTGGTTTCCGAGATATTTCGAAAATACCCCAACTTTGAGGGCTGTTTTCACCCCTTCAAAGTGGATGGATGCCAATAAAAAAAACACGGGTCAAATATTTTTTAAAGAGCTATAAGCTCCCATAAGTTTCATCAAAATCGGATTTTCGCATCTGAATATGTTCCCCTGTAAGCCATTTTTACTTGACTTTGCGTACGGTCCATTCATCGATTCAACTAAAAATTGATATATTATTACAAACTTATTTGCTTTGTTTTATACTATATTTTCTTTTGATCTGAGCTTCAGTCATAAACTTATTATAAAATATATCTTTTCAGCGCATAAATATGTCTTCGTGTGCGACCGGTGGTTCACGAACAATCGTGTCCGGACAATCAAGGCTTAATATAATCGTGCAAGAGTGTAGAATATTGATGAAGAATTGCTAATAGTTGCGTTTGAATTCTGGTTTGGCAATAAAGTCGTAGACGCGCGTCCTACCCCGATAAAATAACAGAAAGGGAGGAATGTGAAGTTTTACTGTTCCTTCTGTCGGATTTTAAGCTGGAAAAGGTTTCGAAGGGAAAGTAAGGGTAAACGGATAGGGTAGGGGTTAGGGTGAGCTGTTACAGTGTGTGTATCAGAATACGCTGATGTAGGGTTCGTGTGATGCGAAGCTCAGGTATCATAGGGTTTAGCGAACACTGGTTAAAAATACATGTAAGAGATTGGTAAATTGCAATTTAAATATCCATCGTTTTCCATGGATATGCTATTTGTTTGCTCGTCGATGAAACTTCATTTGTTGTTGAAATTTTAAACGAATTGTAACCATCGAATTTTAAACTAACCTCCAATATTTGAAAAGTTTTCGTTTTTTTTGAATATTGAAATTTTGATGGGATACGCGTAGACTTTTATCACTGCGAAGCGTGTAACGACTAAACGGATATCTTTTCAAGATGTTAAAATTGATTTACCACAGAAAAATATATTTCGAGTGCCGAAAACTGCAACTTCGAATCAATTAAAAAGAAAAGTTAAACTTGTTTGAGGTGCAGCGCAGTCGGCAGTAATAAATAAAATGGAATCGGTTTTCCTGAAGTTTTCATTATTATTTTTGTACAAATATACGGAATGAATATTTTTTTAACGTACGCGGGTTTTAATTTTACATATTTTTTTGGATCTGCAAACTCCATTTATGCGGTTTTCACTCGCGTAAAAAGAACCACGCGAAACGAATATTCTACGTAAATCGAGGAGCAAGTCTACTGCCGGATTGTCGAATAATTTCTCGTCATTACATTTCGTAATGATCATCTCGCTATGATCTTCTAATATCATCTCGACATCTCGACACGAACAGTTTAGCATTCCAATATTTACTTTGTTTCAAATTTTGAGCATTAATCAAATTGCTATTGCTATTGCAATTATATTAATTATGTCATCGTATCAATTGGGAGTTAATTTTGCTAAAATACTTTTGCCAGCACCGAGTACATTTTAATCGATTTTCTTCAGAGAAAAAGTGACGATCACTTAAAAAATTATACACTGACAAATTCTAAAAATTCTGTGACTTTGTTTTCTGCATAAGGATTATAAATTATAATTTTCGTAATTCGCTCAGAAATTGTGGAACCTCTGGGGAATAAAAATAAGCATGTCCAACGGTCAAGCTCGTGCAGCGATCGTCACGAAAATGGTTTATAAAGTCTCGGATAAGAAGTGCACCCTATTGGTTGTTCTTTACCATACATCGACGTATTACTACCTTTTCCATTCTCTTCAAAATGCTTTGATCGAAATTTCCTTTCCTTTTACAGTGTCTCGGAAATACAAAACTGATTTCGAAATTGGTTCGAACCTCTAATCGTCGAAGTAAGATCTGCCAAAGCGCTGTTCTCGTCGACGGTAATGGACGTTTAAAATATTTCGATATTGATTTGAGCCTCCAATGGTCGAAGTCTATTCTGTCAAAACGTTGCTCGTCGACTAGATAGCAAATAATAAAGAAAAGTTGTCTAATTTTAATTCATCTCAGAAATTTTGCATTTATTGCTTCTGAAATATGTATTAAATGGTACTGTGAAGTATTTTCACGAATCTTTACATTAGTTTTTTATAATAGGAACAAGGTGCTCTAATATAAGTCCCATATCTATTTTTTGTATATTTTATTCTTTTTATTTTGAAAATATTTCACGTAGTCAGGATTCCACTTTTTCCTACTCGAAGTTATTTAATTTTACAAGCACATGTTGGAATTATTAAAATTAATTAAACATATATGTACTTAAATATTCTATGTAGTAAATATTCTATAATATTTTTTATAAGTCAACCTTATGTGAAGTAATATCTTTAAATCTACAGACTTATCTGACTCGTTACAGATTTATATTGTAGTTATTTACATTAGTGTTAATTGTATTCTAATATATACAAAATTTGTTAATTACGTGGTAGCCAATTGTAAGTCTACTGGTCACAAATGACTTGGCTGTTAATGTAACCACGTTCAAATAAATTATAAATAAATAAATGAAAATTTGATGATTCTTGTAACACTTCCACTAATGGACTAAGCGCTTCTAAGGATTTCGAAAAAAAAGGAAATCTTCGATCCGTAAGAAATCGCAGGAACCGGTTAGGCGACCGGTAATGTTTTTGCTTATCTTCATTTTTGATCCCATAAATATGTGCCCGGCGCAAACATTGTGCCCCATGCGATGGTGGTTTTGGTCGATCCCAATCATGCTTAGTAAGTGATCGATCAGGTGAGTTTCTGATATTCTAGGGGAGAGGGAGTTGTGCAGCGACTAAGTTCTTCGTGTAGTACAACTACACGCAGACCGGCGGTAATAGCGTTTAAATATTTGAACGAATGTTCAATCGATATCCCTTAGCCATACCCGTCCCGCGTTCTTTCTGAACCGCTGGTTCTCTTCTCCGTTCCTTTCCAACTCGTTCTATCTTGCAGGCGGCTGGTCGAGCACGTTTCAATGAAATATCAAACGCGGCGAATGAGATTCTCTTATTCTGGAAGCAGAATGGTACCTCGGAGGAAGCATGGGACAGAAAACGTTATACATTATACGACGACAACACTCTGTAATTGATCGAAAATAGCCGACGAAATCGACTTACTGTGATAATGAACTTGGCTCTCCGTTGAGAACCTATTTTCCATACGGAGAAACTTGACCCTGCGATAAAATAATTTTTCATCCTGTCCCTTTTTATACTTTAGCACTAAACTTACAGATTACTAAAATTGGTTAATGTATATTATTTTATGCGAACGTTCAAA
>CM052097.1:8531461-8560729 GCA_028453745.1 Agapostemon virescens
TACAGACATATGGTAGTGATGTAAAAATACTTTCAAATAACGTGGCAATTTTTAGTGATGCCATTCGAGGGTTAAAGGTCCTCGCAAAGTTTACAGAGCAGTAATGTTATCAATTTCTTAAATACTAACATAGTGATGTAAAAATTCTTTCATGTAACATTGCAATTTTTAGTAATGCCATTCCTGTTTACGTTGACGGGGCACTAATGTTAGCGCTTTCATAGATACAGACATATGGTAGTGATGTAAAAATTCTTTCAAATAACGTGGCAATTTTTAATGATACCATTCGAGTGTTAAAGGTTCTTACAGGGTTTACAGAGCAGTAATTGTGACTTAAAATTGAATTTATAAATTAATCATATTAAATTTCGAATATTTGTACATATAACAGCCCTGTAATTGATAAATGACATCTCTAGATTAAGACATTAATAAATAATAAAAATAAAAGTGACTACTTTCCTGTACTTCATAAAAATAACAAAAATGTATCTATTCAAAATTTTAATAACCTTTTTAAATAATACCAATAATAATAACAATGCCAAAAAGTATTTGGCCACTAAATTTCCCATTCTCAATGTTTAAATTGTGACAATTTAATTTAAAACAGATAGAACAATATAATTCGATTCATATTGTAACTCAAATCGACTAGGAAACTGAAGATGCTTGTGTGGTCCAAAATGTTACAACTTAAACTGTCTGTAAAAAGGTTTACAAATTTTTCTCGTGATTTAAACTACCATAGTAAATCTTGGTTTAAAATTTCTCTGGTGTATTTATCGAGCTTCGAATGTTAGCATTTTTGCAGTAATGTACAGTGCGTCGTGAAGAATTTATCCGATCAAGCATGTGAAATGCATAAATCCACATTCTGGAAATGAACTGCAAATATGATTTATCTTTTGTTTGAAAATTACGGAAATACGATGAAATTGATATTCCGAACAAACTTCAACTGTTAATGTAACTTTTGGAGGAGCAGTGCGATGACGGTATCACGTGTAACAGGAAAAATTGATACCGATCATGAATAACAGATTTAACGTACATGTATACGATTGTGCGGATACCAGAAATATATCTTGGGTAAGGAAATGATTGGTTCCGGTCAAATCCCCAAACTTTCTCACCACATAGGATTCCTCGGAAACCATGGTTACCCGTGTGCCTCGGATCAGGATGCGCATTGTTATTCTCAGGACAACATTTCCCACACTTTACCATAATAGCCAATTCTGGAATTCGTGTAGGAAAGCGGAAGCCAATGTTCCGAAATTTTAGAAAATCTTACAGCTGTCTGTACCGTTACAAAAACTAGTAGCTGAAACGAACTCTGTCGTGTACAGTCTCACACAATGACTCGATAAGATACTACAACTTACAATTGCTTTCTTTGAAAAAAAGCGATCTGAAATATTCCAAAATGATATATATTTGCATACACTAATATAAACTGAAATGTAAATTAATTCTTTCGAACGCATTATCCATGTAATATTAATTAATTCTCTCGGTTGTATCATTAATGAAAACAATCGAATTCATTTTTAATTGGTCAATCAAGTCTTACAATCGCAATCGAGTTTTAATTGATTCATTAATTATTTTTGGGTTTCCGCTGCAAGTGCGATGCCGGTTATTTTTGGTACGTCCGCAAAATGTGAATTGTGGACGATCGTCGTAAAGATAAATTTATTCTATTTCTGTCGATCTGCGATGACTCGATTGTGTGTTCTTATGCAGATTTAAAGTTATTCAGATAAATTGCAAGAAACAAATGTTGCAGAAAAATCCATTTCCTATTTTTATTTATTGTAATCGATAGAATATAATGTAACAACATTATTCAGTTTTTCTAACAATTTCATAATTTCGTAATTGATCAATCCATTTTTGTCACATACACATACCAATCAAACTAAGAAATCACACAAACAAATATAATTTTGTATTTTTTAAATAATTTTACAACTCAACAGACGGTATGCCCATTGTAAAAAGTTGACTGCGTAAAGAAAAAAAAGAAGATTCCTAGGTTTTGTGTTCTGTCGTTTTTTGGTACGTCAAATTATAATAGCTTATAAATGGCGACGCATATTAAAACAAAACTATTCAATGATAAAACTTAGTTTATTCAGCTGTTATTGTCTGCTATTAATCTATTCCACACTGTGCAATTCGATAGAGCATTTGAGGTACTGTATATTGTACAAACAGCAAAAAATTGAAAATTATTTGAAAAATTTTGAAATTGTGATTTTTCATTAACACTAAACCTAAGTCAAATGACCCTTTTCGGTTTCTTTACTTTACATTTGTTGAAATTACAAAATTGCCTTTACAGAAATCGATCGAATGGATTTCCTTATTCAATTATACATTCTAGGACAAATTGCACAAAACTTAAATGAATAAAATCTTGTCATTTTTATAAGACTACATACGAGGTCTACAATTATGAAACCAGAATTTACACATACGTACGCTAGTCATCAATATAGTTACCGTCGAACTGCGTCATTGATGTCATTTTCTTATTTTGATCTCCGATAGAGATTTTCAACTCACAACTATGCAAGTTTCATACGACAACATAGTTTTTAGTAGCATTGTTAAACATGTCGAATTTTGTACCTGGAAACTACAACTTGCGGACAACATTGATTTTTTGTTACCATTTGAAGAAAACTGCTGCGGAATCGCATCGAATGCATCTCGAAGTTTACGGTGAGCTTGTTGTTGGTAAATCAAAATACTTTGAGTGCTTTAAAAAAATTCTAAAAAAATTGTTTAAATTTAAAAAAGTTTGAAGACAGCTAGTTGCAAGCATTGTTGGACGAGAATGGCAAACGCAACAAAAATGGTATACTAGACAATTTTAATGCTCAGTAGTTTTAGTGTCAAAAGAGAAATCCCGGTCATGAAGATCATTTAATATTTACGATGATGTTTTACAAACCATGGCAGATGTACGTTAACATTTATTAACATTGCAAACATCTTCGGAATTTACCAAACTATAGGATTAGATCATGTAAATAACTAATTTTTAATTTATAAGAAAAAGTCGACGGAACTTGCCTTTACATCTAATTAGAATATCACGCAGTTCCCTATTTCAGAGAATGAAGGAATCGGTGGATCGAATTACCGAATCCGGATGTGAACCCGTATTTTTCGCTTGCCGGCCAACTGCTTTAACCAATTAAGCTATACATGGGTCGACGAAAGAATCGACTTGGGAGGCCTCCCGCCAGTCTTGTTCAGAGGAATTCTACCCCTTCCTACTTCTTTTGCCGATGTCTCGAATGCTGAAAGCACGCAGTCTTCGATGCCAGTAATAACAGAATTTGGCATTACGTGACTGGCTCTATTTTTATAAATTCAACTCGATTCGCCTGAAATTCATCTCCTGAGAAAACCGACGAATGCCTAAATTATTGCTCGGCCTAATCAAATGACAGTTTCGTTCTATACTCTTCGAAGATGTATTATTTGTCATAGAACTTCATGCATTTATAGTACACGCGAATTTTGAGGGAATCGTGTTACGTGAACTTGTGATAGAATTTGAACTAGATTATATAGTCTTTAATAGTGTGGTATTGAATAAACTGTAGGAACTATATCATAGTCTAGTTAATATTCTGTTTACTTCACTATAACAGTTTTTACGTTATCGTTGTCATATCATAATTTCAATATACGTAGTCTGCGTAACTTTTGTAATTATTTACAATAGGTACGGCTTCTTAGATTTCAATGACCTTGAAATATGTTGTCAAGGTCATTATTATAAACAACTTTTACCGATACATGTTACCGCCGTTCGGCCTTGGTTTGCGAAATATTCGTAAAAAACTGTTAGGATGATTTTAACAAACACTGCTTTTTCCCAAAGATCGAATTTATTGTTTATGGCGGGAGAAGGGCTCCATCCCTCTCCCTGTACCTCCTCTCCACGAAATGTAACCGAGACGTAATACCGACCTAACCAAAATTCAATTTTGATGATTTTCAAATCTGTGGCTTGAAGCGTAACGTTCAACAATTTTTCTGTATTCTGTAAAATTAAATAACTATTTAAGATTGGATTAAACGTTCTGGCATTTTTAAATGGCATGCGAAAAGGATTTTGAAAAAGTTACAGTTGGTATGAATTACATGATAAATGAAAAAGGAACTTTTAAAATATTTTTTATTTGAACTACGTACTAAAAATTCTAAAAATGCGTCTCATAGATTTATGATATTTATACACATGCAGAAAAATTCATTGAAATAAATCGACGTGCATACGGGCAACGTGCCATCGAAAATGGTGAAAACCGCAATTTTTTACGATTCTTGGTCAGTTTCTGCTTAAACTCCACAAATTCTTACATCTGTCTACGCATGCCGTTTTTCCCCGCGTCAATCAATTTCAATGAAATTTTCAGCATGTGTATCTGCAAAATGCATATTTTAAATTTTCATTACGAGTTGAAATAAAAATGTCTCCAAAAATGTCTTTTTCCATGTAATTTCGACATTATTTTTGCATACTATTTAATAAATCAATGTTTATAATTATTCTAGAAAAGTCAAGTCGTTTCGTTCAATTTATAGAAAGTTATTTAGAAAATTGTCCGACTATTATTTAAAAGATTTTGTACGTTACAAATGTTTGTAATTAAGAAGTTAGTAAAAATTGAAGAGTTGTCGTACGATTAACAGTAACAAATTTGATATACACGGAAGGAAATGAACCACGTGCAATGGAATTATTCTAGGACAGAAAGATGTCTCGAGTTAGGAATGTAAATTGTTCGGAGTGCAAAGGGTTAGATTTAAAGAGCGTCCAAATACTTTCGCGAGCCACTGTACATGTTACAGCTGCTCGATTTGGTTTCCTATATATTTACTTGATGAATACTGTTAGATGAAGGTAAGATTTATTGGTAAAGGGTGCAGGAACTGAGTGGGGAGTCCCTCTGTCGCCATGAAGGACAAATTCGGTCGTTGAGAAAAGGCGGAGTTTATTGTAGTCATCCCACTTGTGTTTTTTTGCGAATGACTGATAGACTAAGGCCGAGACAATATATTTCATTAACAATATATTTCAACGTCATTGAAATTGCACACGTCGCCCCTATTGTAAATACTTATCGTACTTTTTACTGCGATCAGTTCTAGGAAGTGATTACTAACCGCATCCATTGTTTTCATAAACGATAAAGTAGATAAAGTGATTTCATACTGATAAGAAATGCTGCTGATACTGTTAAAGTACCAGCCAGATATATTTGTAATTCACGTTTTCCTATAACATTGTATACGCGTTATGTTCAGTTACAGAGGCAACTACGCCGATTTCCATACGCAACAATAGCTGAATTTTGATTAACCAACGTTAACGTGCGGATTAAACGTTGAACAAATGATAGAAATTGAATTTACTGAAGTCCGTGCTCGTAATTTCGAAAATGCACCGAATACGCCGGTACAAATGTACGTTATGAAAGCGGGACGGAAGAATAAGAATCTTTCTCTAAGAGGAGTATGCGAAGAAGAACGGGCTGACTCTTTTGTCATCTCTATTATGTCCAAGTTATCAGCAAATTCACTTTTCTCAGAATTTCCGAGCCAGTCGATAGTGCATTCAACATTAACAGAAACTAATTAAATCGAGAAACGTGAAACATCCGTAGCAAATTGAAGTGTTCCGTGAAGTATATTTAATCTGACACAAAAAAAAAATCGTGAGTGTCAAATGCTCTCCGCGATTCAAGTTTCTATTTTAACCCTTTGAAGCAAGGAATATTAGAAAATAAAATTTCGAGATGGGTCAAAAAATATCCCACCGTGCATATTCGCGCATTAAAAAGGTGGGGCACTTTTAACACTAGAACTACCGAACAATAAATCCAACGATATACATTGCTTTGTAATAATAATGAGATTGCATTTATTAAAACTTCATATAGTTCTTATTGTAACATGCACGTTATTAAAGAAGTACATCCAAAAATTTCTGAAGAAAACATTTTTATAACTTCAATAATTGCAAAAGAAAAAACTAGGTACCAGTCAAAATGATTGGTTTGGTAGTTCTAGTGTTAATACCGTCGTGTCTGAAAGAGTTAACGAGAAATCACCAATTCGAAATTTTTCAAATCATTTTAAACAGGTTCTCGAAGTTACCGCGGCTTCGTCAAGCACAACCGCATAAGTTTCTGCTGCTTCCATAGCGCTGTTTCTTATTTGGCTTTCATACGATACACAATGTCTCGGGTGTGCTTTCGAATCGCGACAGCGTGGAATAGATTAATACCAGATGACAACAGCTTCCTGAACCAAGTTGTACAAAAAATATATACAAATTTAAAAATATTTATATAAATTTGAGGACATTCATACAAATCTATGAAAATATATACAAAAAGGACATTTGTACCATTCAACCAGTTGACTGGTGACTTCTTGCGAAAACGCAAATCAAGAGTTCGAGCCAGAGCATACTTTTTGTTCGTTTTATTTCGTCTTGACCTCAAAATATTCCATAAATATTGAAATTTACGAATACAATTTTAGTTATCGCTAAAATTACAATTTAACCCTCTATGGGCCTGTGTAACTTTCGGGTCACATTTTAATTTATCAACATTTTACCAAATAATTATAGCTTTTTTCATGAGATGGCGCATATATCTAAATTCTATAACGTTACCAAGACAACCAATATTAATATTTATGACCGCTGCTAAGCTCATCAACCTGAAATAATAAAATAAATGCTGTGCAAACTGTCTGCAGTAAAAGTAAGCGCAAACCATTTGATCCAATTGATATTATTTGTGCTTTTGTCAGTGATTGCCAATCTAAAAATAGTGCACATACTAGCTCTAGGTTCGTATATCAGTAACAACCTATTTGTTTGCATTTCAATTTTTAATTTGTTACTGTTTTTTTTTATAATACAGTTTTGTAACTTTGAGGGTACAGTGGGCTATTATGGCAGATTTCGGTACATTTAGGATAAAGCTTGTGCTTTCTCCTGTTTTCAGATTTATACATCATATACCCAAAATATCAATACAAAATCAGGTAGAAATAACAGAGGAATTAGAATTAGACGCATTAGCGGTAATAGATCCGATGATTCCTTATTAGATTCCGAGTCCGATGAAGATGTAATAGTATTTCCCCGACGACGGATAAATATCATTGACAGTGACGAAGAATTTAGTACTCGATCTTCGTCGGATGAGGAAGATGCAGGACCACAAAGAATTGTTTGGCAACCACTATCCTAGACGAATAATAATAGTTGTCATCGCCCTTGGAAAGGAGATTGCCCTAATGTCCCCGTAGCACCCCATTCTCCTGTGACCTATTTTCGAGAACTATTTGACAAGGAAATTATAAGCAATATAGTTGACTATACCAATATGTATGCACTGCAATGTGATCCAACAAAGAGATTTCAAAAATAAAATGTTTAACGTCAAGTGCAAACTGTTTTATGGAATTTCACGCTTAAGCTTTTATGCACAGAAGTGCAAACTTTATAGGCCGTTGTTACCTGAAAGTCATATAGTGAATATATTGCAATAAAATTGTTTAAACGAAACAATTTTTTTTTATTTGCATATATAGGTTTATAATTTCTAATTTTTCGTTCCCCCAATTTTTTTAGATTGGAAACACGAATTCGGTCCTTAGAGGGTTAAATAGCTAACGGTAACGAAATTTTTCGCATGACGAGTATACTGGTTACGACATAAAATACTGCCGATTCTTCATGACGAGTATACTCGTCAAACACAGCTAAATGGTTGATACAGTTATTTTATACTCTCGAAGCCAGCGCAAGTTTTGTATCAATTTGCGTCGCCATCTATTAGCTACAAGCTTCGAAAGTTGTCATAACAAAAAACGCTAGCACTTTCGTACGTACGTAACGGAAGCGGTGAGAATTTTTCGCGCTCCAAGAGGAATCCTTTTCCACCAAACAAGCTACTCTAATGGTTATAAACGGGTGTGTCGCGTTCACACGGTCATACCGTCCCCCGCCATTAAGAGTGGTTTTTCGATTTTCAAGATAGGGCAGCTAGGCGTAACGTTGAAGAGGGACAGGGACAGCTGTGGGCTGACCCTTCGTTAAGCCTCTTCGACCACCGATCATACCCCAATCCAGAAATCCTTGTTCCGAAGAAATCCGTCCTCTACTGTGTGCGTCCTTTCTCCGGTCGGCCCTTCCCCTTTTCTCGGCATTAAACCACGAAGCTTTTTAGCTTCGTCGGCCTTAACCCCTCGGTAACGAGACTATGCTTTTGTTTCACGTTGGATTGGAGCTTCGCAGTGCCTCACCCTCTCGACCGATCGATTGGTCACAGCTGATAAGTGTGCCAGACTCGCCGACGATTTTATCGGTATTCAGTGCGTGACGCTACTGATATACTGGGATTGATAATGCTGCCGACCACTGCACGGTGAAATCACTTAAGGTCACCTTTCTTTCATACTCGCCATGCACGCCGTACCGCGGGCTGCACCTACCGATTCAAATCTTCGCCGGCGCTGATGTTTTTAATGTGCCAAGAGCACCGACTCCACTGCAGCGAGTCTATCCGCTGGAAAATGCCTGGATCAAAGTGTCTGTTTCGCACGGAATGAACGGAATATTTTAGAAACGTATCGTTCGTTCGAATACTTTGAGCCTCCTTTTTGTAGCTGGAATACATTTGTAATTTGCACTGTGATCTAAACTGATCACGGAATTAATGTGTCAGCCGTATCTTTGGTCTAACCGGAATTTTCTAAATTCAAACGTTGTACGTTTCTTTTAAATTTATGCAATATTCTATTCCTCTGCTGTTTGCATTCAAGCATTTATGTAAATTTGTAAACTGTCTGTTTTACTCTTAGCTAGGAGGATGTTTTACGGGTACGTAAACCTTCATACAGGAACGCGTAACTGGAGCGACTCTATGTAAAAAGCTGTTAAGCTATTTATGCCCGAAAGCCATTAGTTTGGGACACGTTACAGTTTCAATGGTACTGGTAATAATAAATGGTGTTTGATGGAGAGGTAAGGCAACGATGAACCAATTTTATTCGACTGTTTCTTGTTTAAACCTGCATCGAACACTTTTACGAATTATTCATTTCACGATCATTCATTTTCGACTGCCTTTTGTTGAAACAGCAAAGATTTTATTACTTATTTAATCGCAAAAGTGGGGGTCGTATACGACCCACGCGGCCTGAATGGAAAGTCTTTAAGAAAGTCTGGCATGGAACGTGTTAATTGATCCGCGAGTTGTCACGTTTCTTCAAACGTTCTGGGTGGTTTTCCACGTTTTTTGTTTCTTACGTCAAAATTGCCACTTTTGAATTTTTTTAACCACTCTAAGCACTGTGATTCACCAAAAGCACGCTCACCGTAAGCTTCGGCAAGCATTCGATGCGATTCTGCAGCTGTTTTCTTCAAATGGTAAGAGAAAATAAATGCTGTCCGCAAATCGTAGTTTCCAAGCACAAAATTCGACACGATCAACGCTATTAAAAACTATGCTGTTGTATGAAACTTGTATGGTTGTGAGTTGAAGATCTATATCAGATGTCGAAACAAGAAGATGGTGTAAATAACGCGATTTGACGGTAAGTGCATTGGCACGAATTAGCGCCACGTATGGACAAATTCCGGTTTCATATTTGCAGACTTGGTATACTAATGCTGATCATTCTTAAACAACGTAATGGTGCCAGTCACCGGCGATCATCGTGCCGTTCAGCGTATCAAAGTGTTACGCAATTTACCCGGCTCTCAGAGTTTTAGAACAAACGTTCGCGCGGTGAATACGTCGAGTATGTGATCGCGATAACGGAACAGCGAGTCAACTAATTAAACACGGTTGTCATTAGAGTGATACTTAATCGAGAAAATCGAGTGGAGCGAAGTACGGATACACACACACACACGCGCGCGCGCGCGCGCATACACATGTATGTATAAAAATTTTTTTTGTATGATTCTCGGTTCATGCACATGCAGCTGCAGTTAAGTAGAAGCATTACCGTGCACACAGTATTCCCCTGTCGGGTCGGAAGGGTTGGCACGCAACGCATGCAGCGCTATCTAGGAAACATTAAGGACTCGCCGGGTTGTATTACGGTTGCTGGGTAATAAACATGTTTAATTGCAACGCTAATGGTTAAGGCGGGGGTGCAGCCTGTCTCGTGTCCCTGCAACAGTCTAAACCCATTGCGTCGGCTTTGCTTTCCGAGCAGAATGCCATCGTTACCGTTGAAAGGAAAGGAGGAGGGACATCGGCAATCGATCGCGATGGAAAATACGATCAAATCGATCGAAGGGAACGTTGTGTTGTGCGTTCCTGTTCTAAAAGCTTTACCAGCACGATATTTCGCCGGTGATCAGAGGTTACGGCTCGTCGAGTGTCTCCATTTATGTAACGTTCCCCGAGATCAGAAGTCCCCTGTAACGATGGCAATAATTGTTCCCGGGCGAAACTACCGTCAACTTGCTGGACCGTTGGAAATGAAGAACCGTTCGAAACCCACCTTGTTGCCGCTATTATCGAATCGACAACGCTCTCTATCTTCCAACCTCCGTTTCCGTTCTTTACTTTCACTAGACGCGTCGGCTACCTGCCGTCACACACGCGCGATCATCACAATTTCTCACGGAAATGAAATCAATTAATTTTCTGCGTATCGTTTGTTAGAATTTAACCGATCGCTATCCAAATGGATCGATTACTTTGTCGGGTTTCATGGATTGGTTCTTAAATTTTAACATAACCGGTTTCATATATTTTTTCATTTTGCAATTACACAATTTCATTTTGAATTACTAGGTTGTTTGGAAAGTTCGTGCCGATTTTCGGTAGGTGGCATAAAGACAGGTCTTAATATATTAGAATTACTGAAAACAAATGACATCCGTACATATTCTAACAGACAGTACTTCAGACATACGTGGAAAACATTTTTGTTACGGTACGTTAATTTTTGTCAGTTTTATGCGTTGCGTTTCAATCTTCTTCAATCTTCTTCAATGGCACTTTTAAGGCGTCACTAAAAATTTCCATAATATTATTGAAGAAACTTTTACATTGCCACGTTTGCAGAGAAGAAATCGATAGAAATTTGAGTGTTATAAGAGTAATAATTTAATTTCGTATGCAGAAAAGGAACTGAACTATATGAAATGGAGCTATTATAGGTAAAAATATTGTTTCGATTCTGGAATTGCCAAATGCGGTTGCCAAATGGAGTTGCCAAAGACCAAGATCGACCAAGAATCACTGTGAAACGAAGAGAAACGTGAGTTTATTTTTCGGGTTTTATTTTCTTCGAAAACGGAAAACTAGAAACTGATTGGCTAGTGATGAAACGAAAAGAGAAGTACGTTAAACTCGTAGAGCGCAGCGGTGCAGGTAGCGGAAAATCCTGAGCGACGCGAGCTAGCAGGCCTACCATAATCCGAAATATGTCTCCGATGAGATATGCGGGGCCCTATTGTGCGGAAGTGCGCTGATTACTTTATTGCCGGAAAAAGAGAGTTTTAATTAAGTGCATACCGTTCGTTGAAAGAATAGAGGTATTGTCTGGCTAAGCCAAAAGGGGTTCTTTGGAAATCAAAGTATATTCCAGTTTGAAAGGGAAACAAAAATCGTTTCGAAGAAAACCAGACAAGAGAAGAATGAAAATTCCGTTGCGAAACGAAACAGTCTAAATTAATTAATTCTTGACATCTTTATCAGGCAACGTATGGTAGGTAGGCAGGTTTAACGTTAACGCGATGAACGCGTAGCCATTTTGCCTAGCTTTCGCTGCACACTTTATTCAACTTTAAACGGAAAGAATACACTTGTGCATAAGCAAACGACGCGCTTACCCTATTTTTGTGCTTTTCTGTTTCAATCGAATCTATTAAAATAGTATAAATATTTCTTAATCTTATATGAATTATAAATAACATATTAATTTGTAAATTTGATACCGTCAGTCCCCAGGGACTGACACAGAATTTAACCCTCTATGGGTCGAATTTTTGTTTTTAATCCAAAAAAATTGGGTGAACGAAAAATCAGAAATTATAAACCTATATATGCAAATGAAGAAAAATTGTTGGTTTAAACAATTTTATTGCAATATATTCACTATGTGACTTTCAGGTAACAACGGCCTATAAAGTTTGCACTTCTGTGCATAAAAGCTTAAGCGTGTAATTCCATAAAACAATTTGCACTTGACGTTAAACATTTTATTTTTGAAATCTCTTTGTTGGATCACATTGCAGTGCATACATATTGGTATAGTCAACTATATTGCTTATAATTTCCTTGTCAAATAGTTTTCGAAAATAAGTCACAGGAGAATGGGGTGCTTCGGGGACATTAGGGCAGTCTCCTTTCCTAGGGCGATAACAACAATTATTATTCGTCTGGAATAGTGGTTGTTAAACAATTCTTTGTGGTCTGCATCTTCCTCATCTGACGAGGATCGAGTACTAAATTCTTCGTCACTGTCAATGACATTTATCCATCGTCGGGGAAATACTATTACATCTTCATCGGACTCGGAATCTAATAAGGAATCATCGGATCTATTACCGCTAATGCGTCTACTTCTAATTCCTCTGTTATTTCTATCTGATTCTGTATTGATATTTTGGGTATATGATGTATAAATCTGAAAACACGAGAAAGCACAAGCTTTATCTTAAATGTACCGAAATCTGCCATAATAGCCCACTGTAACCGCAAAGTTAATTGTAAAGAAAATTGAAATGCAAACAAATAGGTTGTTATTGATATACGAACCCAGAGCTATTATGTGCACTATTCTTAGTTTGGCAATCACTGACAAAAGCACAAATAATATCATTTGGTTCAAATGGTTTCGCTTACGTTTACTGCAGACAGTTTGCACAGAATTTATTTTGTTATTTCAGGTTGACGAGCCTAGCAGCGGTCATAAATATTAATATTGGTTGTCTTGGCAACGTTATAGAATTAAGATTTATGTGCCATCTCATGAAAAAAGCTATAATTATTTGGTAAAATGTCGATAAATTAAAATGTGACCTGAAAGTTACACGGGCCATGGAGGGTTAACGCGTCAAAGAAGACAATTTCAAACGTTTTCCACGACTGACTAAAATAGGCCATTCACGACGTATAGGTTGCGTAGGATGCTATTTGAAATAATATTTTATCCAGTTCTGAGAATCCATTCGCGAAGGAAACGCAAGCCTTTCCAAGTCATTTTCACAGTCGACTGGGCAAATAAAGTAACTGAAAAAAGAAATGATAAAAGAGAGGGACGAGAAGAAGGGAATAAGCCGCGCTTCAAGGAAGACGCATAATGTAACGTAATGTGGCACCGTCGAGATGCCGGTTCGTGTAAATAAACGCTTCATCGCTGGCGCACGGCTTGTACTTCCTTTCTTTTCATCCCCCGAACCGTTGTCTTGCTCCTCATCCGATCCTCTTGCTCCTGAAGAGAGCATAATGCGAATACTGTAGTGGACCGGTGTGCAATAAACTGTAACTCAGTAAGTAGCCACTTGAACCAATTTGCGGAGCATGCGAATTGTTAGACGGGAACACCGCTTTCCTGACTCTGATACGGATTGTCGAAATATCGAGCAACTTTGAAACACTGGTCCCGGTCCGTGACGTTATAATGTTCCGACACCATTCCGAGCACTGTTTGTTCTGCGTTATCGAAACGTTACCTGAACTTTCCACTGTCCTGAACTAGCGTCATCCTATCCTCCCCCACCCACAAATTTCTATTTCATACTCGAAAACACTCTGTCCTCGATTTTCGCCGATTCTATTGTGCTACGATTTCTACGGAACCGTCGAAAACGTAATTATCGAAGAAGTTTTCCAAGCAATGGACACATCCTTTTTAAAATTGTCGATATTAGGTGTAAGGGAAAGTTCTGTCGTTCTTTGGTATCTCATGTTTCGAAGCTTCCAGGTAACAGATAGCGATGCGTATCGAAGCGAAACTTGCGTCACAATTGCATCAGGATTAAGAAATTAGTCGAACAACCGCTTAACACTAGAACTACCGAACAATGAATCCAACGATATACATTACTTTATGATAATAACAAGTATATTCAAATTTCATTCAATTTTTATTGTAACATGTGATTCATTAACACTTTGACTGCCATGTCACCCATATATGGGTGACAGAATTATTAGTCCATATTTAAAAATAAATTTGTACGTTAATATATTCGTTGCATTCAATTTAGTTGATATCTGAAGAATACAAGAGGGTTGACAGATAACTATATGCCATACATTTAAAGTTTTCAATCGCTGCTTCATTAAATAAATTAATTTGATTTTATGGAATTTTTGAAGTCGTCAGTTAGTCGGTTAATGTGTTAAAGAAGTACATCGGAAAATTACTAATGAAAACATTTTTATAACTTCAGTAATTGCAAAAGAATTAAGTAGGAACCAATCATTTTGACTGGTTTGGTAGTTCTAGTGTTAAATAATCGAATTTTGTTCACACAAACGATTGAACAACGAACGGTACATGAAATATTTATTTTTCTGTTTGCAAATATTAGAACATTTGGTTACTTCGTAATTGGAACTGATAAACGAAACAGTAGCTTTATCGTGTACGAAATTTTCATTTTCTTTGAAAGGTAATATTTTAAATGCGCCAAACGTTGATTTAATATTAATTTCGTAAGTAGACGTTATTTCTACCACGCATTTAATTGAAAACTTTGAACGAAGCGAAATTATTACACGTTTTTTTACAGAAACAGTTTAAACAGAGAAACTACGTCTTGAATTTTTCAGACGATCATTAGAGTTGCATTAACTGCACACGATTCGACTCTGTACACGCGATTTCCACGTACGCTATTGCAGATTTCATGCTTTAGGTACAAAGTACGATCAACATGCTATTAAGATTTGTACATAAATTAAAAACACGTGAGTTATGCAGTTTAAATCGAAATAGAACATTATTTATCCTTGTCCAAGAGATGACGAAATAATTTGTCCAAGTTGAAGTAATGTAAGAGTCTTCATGTAAAATCGGGCAACTCAATTGTCATTTTATATAGGAAGTTTAAAGTATAAACTAATGTTGCAATAAGTTTCAAGGCGAGATCTCGTAGGACAAACGAGTTCAGTTCATAAATTTACAACACATACATTAAATCTCTTCTTATTAGTTAAGTAAACGATTTATCGGTTTACAAATTTCATAGTTGACAATTCTTAATATATTAGTGCTAAAATCCGTTGTACTTGCCAGCAAGAACACCGTCCTATTGGAATATGGGTATATAATAAAACTCATTATGTCTTTTAAATATGAAGTAAAATTTATATATTTTAATTAACTTCTTTAGAAGCAGTGAGACACGTCTTTACTCTTTGAAAGAAACGTTATTACTAACAGACACAAGAGATCGATACTGAGGAGGAACAGTCGAATATAAACAGTTGAGGATCGAGGGTCCCATGGCGGGAAAACATACAATGTATGTATATACATATAGGTCAACAGCCAGTGTAATCAATCCTTACTAATAAAGAAATAATAGATTAATTTTGTTGTAAATTTATGAAATAAATTCCAACACGTCCAATTTACAAAATTGAAAATAGTACCTTGAAAACAAGTTATTTGTTTTACATTTGGCAATTCGCACTGTCGCTCACGCTCACGAGAAACAACTTCTTCGAAGTGTAATTGCCACTCAAGTATAAAATTATGGTCTACTTGATTTTCCCCACTTTATAGTGATGTCATTAAAATATTAAATCCGCAAGTTAAAACCCCCCCAACTGAAAACTTCAATTTTTAAGGTTTTGATCACGATGTAGGGCTTTGTTACCACTGTGCGGCGATATCCGACGCCACGACCGATTCGCATATTTAGGGTCGATTTGCATGTCTAGGTCCGATTCTCATGTTCAGAGCCGTACCAATGAACTATTGTACGAATGCCTAAAATGATGATCATCGACTCGTTCGATCGTCAGATTATCCCAAATGCCCCACCAAACTCTAATTGGCAATGTCACGCACTGCACTAATAACTCATTCTTAGACAGCGGATTTGATGCATTTACGACAGAACCGAGTAGGTGCAATTCGACAAATTGCGGAGATTGAAAGACTCGAATAGTAACAATATGTTACTTATTGCTTAGTCAAATGGTTAGACAAACCAGAACGCTTTGTCGGCTGCCACTGGCGAGATTTACGCAGATTCAACTGCTCGCCAACGGTGGTATTCACACAATCGTTCGTAACATAAGTAGTTGCAAAATAATTACTATTAAAAAAGGTATGGAAGAAAATCAGGTTCAAAATCAACTTCTGACCAATCCTATGTCAAAGAATTCTCTTCGTCGTTTTCAAAGTCACTAATTATCCCTTATTTTTTAATCGTCTCACGATTCGTTCTCTCTGTCCAAATCACTTACACTTTCGCTATCAGAACTATTATCCACGTCTGGTAACACATCGGTATATGTTTCTTCTTTGCAGAGCATTTTCAAGAATATTTTGCAACTTGTAATAGATCTAAACTTTTGATATTCAAAGGTAGCGAAAGACAATCTCAAACTAACAGAGCAAGCGTCCATTTCAATTTTCATCTAATTAAATAAATTACTTTACTTTCTGGAACATTCGAGGTCGCTGGTTTGAATTTTATGCATTCGTAACAGAAATAAGTAGGTTCAAGTGCAAAACAATAAGGCCATTTAAAGAATCAACTTTATAGATCTCAAAATGATATAACAGTATTTTCATGCGTATTTAACACTGTAACTGCCAAACCAACAGCCTTAAAAATTCCACAAAATGAAAGTAATTTATTTAATACAGCAACAATTGAAAACATAAAGTGTCTGATACATAGTTATCCTTCAACCTTCATGTAGTCTCCATATATGAACTAAATTGAGTGCAACGAATATACTAGCATTGTCAAGAATATTTTACAACCTGTAATAGGCAATCTCAAACTAACAGAGCAAGCGTCCGCTTAAAAGATTTCAACGAAAGACGATCTGGTAAATTACGAGGGGAAAACAGTAGAAACCACTGTTCATTAATATGTCTACCTATGCAAATGTCGGAATGAAACATAACCGCTGACGAAAAGAAGTCACGCGTACGTGACAGTGGCCCATAACAGTTGACGAAGAGAAGTCACGCGTACGTGATAACAGCCGACAAAGTGTTAACGCTGAACCTACCGAGCATTAAAATTGGTTAGTATATACTGTCTTGCAAAAATGATAAGATTTAACATATTTAAATTTCGTAGAACGTTTATTGGAACACATGATTGCGGAGAGAAATTTATTGAATCAATTCTTGCGAAGGCAATTGCATAACTTCGATAATTGCAAAATAAAGAACCAGGAAACAGTAAGTTCAGTGTTACGTGCTACTCGTGTCTTACATCAAAACATTTTTATTTTGCATAAAAATCGTTACCAGTATCGCACATTATATTAGTACCAATTTTCACGCATCTTACAATTTACCAGGCGAGATCGGTTTTAAATCAGGATTCTCAAGATTGAAATAAATTTCATTACTTCGCAAGGTGTTCCGTGAATTTCATTGGGGCCGAGACCTTGTTACGTTTTAAAGATTCCAGAACACCGAGTTTCCGAGGATTAAAATTACCATAAATGTATAAAAATCTCAGTCGTCAATATTTAACCTCCGGCGTAAGTGTAGACTTACAGCGGACATAGAAATCCTTTCTCTTCCGGTAAATTATTAACGCGAAAGCATGCAGACTCTGACGAGCGTTCTCGCGAGAAAAAGCTATCCTAAAGCAACGGGTTAATAACGGGAGGTGTAAAAGAAAGAAAAAAAGAGCGAATCGTTCGGAATTTCAGCTGTTTCCCAAAAGGGAGAATTTCGCGCTCGCGCGTCTTTGACTTCGCGCTTAAAAGTTTCACAACAAATTATACGGTTCTTTTTATCAATTACCCGTGAAAGCCGGGCCAGACATTTTTTCGCGCACGGTTCGCGAGAGAGGCGTGTGTATCCTTCGAATGAGGGCCGAAGCCGCGCGAAAACACGAAAGTATTCGCTCGCATGCAGCAAAACGGCCCGTTAACGGGTGTCTGTATGCGGTTCCATTAAAAGTGACTTTTTTCAAAGTATTTCGAGCGCGTACATACCGCCGCTACACGTTGCGGCATCGCGGCGGATACAAGCGCGGTCTTACCCCGGCGTGGAACTATGCATTGCCCGTGAAATCCGGCTAGTTTGACCCAGATAAAGTATACATCGGATAATTCGAGCAGCATGAATTGGATACTGTGAAATTTCGATTTCTTTGGGAAACACGCGAGGAGGCTGGATGCCCAAGGGGCCCGGGAAAGTAGCCTTTGCAAGAATAACGGTACGGGGAGTTCCCCTAACGCCAGACACTTACGGTTTTTCTTAACGAAATGAAAAATTATTGTACTTCATTCTTTTTCTTCTACGTTACTTATAAATTAACAGTGGCAGAGACCGAAGTAGCGTGAAATATTAACATTTCCGAGGAAATATGAGTTTTCAGTTTCTCATGTTTGTAACGAAAATTTTATTTTATTCTTGAACGTTATTTTAGTGTTTCGTGGTATTAAGTATCGTTGGCGATTATGAGCAAGGTGTCTCGGTGGATATTTTACAAAATAACGGTGATTAGTTACAGAATTGTTGATGTTTCAATTTAGAATGTTTGACGTTCGAGTTTGGAGTGTCTGAGATGCAAAAGTGTGCAGCATTTATACAGGTTTTGATTACTGCTCATCAAACAGCGTAGATTGTACTTTCGGCTCGGATTATACCCGGTGTCAATACTGATTCCGAGTAAAATCGTGTGATATTCGTTGTTCAGAGATTGAACACTCGTTCATTGCACGAAATCCTCGTTTGTCGCTTTCGAACGACTCCTCTCGCCACACAGTATCGCCAGATTGGATAAATTGAGGGGAAAACAGTTTCCTTCTCTGCATCATTAGTGGACTAGACGCGTGACATTTTGACAGATACGGGACAGAGACTCGACACCGTGAAATTTCGATTTCGTTGGAAAATGCGCGAAGATGCCGGATTCCCGAGAAAAGACCCGGACAAGTGGTCGATGCTAGAATAACAGTAAGTCCAAGGGATCCTTAATGCCATTCCGTTAACCGGTCATGAATTATTACCGTTTCCGGGTAGCTTCGTACGGGGCCCGGTACAATATATCACGCCTCTTTAACTTCGTTTCGCGGCGAAGACTCAGCTGCTGCCTAGATATCTCTCTTACCAAGCAAGATTTCCTCCGATTTGCGAACGAGGCAGATTTATTTCTGTCTAGCGGCCAGAAAACCGGCGCTGTGAAAATCGGTGAAACTGCGGCCCCGCCGTCCATCTATGCAACCTTCGTCCTGCCAACGACGATCGCGCCGGAACAGGGAACGAGAGAAAGACGGAGAGTCGAACCAACACCATTACCTCGACTTCCACTGGCCGAGATCCTTCAGGCTTCTGATTACTTCCGTGACTCTTGTTTTATTCTTTCCGTAGTCCGCGTTTTTGTCCGCAACACAAGAGTTACTTAACTTTTTAAGGAGAATGTAAAATGAATCTTTAAGATCCGGCTTGTCCAAACCTGAAGGAGACTCTCCACAGCGCGTTGCCAGCCTGCGCTGTCGACTTTGTATTGAAGGGGCTATTCTGGTCTTGAATACTACTTTTTTCCTATTTTCACCATTCTTTTCCACAGGAACTATTAAGCGTTTTACATTCAAATTTTCCGCACATATTCGCGAGTGTTTGAACGTGTACAAATTATTTTTTTTTTTAAGTTAAAAAATCCACATGAGTTATGTGTTTTGTCTAGAAAGTAGATTTTAAAGATACCGTATTCCACTATTGTCACCATCCCGGTTCTTCTACCGATCAAAAACAGTTTTGAATATTCAGAAACCCTTTTGTGCGCGTCTTTCAGAACAACTGCACAAATAATTTTATATTTAAATAAAAACAACCAAAACCACATGAGTTATGCATTTTGTTTAGAAAGTAGATTTTTAAAATGCTGTAGTCCCCATTGCCACGATCCCAGTTCTTCTACCGATTAAAAACAATTTTGAATATTCAGAAACCCTTTTGTGCACGTCTTTTAGAACACATGCACAAACAATTATTTATTTAATGAAAACAATCAAGACCACATGAGTTATGTGTTTTGACTAGAAAGTAAATTTTTAAAATGCTATATTACCATTGCCACGATCCCAGTTTTTATACGGATCAAAAACAATTTTGAATATTCAAAAACCCTTATAACAGTATTTTCATATGTATTTAACACTTTAAGCCCAACCAAGAGCCTTAAAAATTCCACAAAATTAAAGTAATTTATTTAATACAGCAACAATTGAAAATATAAAATCGCTGACACATAGTTATCCTTCAACCATCATGTAGTCTCTCCATATATGAACTAAATTGAATGCAACGAATATACTAGCGTACAAATTTATTTTCAAACATGGACAAATAATTCTGTCACCCATATATGACTGACATAGCAGTCAGTGTTAAATACGTAGCTGCTCTATCAATTGGTACAGACTATCTTCGTTCTGCGCAAAGATCCGCGATTTAACAATGACCAACACAATTTGATAGAAACATTTTCGTAACCTCCGCATGAAAGAAGATGCGAAATGACTTTGCGAAAGTAAGGAGTTCAAATCGAGTATCTTCCGTTGTTCCCTGTTCGTTGATATTATAAGTGTCTAGCTTTTTCACGAATGATTTAACGTTGACCAGATTTCATATAAAGTATTTCCGCTTCGGTTCGCCTTTCCCAGCCCCTCGCTCCGGCCGTTGGGTAACAAATATAGATACTTGCGGAAACTTCTGCGGTTTGACACTTATATCAAAGTTTGCGAGTTGGCTCGAAGAAAAGGAACCTATAATGCCCCAGACATGGAATTCCAGTCGCGAAACTTTCGGCATGCCGCACACGTACCGGCTCGGTTTCATTCGGCCCATTCTTCTAAACGATCCTGTATACTCAAAGGCACAATTAATTTTTCTCCGAACAGCTGTCGTAATTCCTGACTCGAATTGACGTTGTCTGCGCCGCGGCGGTCCGCTTAATTTCAGCGATATGACGCGACGGCCCGGCGAATAACCAATTAACGAGAAATGCTTCACAGGTCATTCCGCGGGAAACAAGGGGCACGCTGGGGAAAAATATGCGACGTCATCGAACCACGCCTCTTTCACATTTATTCGTCCTGCAACGCGCATCCGCCGTGCGAATACGGTTTAGCGGTGTACCTAAAATTTTGGGTTTCAGTCGAGTAGAGAAACTTAGGATCCCAAATCGAACCGACCCGAGTCTCCAGTATTATTAGGAGCTGAAATGGAGTCTCGCGAAATGGCACAAGGGCAAGGGTGGTCTCCCTTTCAGCACACCTCACTGTGCGCCGATCAAGAGGATCGTCTTTCGAAGAGCGGTCTTACGGAATCGTTCATTGTGGAATAGATTAATATCAGATAATAACAGAATTGAATTCTATCACCGATTACAGTAAGATATATTCCCTCGAAACTGACGCAAATTTTATTTCAGTATGTCTAGTCAATGACAAGAAGTTCATAAGTAATTCATTTCCTGTAAGATCAATTAAAGACTTTTATGAAGACCAGTAACGGAAGAAATACATAAAGATATCATGTGTTTACTACCATACATCTCTCCAGTTTTTCATGAATATTTTAAGAATCTTAAAAACTCATAGTAATAAAAGCCTAAAATGAGAAAAATGAATTATTTCTTAAAAATAATTAACAAATATTCATGAATTATTTCATTAAAATTATTGTTTCTAATAAAACTCATAGTGTTTTATTGCCTTCAGTCATTTATAGCACATTCAGTTAATTTTGAAAATGGTCTAAGTCAATTCAGAGTTATAAACAACATTTTCGTATGAAATTTACACGATATTTCATATTCATAATAAGTTTCCATTAACCAAGACTAATAAAATTCTAAATTAAAATGTTGCATAATATAAAAATATTTTTTTATTTATTCAGATACAATTCATTAAATATTTCTAAACAAGAAATATATGACTTAGACCACTTCCATAATTATGTGCACATTTAATAATTTTCTAATTTGCTGTACAACTACACGAAGTGGAATGAATACTTATGAATTTTTCACTCATTTCACGAATTTGTTTTAAAACCACCTGCCATTACATTTTCTTTCTAATTAAAGTTATTATAACGTCTTTATCACTATAGATGTTACAAAAGAGAAAAGACAATTTGCGTGTTTTGTACCGCTACATCTGATCCGATGCTTAAATATTAATTACAAATTAAGAACGTTTGATTTCGTCTAAAAATAAGAGCATAATATTTATATTTGTGAGACTTTCAAGAAGGGGTTAAATTGGAGGAAAATATTAGAGTACTGAGCATTTTCATATACTAGTTAATAGTAAATACTTTTGTCTGGAATGAAAATACCTCGATTTTGTACTCTTTAACGAGTTAATAAATATCCTACATGTAACAACGTAAAATACAAATTAATTATATGGTTAAGAAGTAGGCAGTTCTTAGCAGAATCATTAATCCTCCCAGTGCAGTTTCAGAGTCTATTTTAATCTAGAGTATTAAAATCGTTACATCGATTCTAGCGGTTACATTGAATGAATAGTGTTTTAAGAAAACACTAGAAAAGTTTAAGCTGTGACGAGGATGAATTCGGAAAAGGACCAAGCAGTAATAAATTTGCGTCCCGTTTGCTTAAGACCGAGCATTAATTATTAACACTTTGACTGCCATGCCACCCATATATGGGCGACAGAATTATGAGTCCATGTTTAAAAATAAATTAGTACGTTAATATATTCGTTGCATTCAATTTAGTTGATATCTGAAGAATACAAGAAGATTGATAGATAACTATATGCCATTCATTTAAAGTTTTCAATTGCTGCTTCATTAAATAAATTAATTTCATTTTATGGAATTTTTGAGTTTGTCAGTTGGTCAGTTAATGTGTTAATAAAATTTTAAATTGATGTTTCATCAGTGGGCATGTCACATTACTAGAATATTTACTTTATATCACTAACAATTACGACATATTCGAATTTGAACAAAATCCGCCAAACTACTGCGAAAAATGTCCGACTTCGCGTGAAATGATTCATGCGAGACCGCTTAGTCTGCATTTCACTAAAACTGAAAACACGTGTAACTCGAAACGCGCCTTTCCAAAAGACTCTTTTTCAGCTGCCAAAAATATCCGACGTACGGTCCTATGGAGTGCGAAACATTCTGCATAATTGTGTTCACGTAAAAACATTCATCATTTGCTCGTTAAACGCGCCGTATTCCGATCATAAACGTTACCCGCGCACGCGTCACACTCGACCAAAAAAAAAGCAATTTAACGTACTCGCAATGTGAGGACCCGTATAACGTAATTTATAGCGAAATGGATGTAGTACGTTGCAATCAAAGACGGGGACATCCGACTGAATGAATAAATACGTGGAAAAACACCACCAGATATAATATGCAAGCGCCGCTTGGTACAGTATGCAATTTTCTTTTTAATTTTTATACTGCCTTGCGAGAAATTCGTTAATTATTTCGAAATCCGAATTATATTTTATGCCGCGTTTTGTTTTCGTACGAACGGTCAACTGTAGCCGCAAATTTTTAAACAAGTTTACTGTTTTATCTGGTTTTGATAGACACAATTTAATTACATTTCTACAATTTCAGAAAATGTACCAGGAATGTAAATATGAATCCGGAATTTTGATATAGAAAATGCACGTTTATCGTATGAAAATTATACGAAATATTTTATTCAAAATATTGCCCATCGGTAGCTCTACATTTTTTTCCATCTCTCTAACAATTTGTGGATGCCACGCCAAAAAGATTGTTCCTCTTTCGTAAGATGCGAAGCGTTGCTCAGCAAGTGCGTGCCCCATCAATCATGGTTCGTAAAACATAATCATAAATATCAAATAGTCTGCATGACCTGGATTTCTCTTTGGACACTAAACCTACCGAGCATTAAAATTTGTTATTATACCATTGTTGTTGTGTTTAAGCGCCATTCTCATCCAACAATGCTTGCAGCTAGCTGTCTTCAAACTTTTTAGGTGGCCTTCTACGTTCTTCGTTTCTCCCATCAAAATCGACGCTTATGAATTTTTTTAAACACTCGAAGCAGTGTGATTTACCAGGAACATGCTCAACGTAAGGTTCCACAAGCATTTGATTCTGCAACAGTTTTTTTTCAAATGGTAACAGAAAATCAAAGATGTCCGCAAATTGTAATTTGTAGGGACAAAATTAGACATGGTGAACAGTATTAAAAACTGTTATATGAAACTTGTATGGTTGTGAATTGAAAATCTTTATCAATTATCAAAGCAAGAAAATGCCGTCAATGATGCAGTTTGACGGTAACTATGTTAATAATTGGCGCCACGTATGGGCAAATACCGGTTTCATATTTACAGATCTGGTATGTACAACCACCGCCAATACGTGCCCATAATTATGAAAGTGGTCTAAGAAATATATTTCTTGTTTAGAGATATTTAATGAATTGCATTTGAATAAATAAAAAGATATTTTTTTATTATGCAACATTTTAATTTAGAATTTTATTAGTCTTGGTTAATGGAAACTTATTATGAATATGAAATATCGTGTGAATTTCATATGAAAATGTTGTTTTTAACGTTTGAATTGACTTAGACCATTTTCAAAATTAACTGAATGTCCTATAAATGACTGAAAGCAATAAAACACTACGAGTTTTATTAGAAACAATAATTTTAATGAAATGATTCATGAACATTTGTTAAATATTTTTAAGAAATAATTCATTTTTCTCATTTTAGGCTTTTATTACTATGAGTTTTTAAGATTCTTAAAATATTCCTGAAAAACTGGAGGGATGAATGGTAGTAAACACATAATATCTTTATGTTTTTCTTCCGTTACTGGTCTAGTGGTGGTGTATAATGGAAATAATTTAATATTTTCGTATATTTTTGGTCTTCTTCTTTTAGGTGATAGATCCAAAACGTGGAATTTAGAATCACCTAAAGAAGTTTTATAGAACATCTTATAAGGTTCATTTTTCAACAACCTCATCCATTGAATTTGCAGCCAAAAGACAGATTCGCCTGCGGTATTTTTTACTCTTCTTATCGTTGACATTTCTAGTGGTTTCGTTTTAATAAAATCCGGCTGTGACATTCGTTTTACCAAAAATGTATTTCTTCTTCTACACTTTTCTATCAATTCATAATAATGCTCAGGGTTGTACAAGTAATGTACTGTTTTTATTTTCATTTCTGTCAACCCAAAATCATGGTCATTCGGTAGAAAGGACTAACCAGATACCAAAAATTTGTGGTCTATCGTTTCAATATTATTATTTAATGTCTGAGCAATTTTCATCCATGTCAATGCTACCTTAATGTTACGATTTTCGGCTGAACAAACATCACTGTATGATATTACGTGTTTTTATTGTCATTTGTCGGCTTATTGTGTAGTTCAAAATCGCGCCAAAAAGAGCCACGTGCCATTTTAAGGTTATGTTTATATAACTTTAACTTTTTTACTTAGACCACTTTCACAATTAACAGTAAACGAATACCATATAATGTTGAAATTACAACCACTATCTAATGGTTCATTGTCTACAATATCGTAAATATTACATAGAATTAATATCATTTAAAATAATGAAGTATGACATAACTGATAAACTCATCTTTTTTTAAATTTGACTTAGACCACTTTCATAATTATGGGCTCATATGTCGATGTTTGGCCTCAAATTGTTAATACAGGTCACATTTACTAGTTTTTCCCTATACGTACATTATATGAAGCACATGTACTGCCAAGGAAGAGTTTGAATCAGTTTTATACCGTGTCTACTTTTACAAATGATATACCGTCAAAGAACAAGTTTCAATGTTGACTGGTTAGATATCGTTTGCTGTTGTTCAACTTCGATATCTGAAAACGTTGCGGATAATAACAATACGCTAAAAAAAAAGAGATTCCTTAACAAAAAAAGGTACATCATCTGCGAGTCAAGGTACGAGATACTTGGAAATAAACACAAATTGCTTTCGCGAGGCTGACAGCGACCGCGGTAAAAACTCCAGCATACAAGGACGGTAGCGAGTAGCATCGAGCACACGCCCATTAAGAAAGTTATACTATTTTCAAAAGTAATGGAATGCGCGGCGTTGGTCGCCGAGTTGAAGAAAATAAGACCATGAAGATTAATAAGATTGCGCGGCGCGAGCCGAGCGTTCTTGAAGACGTTCAAGAAGCGAGTAAATAAAAGAAGAAAAGAATGGGAATTTCGTTACTCGGTAGCAAGTTTTAATTCCGCTGATATTTCGAGAAAAGTGTTCCACAATGCCCGGAAGGAGCAGGCCGTATCAACGCTGATCTTACCGGGCATTAAAATTATTTAGCGAATATCGTCTTATAAAAATGACCCCTTGCGCTCGAAACAATTCCATTCCATAATCGAAACAGTATTTTCACCTATAATAGCTCCATTGTACATAGTTTATTTCCTTTCGTACATATGAAATTAATTACTATTATTCGTACTTACAAGGGAGCATATTCAGACGCGAAAATCCGATTTTGATGAAACTTATGGGAGCGACTACATTTATTATTTATTTATTTTAACTTTTGTTAAAATTTTCTTGCGCGACTACATTTCGATCTCTGGTTTCCGAGATATCTCAAACAATATGGTTTTGATCCCTAACTTTGAGGGCTGTTTTCACCCCTTCAAAGTGGATGATTGCCGATAAAAAAAAACACGTGTCAAATATTTTTCAAAGAACTGTAAACTCCCATAAGTTTCATCAAAATCAGATTTACGCATCTGAATATGTTCCCTGTTTAGAACATTAAAAGTTTTATCGATTCCTTAACTGTAAACGTAGCGATGTAAAACTTGTTTAAATAATAGTACGGCAATTTTTAGTGGCGCCTCAGATGCGCCATTGGAGTCCTAGGGGTTAATTTATATAGATTATAAGAAATATGTTTGTTATAATAATAAGAAATTATTATAAAATAGAAAATCTGAAAACAGTCATTTGAGCAGGTGTAATTTAGTGTTGAGGGGTCAAAGACTACCTTGACTATTTAGAAATATACTACGTTTTCAAGAAAATGTTCAGGCACAATTAACAAGCGAAGAAATCTGAGTTTTCGCAATGGCACTAACTCAACACTTCCTTCACAATAAAAAAAGATAAAATATTGAAAAATGGCAAAGTTATTCACTCTCTTTGGAATAGTCTTTTATTGGTGTATCGATGAATGGTCGCCATTGCTGACGAAAATTGAAGCATCTTCAATGAAATTTATTTTATTCTCAAAATTGAGGCCGTTTCGAGTTTATAATATAATTGCAGCAATCTTATAATGTCCAAAACATACTTTTTCATGTAGCCCATCAATTACTAATAAAATTTTGCCTGAAACTTTTTTTAATTGCAATATAAGAAATGCCTTAAAATTTGTGACAAAACGTAACAACTATACCCTCTGTATTAAATTTATTATATTCAACAGACTCTATCGATTCCTTTAACCAATACCTCGAGATTGCTTTCTCAATTAGAGTACTTTTCAGCGAAGTTGCCTTAGAACGTCTCAGAATTCGCTCGCGCCGAAACAAGCTACACAAATAAAAATTCGAAGAGTAGTTGCTTGGAAGAAGTGGTATTTCAGCGACGCGGCATGCCAGATGAAGGGCTGCAGAAAATGCAAATAGATGAGAATCCCATTTTTTTAAATGGAAAACCAGAATACCCGCGTTGAACATACTCTGCATAAGTGCTGGAAGTCCGTATGGCGGCAGGTGTTGATTGTGCTCACGGCGGAGGAACACGGAGGCCGATTTTGCGCAGCATTGTACCCGCGAGGAGACGGTAATGGTCTTTTAACCTGTAACCCCGGGTGATTACGGAGTTAACTGATGCAAATTACAATAATTTGCGCCGGAAGATGTGGCGGTTCCTCGGTCTTAGATCAGCCCTCCTCATTGTTACCATTCCAAAAACCTTCCGCCACGCGTTCCGTTCGGGTCTCGATAGTCGTTAGCTCGATCCGCTTCCGGCATCGTTCGAACCTTATCCGGACTTTTTATCTGCTCCGGAATGTTTATCTATCCGCCCGCCGGCTAAAAACCCTCGAGGAACCTCTCGTATTCGCACTCCCACCTCGAGTATTTTCGTACACCGGATATATTTATGCGTATCTATCCCAGCGCTTGATAAAGTCGAATGAACCAAGCTCACGAGACCACTTTGCTTGTACATATTTTAATGACGACCGATCCGAACGCTCGCGCAATCTAGCCCGATGTACTGGCTGCCCCGTAAAGGGTGGTTCTACACGACAGAATGAGGCGATAACGTAAAACAAAGTTCCCTCGCGAGGAACTCCTATGCCCGAGAACATTGCACTTTAACCCTCGGATCCACCACATTTGAATATCCCGTTCGAAACCTCCTTGTGCGAACAAATTGGCGGGTTTGCTTCCTACTGTTCGTCAAATACCACCGGAGATTACATCTTGTATAATTTCTTCGTCGATGTCTGGCTTCGGTAGATCATTGGCTCATAACCATGAAAATATTTCACGTTTCTGTGACGCAAGAAACTCGAAATGAATTCTTGCTAGAGACTAGTAAAATGTTATTCTTTGATTGAAATAATAGGTAGTTGAAAAACTGTTGAAAAGTGTTGTAACACATGAAAGAATTAATAACAAATAGTTCTAGATTTAAATAATTTGTAGAGAGTGTACTCGTTGAGTCGTGTCGCCATGTTTGAAGCGTTTCCGATAGTGAGATTAAAAAAAGATTACAGGCAACGTTCAAACCTGATGGGCCACTAATATTCGTATATTTCTAAACTGGCAAAATGAATACTACGTAGACATTCAAGATGACCTTGACTTTTTTAACATGTTGAATGCTGAGCGATTTTTATGTACTTCAGACAAGTTTCATTTATCTTATTTATAGAAGTGATTAGTGTTGTTAAAGAGAATTGTTAGTTATTGTATAATGAAGCTGTCACCTCATACTAGAATCT